>JAJPUD010002707.1:91360-115411 GCA_023553655.1 Myrmecobius fasciatus | reverse complement strand
GTAGTAGTAGTAGTAGTAGTAGTAGTAGTAGTAGTAGTAGTAGTAGTAGTAGTAGTAGTAAATAGTAATGGTAGTACTAGTAGTAGTAGTAGTAGTAATAGTAGTATAGTAATAGCAGTAATATTTGACAGCAATTATTTATAGAGTACTTTAGTTTGCAAAGCATTCTACTGTTATTATCACATATGATCCCTACAACAACCTTGTGAAATAGGTGCTATTATTGCTTCAGTTTTGCAGTTGAGGAAATAGACTGAAAGGTTCAGTGACTTAAATAGGTACAAAATGCAAAAATCTGAGACAGAATTCAAATTCAGATCTTTCTAACTCCTAGGCTAGCACTCTATCCACTATTTCATCAAGATTAGGAGTAAAATAAAATAGAAACATAATCCTCCTTGATATTCCATGATCAGGATATTAAGCTATTCTACAAAGAACACTTGATTTAAAATCAGAGGATTTGAGACCCAGCTCTGCTATTTACTACTTGTATAATCTGGGGCCCACTGCTTGACCATTTTGGTACACTTGATTTCTGTTTTCTAATCAAATAAAAGTGCCCTTTTGAAATTTATGAATAAGAAATGTCTGGCCTGTGTCAAGTGCTTTTACCTCATTTCTTCCTTTGAACTTTACAAGCCTGGGAAATAGGTAGAACAGATGTCATTACATACTCCCCTCCATTTCACAGATGAGAAAACTGAAGCTTAGATAGGTTACAGGATTTTTTCCCATATGAGAAAACATAATATCACACAATATTTTACCATGAAGAATGAACAAAAGAAAAATTCTCACACTAATCCAAAAGTATAAATGCAAACCAAGCCATTTTGCTATTGTATTTGTTATTATTATAAATTATATATGCATATAATATATATTAGTTAATATTACATATATGTATATATCATTATATATCATATATTAGTTATGCATGTACATATATGTATATGTATATATGTAGACATATATATTTCTTTTACACAAGTCTCTTGTTCTTGAAATATTAAAACATTTGTATTTAATGATGATTGTTTAGTTCACAATAAAAAAAAAGACTTAAGACAAAAGCAAATCTCTTTGAACATGATGGAATTATGTGATTCTAAGAATTCTAGGACTATTTCTCAAGTTTTCCATCTGTCCCTTCTTGATCAATGGAAAGGAATAATCAATGTTACAGAAAACTAGCCCTGCTCTAGGAAATAGAATGTTAGAGCCAAAGAAAACTTGATTTATTTTGCTGCTGCTAGAGCTATAGCTACTGCTTTTCAGTATTTGTGATATTTTGCCTTTCTCTGCTTTCATGTTCTCCTTCCCCCAAATCAACAATGTATACACATAGTGGAGTGTGTGTGTGTGTGTGTGTGTGTGTGTGTGTGTGTGTGTGTGTGTAGTATGGGTATTTGTAAATACATATGTGAATATACAATATAGATGTGTATATTATATTACATATAAAATGTATGTATTTATATACACATATAATTATGTCTATATGTATACATAAACATTGTATGTATATTTATATTATGTATATTTAAATTATAATTGCTATCATTAATGAGAAGGGGAGAGACATCTATACCATTTATAGATGTAAATAAACTGAGCCTTTTCCATGTGAACTTTTGAAGAATTTAAAAGAGAATGATAAAGGTACCTGTTGATTGCCATTTATGATTACTTGCATTCTCCTGCTATAGGAAAATCCTCAGCAAATGGGGGACCTGTCTAACTGGATCCCACACGAAACACAAAATCAGACACTTGGTATGACAGCTGGCATCCTCATCCCTACAAACTTTCAATAAGAATCTGGTCAGTTCCAATCCCCACCCACACCTCATGCCATTCTCCCTCTGATAGCCATGAATCATGTGAACATGGGTTAGTCAAAACCTTTCTGGGACCCTAGTCAGTCTTTTAAATAAGATACAGATTTTGAAAAGGCAGAGCCAAGATGGTAGAAAGAAGTAGGCAATTTTTCTGTGCTAGTCCAACATGCCCCTCTAAACAGCTTTTAAAAAGCATGTTAAACCAGGTTATAAAGGAAAAAACTAAAAATAATTCTAGTAATTTTTTTTCAATTCCAGGGCATCTTATAAAGACAGAAAGAGAGGTCTGCAGACTCTGGGTGTGGGCTGGCTAGCAGTACAGCTAAGCAGAAGTTTTATCTGCCTTGGACCTTGGGTCTTGGCAGCAGCAGCAACTGTGACACCCAAATAGCCAGCACACAGAGACAACAAAGTGACTGCACCAGACTAGAAAGAAATTCCAAGGGATCCCTGTGCTAGCCTAAGGTGCAAGATTGGTGCCATTTGGTATATCCATCAGCAATTAACCAGGTCCAGGTCATAGTTCTTTGACAAAAAGGAATGGTCATAGTCACAAAGAAGCTGGGAGCCTACCTGGGTAAGGACAAGAGTGCAGAAAAAGAGGATAGTGACCAAAACTCTTCCTCAATCATGCTACTTTGGAAGCATGTAAGCCCCCAGTCATAAAATTCAGAAAATAGAATCAGGTATCTCTCCACCACTAGAAATGAACAGATTTCAACTCTAACATAAAGTCTAAAGTCAAAAAAAATAGGCTGGGAAAAGGAACAAATAATAAAAATAAAGAATCTGATCATTAAAAGCTACTATGCTGAGATGAAAGCTCAAGACACAAATTTATAGAAGACAATGGTTCACAAATATCAACAAAGTCTTAAAGAAAAAGTACATATTGGACCCAAGCCCAACCAGAATTCCTAGAGAAATTTTTAAAAAGTAGGTGGTTGTTATTGTTGTTGTTTTTAAAGAGCAAACTTGTTTTTTTTTAATCAAATAAGAACAGTAAAGGAAAAATTGGGAAAAGAAATGAAAACAATGCATCTTAATAAAAAACACAAAATACTGAAGAAAACTCCTTAAATATAAGAATTGACCAAATGATTAAAAATATATAACATCTAACTGAAGAAAATAATTCTTTAAAAATTAGAACTGGCCAATTTTTTTAAGTGCCAGATATCATTGAAGAAAATAACTTCTTAAAAATAATAATTGATCAAGTGGAAACTACTGACTCCAAGAGATATCAAGAAGCAATAAAACAGAGTCAAATGACTGGAAAATAGAAGAAGATTTGAAATATTTCATCTGAAAAACAACTGATCTGGAAAATAGATTAAGGAGAGATAATTTAAAAATTATTGACCTATCTGAAAGTCATGATAAAAAAGCCATAATAAAAAAGAGCCTAAATATTACATTTCAAAAAATTATGAAGAAAAACTACCTAAATATCTTAGAAACAGAGGATAAAGTAGAAATTGGCAGAATCCACAGTACATCTCCTGAAAGTGATATTGAAATTAAAATACCCAGAAATATTATAGGCAAATTCCAGAGCTCTCAGCCAGAAATAGGATGGGTTAGAAAGCAGAATTCAACAATGTGTTTACAAGAGAAATGGTTGAAACAGAAAGACACAAAGAGTTAAAATAAGAGACTAGAGCAGAATCTATTATTATTCAGCTGATTTAAAAGAGGGGGCAGAAGTAGCAACATGTTCTTAGACAAAGCTAAAGCAAAAAAAAAAGATTTAATCAAAAGAGATAATCAGAGAAAGTCTATTTTTGCTTGTAAAATTATCATTGAAAATGAATTAATATGAATACTAAATATATATGCACCAAATAGCATAGTATCAAAATTCTCAAAGGAGAAGTCAAAAATATTTCAGGAAGAAATAGACAATGAAACTATACTCAACTTATCTCTCACAGACCTAAATAAATCTAAACATAAGATAAACTAGAAAAAAATTAAAGAGATGAATAGAATTTTAGACAAATATGCTAGTCTCCTGAAGAATATACCTTTTTCTTTTTTTTTTTTTCTTTTTGCTGAGGCAATTGGGGTTAAGTGACTTGCCCAGGGTCACACAGCTAGGAAGTGTCTGAGACCAGATTTGAACTCAGGTCTTCCTGACTTCAGGGCTGGTGCTCTAACCACTGCGCCACCTAGCTGCCCCTGAATATACCTTTTTCTTAACTATATATGGTACCTTTACAACAATTGTTCATGTAGCAGTGCATAAAATCTTACAAATAAATACCAAAAGATCAGAAATATTAATGAAATAAAATTATATTCAACAAAAAGTCATGAAACCATATATTAAAAACTAATTGGACACTACATAATCCAGTCCTAAAAGTGTGTCAAAGAATGATTAATTTCATTAAAGGTAATGATAACAAAGAGATAGTATATTAAAATTTGTGGGATGCACCCAAAACAATATTGATAGAAAAACTTATACTTTTAAAACTTTACATCAATAAAAGAAAAAAAAAGCCGATCAATGAATTGCAAAAGCAACTAAAAAAAGCTTTAAAAGACTAAATGAAAAATCCCCAACTAAGCACCAAAATAGAAAGTTTGAAAATCAATGGAAAATTTGACAAAAAAACTGAAATAAAAATTGAACTAATATATGAAACTAGCATTATTTTCATAAAATCAGTTAAAAAGATTAAAAACTGAATTACCAGCATGAAAAAATAAAAACAAAATATATACAACCAAAGAAGATGAAATCAAAGTAATTATTAAAAATGGATGATTAATGCAATGTAAAGTAAATGCAAGTAAAATGGATGTTTTTTTCAAAATATAAATTTTTCAGATTAACAAAAGAAACATAATATTTAAATTACCTCATCTAAGAAAAAATGAACAAACCATAAAACTGACTAAAAAGAAAAAAAAACTCAGAACCAGATGGATTTTACAAGCAAATTCTACTAAACACTTAAAGAAAAATTAATTCTAATATTATATAAACTGTTTGAAAAAATAGACTGAAGTAGTCCTGCCAAATGTCTTCTATAATGCAAATAAAGTTTTATTATTCAAGGGCAGCCAAGTGGTGGAGTAGACAGAACACTCAGCCAGGAGTAAGGAAGACCTGAGTTCAAACACAACCTCAATCAATAATTAAGCATATCACTTAACTGTTTTCTTCAGTTTCCTTTTCTGTAAAATGAGCTGAAGAAAAAATGGCAAGACGCTCTAGTATTTCTTCCAGGAAACCCCCAAAAGGGATCATAGTGATACACAACTAAAAATAATTAAACAACAGCTAAACCAGGAAGAGCAAAAACAAAGAAACAAAATTGTAGACTAATTTCCCTAATTCATATACTGAGGCAAAAATTTAAATAAATGCTACTAAAGACAATATAGTAATAGATCATATACAAAAGATCATAAACCATGATTAGCCTTGATTTACATTAGAAATACAGAGCTGATTCAATATTTTAAAAATCTATAATCACAATTGACCATATTGATAACAAAAACAACAAAATTATATGATTATATCAACAGATGCAGAAAAAGCTTTTGACAAAGAAAAATACCCATTCCTGTCATGTTTTTTAAGAATACTTGAAGCATACAAACACATGGAGCTTTTCTTAAAATCTATCTAAAGCCAAAAGCAAGCATTATCTATAATGGAGATAAAATAGAAGGTTTTCCTTTTTTTAAAATTTTTTTTCATTTTATTAAAGCTTTTTATTTGCAAAACATATGTATGGGTAATTTTTCAACATTGACCCTTGCAAAGCTTTCTGTTACAAATGTTCACCCCAACCTCCCACCCCTCAACTAGATGGCAGGAAGTCTATTACATGTTAATTATGTTAAAATACTTGACAAATCAAATATGTGTATATATATTTTTACAGTTATCTTTCTGTGCAAGAAAAATCAGATCTACAAAGAAAAAAAAAACCTGAGAAGGAAAACAAAATGCAAGCAAACAACAACAGAAAGCATGAAAATGCTATGTTGTGGTCCACATCCATATCCCTCTCTCTGGGTGTATATGGCTTTCTTCATCACTGAACAATTGGAACTGGTTTGAAACATTTCATTGTTGAAGAGAGCCACATCCTTCAGAATTGATCATCATATAGTCTTATTGTTACTGTGTATAATCATCTCCTGGTTCTGCTCACTTCACTGAGCATCAGTTCATGCAAGTCCCTCCAGGCCTCTCTGAAATCATCTTGCTGGTAGTTTCTTACAGAACAATAATATTCCATGACATTCATATACCATAATTTATTCAGCCATTCTCCAATTGAAGGGCATCCATTCAGTTTCCAGTTTCTAGCCACTACAAAAAGGGCTGCCAAAAACATTCTTGCACATGTGGGGCCCTTTCCTTCCTTTAAGATCTCTTTGGGATATAAGACCAATAGAAACACTGCTGGGTCAAAGGGTATGCACAGTTTGATAACTTTTTGAGCATAGTTCCAAATTTCTCTCCAGAATGGTTGGATTCGTTCACAGTTCCACCAACAATATATCAGTGTCCCAGTTTTCCCACATCCCCTCCAACATTTGTCATTATCTTTTCCTGTCATCTTAGCCAATCTGACAGGTGTGTAATGGTATCTCAGAGTTGTCTTAATTTGCATTTCTCTGATCAATAGTGATTTGGAATAAAAGGTTTTCCAGTAAGATCAGGAGCAACACTGTCTATTACCACCATTATTTTGCAATATTGTACTAGAAATGCTAGCGATGCATTGAGACACACAATGAGACAAGAAAAAGAAAATTTAAGAATAGCATAGGTAATAAAGAAACAAAACTATCACCTTGGCAAATGACATAATAGTATATTTACACAACCCTACAGAATCAACTAGAAAAAACTACTTGAAACAATTAAGAACTTTAGTAAAATTGCAGTATATAAAATAAACTCTGCATGAATCATGCTTTGTATATGTTACTAACAAAATCCAGTAGGAAGAGATAATAAGGAAATATAATGTGTAATATAATAAGAGAAAGGAAAGAATTATCCATCATATTTATGGATAGAAGAAAGTTCATAACCAAACAAGAGATGAAATGAATGATTTTGATTATGTAAATATTAAAACATTTTTACACAATCAAAACCAATGGAGTCAAAATTAGAATAAAAGCAGGAAACTGGGGTTGGGGATATTTGCAGCAAGTATCTTTATAAAAGGCTTATTTCTCAAATATATATAGAACGGAGACAAATTTCTAAAAATGAGAGTCATTTCCCAATTGGTAATGATCAAAGGATATGAACAAGAAGTTTATAGAGGAAGAAAGCAAAGCTATAAATAGTCACATGAAAAAATGCTCTAAATTTCTAATAATCAGAGAAATGCGAATTAAAATCTTAATTTTAACTATCTTAACCATTCTGGAGAGCAATTTGAAACTATGTCCAAAGGACTACAAAACTGTGCGTACCCTTTGATCCAAAAATGCTGGAAAAAGGAAAAGGATCTATTGATATAAAAATATTTTATAGCTACTCTTTTCATGGTGGCAAAAAAAAAATTGGAAGCAGAGCAAATGTCTTTCAATTGGGGAATGGCTGAATGGTTTGTGGTACATTCATGTGATTGAATACTATTGTGCTGTGAGAAGTCATGAAAGGGATTATTTCAGGAAAACCTGAGACTTTTATGAACTAATGAACTAATGAACTAGAACAGTCTAAACTGTAACAGCAATATTGTAAAGAGAATTAGTAACTCTAAGAACATAATGATGTACCACAACTCCAAAAGACTTATGAAGTAAAATTCTATCCACCTCTAACTAGAGAACTAATGGACTTAGAATACAAATCGAAGCATATTATTTTTTTATTTTATTTATTTTCCCTGATTTGTAATATAGCTAATGTGCAAATAAGTTTTGCATGACTTTACATGTATAATGACTATTGTATTTTGTGCCTTCTTAATGGTAAGAAAGGACAGGATAGATTTGGGAACAGAAAATTAAAAGAAAATTTTCAAAAAAGAAAAAGAAAATTTTTAAAAATTGATGGATTTTTCAATATGCATGGGTAAAAGAAGGGAATTCAAAAATCTATCAATATGAGGAATTCCCACATTTCTGAAATTCAGTGATGCTTAAAATAAAAACAAACTTTATTTGAATGCTATAAGGCAGGTAATTCATGTATTAACAATACTATTATTGATAATATTATTGTAGCATTTATATGATTCTTTGAGGTTCACAAGACATTTTACATATATTACTTTGTTTCATCTTATTAGCAGAAAGCCTTTAGAGATAGATTTGAAGTAAGCCAAAAATAAAATTATTTAATGACGACTAGGTGCTAGATACTGTTGAATCTGATAAAAAGATAAAACAATTGAAATAGTAGCTATTCCAATGGAATAGCTACTACATTCTAGTAGATACAGTCTAGTAGACATACGAATATACAGTATTTATAAGTACATAGAAAAAATTACAATATAAATTCAAAAAGGTTTTTAAGAGGGAGTGATATAATCAGAGAGATCCAGAAAGTCTTCATGTAGAAGGAGGACTTGAGTCTTTAAGGAAGTGAAGGATTCTATAAGAAGATGAGAATAAAGGACACTCCAGCATGAGGGACAATTGCTGAAAAGGCACTGAAGAAAAGGAGATGGAGTGCCTCAGAGAAGCAGAGAAAAGACTAGTGCTTCATGGTATGTTGCTTAATGTCTGGGTCTCAGTTTCTTCAGCTCCATAATGTATGGGGTCACCTCTGACCCTCAGTTCCTTCAAGATTAGTTCAAATTTTACTCTCTTGAGTTTCTCTTCTTCCCAACCCTCACCGCTAGTGCCTTTCCTCTGAAATAAGCTCACTCTGAGGAAAAAAACAAAAACAAAAAAAAAAACCTCCCATATCTTGTCTGTATATAGTTGTTTGCATGATTTCTAATCTATTAGAATATGAAACTCCTTGAGGGAGGAAACTGCAATTTTTCCCCCTTTCTTTGTATCCCAAGCATTTAGCATAATGCCTGGAACATAAGTTTTGTTGTTCAGTGTTCGATGCTTTGTAACTCTATTTGGAGTTTTCTTGACAAAGATAGTGGAGTGGTTTGCCATTTCTTTTTTTAGCTCGTTTTGCAGATGAGGAAACTGAAGTAAATAGGATTGGGTAACTTGCCCAGGATCACACAGCTAGATCATGCATATCTGAAGCATGACTTGAACTCAGGTCTTCATAACTTCAAGCCCATTGCTCTATTCACTGTGCCTAGCACATATTAGGCACTTAATAAATGCCTTTGGATTGACTGGGTGATCCATAGCTCCTTCCAGCACTTACACACTAATTCTCTGACAAGACAGAAAGGCAGAATGCTAATCTACCAGCTAGTAAAACTTGACTGTTTTGCTTTTGTCTTTACATCTTCAGTGCCTCGCACAATACCTGCCAGCTAGCAGGAGCTTAATAAATGCTTGATTGATCGATGTGGACTTAGGAAGAACAGAGAGCTACAGTATTGGATGAGCACTTAACCTCTCCCTCAGCCCTGACTTCCAATTGTTGTGTCAGGATCACCCCCCTTCCCTCTATGTGCATGGCATTTTAAAGAAAAAGCTTTGTCTAACTTCGGAGAGAGTTACAAGGTCTGCCCCTTTCCACATAAAGCAATCACTTAAGAGACAAGGCACTCAACAGGGAGTGGAAAGGGAGGGGAACTGAAGTGCTCTGATGGAGAGACAGCTAAAGAAAATGCAGTCTTAACTCAGAGGTGTATGCACTAGGATTACAGACATAATGGAAGGCTAGGACACATGGTGCTAACAGAGGTGATGGATATTAGACAAGATAATTATAAGCTGGAATTATGCAGATTGAGAAGAGACACGGAGTTACCCACAGGTATTGTACCCACCCACACAACTTGATATACCTCATCCCAGACAATTCAACTTGAGGTGTTTTGTAGTTGGTTCATCTTTGTGGCTGATGTCATCTTGAATTAATGCTATTTCCTCAATTCTTGTTAAAGGCATCCAAAGTTCATCTCTTATGGGCAAGCATCTCCCATTTGCTATTCTGTCTCTCACAGCCATAAACATAACATGCATAAACATAACAACATGAGTGGAACCATATCCTTTCATTCAGTAAGTGATCTAAAAAGGAGAGGTGTTAAACATAAGGTCCCCAACAACCCCGAGTGGCAGCAAAACCAGATTGAAATGCAAATCAATTAGGATGTCCCCTTTATTTTACTGATGAGGAACTACAGCCCTAAGGAAATATCGAAGGTCTCACCCCTAGTAGTCACTGAGCCCAGGTCCTTTCTCAAAAGCTCTTTCCTTTGTACCATATTGCTTCATAACCCTAACCTTTTTTTCATGGCAGAGAAAGCTAAGGCATGATAAATCCTCTGATTCTTTCTAGCTTTGAGAGTCTAAAGATTTGTATTGTTTGTTCCTTTGGAATTCTTCCTAGTGTTCTACACAATTCTAGACATAAAATAGCATATAATTTATATTTATATAGCACTTTCGATTTACGAAGTATTTTATGTAGACTGTTTCATATGGTTAACAAGACCAGTCTGCAAGGAAAGTAGTACAAATATCTCCGTTTTACTGATGAGATTCACAGAGACAAAATGAGATCCCTAAGGTCTAATCTAGGAAATCTAAATAAGTGCTGGGACACAAACCAAGTCTTCTGGTGCCATAACCAGTATACTGTAGGTTGGTATTCAATAAGCTCTTATGGAATTAAAGAAAATAGGCACCCAATCAAAGAGCAGACCAGGACTGGCTCCAGACATCACAACAAAGCTAACTGCTTGACACATAAATCAGATCTGCAGCTAATGACCTGCTCTATTTTATCCAACCAGTCACAAAAAAGTACCTTAATACTATGGGAAGTGACCTGGATTTGAAGATCCTGAAGTTGGAACACTTACATTCAAACTCAGGGGTTTTGGACAATTTCTGGACCTTTGTTTATTCAAATATAAAACAGAGAAAGATTAAGCCGAGTGACTCCTAAGTTATCTTTCAGATGAAAGTCTGTGATTCATTATCTATCTATCCATCTTTATTATCTATTTATATATTCTTATCATCTCTATCTAGCTATCATCTATCATCTCTACCTCTAGCCATCTACTTCTTTTACCTATCACTATATCTCTCATTTATCTCTTTCTAGCTATCTATATCACCTATATCAATTAATTTGCTATCATTTTTATCTCTATCATACATCACTATCAATTTCTATTATCTATCTCTATCTGCCTATATGTATCTATCATCTATGTATCTCTATTTATCTATCTAAAACTTATTGGTAGTATTTAATTCTGTTGTTTGCAAAATGAAGCTCTGAAACATTTGACAGACAACAAATTCAATAACCATCAGCATTGTGACGAGAGTGAAAAAAAGTATTGTAATTACTGGACTAAACCTAGGATTTCACCTAGTATAATGAACACTGAATGACAAAATTCCCTCTGTCAATGAAGCAAAGGACCTGCTCTGAAGCTTATAATAAGTTTAGATGTTTGTCTGGGGGTGCTGAGATCCTACATAATCTGCTCATTGTCACCTAACCATCAAGTGTCAGGGGGCTTGAACTCAAGTTTTTCTCTCTGAGGCTGCCTGCATCCACTTGCCATTTCTTAATGCAGTCACAGCATGTTTTAAAAGAAGATAGCATCCTATAATATTCTGGTCCCAGAGTCCTTTATCCTGAGCAAACCCTCTGAGAAAAGTGATTGGTATACATTTTGAAAGGTCGCTTTTTGAAATGAGGTAACCTGGTTCTTCTTTTAACTTTTCTTTTGTAATTCTATTCCCCGTAAGGGTTATATTCAAAACTGACAAAACATAGCTGGTAAGCATATGATTTAGTCCAAATGGACCTAGGACTGTACATTGTCCTTCCCTGGATGAAGCTACTTATTTCCTGTGTTAGAGATTTGGTCCCAGCTTATCATTCAGATCCTATATCTAAATAGTAGCAAGACTGTGAAGCAGAATATACCAAATATGGAGCAATGCTTGATGAATTGATAAACAAACGGACAAATGATAAGAAAATTAATGAATGGGTTTTCCTGGTTCCTGCTGCAACCAGCTCAACACAAATCCTCATTCTCTTACATGAGTCACAAAATGCCAGGTATCCTCAACACCCAACCCCCATTAGACCAAGATTGTTTCTTTGTCATTATTAGAATTGTCCCATGATGCTTCTCCACACACCCCCATGCCCACCTACACTCTGATTTGCATAAAAGCAACTTGGAAAAAGCTCAGCCTAGATCAGAACAGGTGCTCTGTCAAGCTGCAGGTGTGCAGGCAAATTTGGACTCTAAATAGGGCTGTTGCTGATTCTAGATTGCCCATGGCATGATCTAACACTTCTCTTGCCATAAACCCAGTTCCTACAGAGGCCAAAAGAAAAAATTTCCTTCGCCCAAGAGTACAGGGTCAAGCCCCTTGTGAACTAACAAACTGAATTTCAAAGGAGCACTTATATTGTGCCGTACACAGCTGTAACTGAACTAGCTTCTCTCCTTTTATGAATAACCATTTAATACTTCGGGTTCTTTCACTTTTTCACAGAAGTAACACGGCATAATGATAACAGTGGTGGATTTGGTTCAAATACTAGCTATGTGTCCTCTAGGCAAGTTCATTTTGAACCTTAGTTTTCTTAATTATAAAATGGGGGTTAAAAATACTTATCAGACAGCTTCTAGGGTTACTGAGAGACTCAAATGAAATGATGTATGGAAGACACTTTGCAAAATTCAAAGTATTGCTAGTCTATTATTGATTAAATAAGCAATAACTACTTGGATTTTATTCCTCCCTCCATAAAAACACACAGAAATGAAAACTTTCTCAATTCATCAAAAGTGAGAAATCAAAATACAAATTTGTGGGGTTTTTTTTCATTCTTTCTCCTATGTCATTTCTTCACCATCCCCATGCCTTTATCACAAGGCTATCTTCTCCATCCACATTTCAACTTCCAACTTTATTCTTTCATTCATTTCAATAAATGTTTCTTACGAGTATTAAGTACAAGACTCCAAATTAAACACAAATACAAATATAAATGAGGTACATCCCTTGTCTTCAGAGCATACCATATGGAAAAGAAGAAAAACATTAGTATATAGGTAAAATATAGCATAACATATGGAAGTGGGTAGAATGGACACCAACAAAGTGTTTTGAAATTTCAAGAATGAAAAGATAATTTCTAACTTAAGGATGAAAGAGGGGAAATGGAAAGGCTTCATAGAAGCCTTTAAGTTGGACTTTGAGAGATGAATAGAATTTCAGATCATAGAGATGGTATTCCAAGAATAGCAAATGACATAAACCAAGGTACAACAATGAAAAGGCAAATGTTTTCAACAGTGAGAAGCAGTAGACCCAGTGACAAAGAGGTGGACTTAATAGCATAGAGGTACTTCTTCAAGAAATATAAATTTACAATTTTTGTCTGGCCTTGAAGTAATTAACTATTTCTACTTTCAGGAAGATCTTTAGCAAAAGTAAGTTGTTGATGCAATCCAAGCTAGCTGACAAGTCTTCTGTATCATATCAGAGCAGTCCCAAGTTCCACAGTGCAGTGCCTTCCCCATCACAGAAGACACTGAGGGATTGTTCTTCACTGTAGTTTACTGAGACAAGCATGTAGTATTTTTGTAACCATGTCTTCCTGGGGTTAAGGATGTGAACTATGGGAATCTTAACAAGCAGACACTAGTGGGTCAAAGGTGAAGAGAATGTCAATTGATTTAGATGCTATTTGTTTAATGTTTCAATAGAATATGAGTCGGAGAATATTTCATTTATGTCTCAATATTTACAATGTGTGGCACATAGTAAGTGCTTAATAAATGTTTGCTTACTAATTGGAGTTTCCTCTCTCCTTTTCTGAAGAGCGCTTCCTTTATCTCATGTTGGAAAATGTTATCCACATCCAGAGAAAAGAGCTATGGAGTTTGAATGCAGATCAAAACATACTATTTTCACTTTGATTTTTGTTTTTTCATGATTTTTCCTTTTTGTTTAATTTCTTCTTTCATATCATAACTAATGGGAAAATATGTTTAATATGATTGCACATGTATAACCCTATATCAGATTGCTTACTATCTTAGGGAGACAGGAAGGAAAGGAGGGAGAAAGTGGAACTCAAAATTTTATAAAAAACAAAAGTTGAAAACTATCTTTACATGTAATTAAACAAAATAAAATGCTATTTACCAAACTATAAAAGAGTCTTTCCTTTAGAAACCTTAGCCTCTGACAAGGAGGAAGAGGGATAGAGATCATCAGTGCTAACCACTTTCATACCCAGACCCTCTCTCTTCTGTTGTTGTTCAATAGTACCTTCTTCTTTGATGCTCAGGTAGCAGTTATTTACCACCTCTAAGACATTATCCTCCTTTCTTCAATCAATTCGGGACCTGGGTTATACTCTTTTTGTCCATCCCAGGCTTTGTCCTTATATTAAGTCGAAGTCAATGTCCATAATTCCCATGCTCTCACTTTCACTCTAATTCAACCACACATATTATCTTTCTATAATCCTCTCTGTTGTAGCTATTCTAAATATCTTCTATTTTCAAGCCCCTCCACATTGTACTTTCATTCCTCTTTCTCAGCAGATGATCTCCCTTGATATTTTTTCTGAGATAGTAAAAGACATTTGCCATTATTCTTCATCTCAGAATCCCTTAAAATCATCCCCATTCTCTTCTCCTTTGCTCCAATCACAAATGATTTGCTAGACTTTCTCACAAAGGGCAACTCCTTTAATTTCATCCCTAATCCTATTTTCTCCTATTTCACCCACAAGCTGGTTCCCACAGCAGTACCATCCTCTCTCATCTTCAATTTCTTCTTGTCTATTGGCTGTTTCCTGACTGCCTAAAAATACTTGAAAGTTTGCCTAATCCTAAAAACAAAATAAAACAAAAATAAAAACATCATTTGAAACTATAGTTTTTATCACATATATACAAATGTATATAGTATGTGAATATACATATATACACACAAATTTGTGTATATATACATATTTGTTTATATATGTGTATATATATGTGTATATATATTTATGTATGTGTACATACATACACACATATATATAATTATAACCTCAATTTTAATGGCCTTTTCATAGAATTCATATTTCTGTAGCTCCTTGTAGTATTTGACATTGGTCTCCAAGCTCCTCTTCCTGAATACTCTTTCTTTCTTTAGTTGTCAAGAAGCTGATCTATCTTGGTGCTCCTATATAGCTGTTGCTTCTCAGTCTCCTTTTCTAAATTATCATTCATGTCCTGATCCCTATCTCTCAAGTTTCTGTAGTCTTCTTTCTCCATATTCTCTCAGTGATCTTAACAAATTCCAATGATTTGTGTTTTATCTGAATATTGCTGAATCCAAAATTCTACATTTCCTGGTCTTTTTTTTTCTTTTAAACTTCAATATCTTAACATCAATTGCTTATTTCCAAATGAATATCCTTGTGAGTACTTCAAACTCAGTATTCCAAACCAGAGTTCAATATTTATTTCCCATTCTCCAGCTCTCTTCTTAACTTCATCCAAAACTCCTGCCTGTATCTCAATCTCCAAGTCTACTCACTTTTCAAATCTTTTTATCTTCCCTCTATGATTCTTCTGGCATTTTGTTCGCTTCTTTCAATTCACATAATTATCCCTCATTCTTTCCTATATATTCTCTTTCCTTCACCATTATAATAGCCCTCTCTAGCCTCTCCCCTTTCCAACTTTCATACAACCACCATGCTAATATACCTAAAGCTTAGGTCTGACCATGTCACTCACCTGCTCAAGAAGCTCCAGAAGCTCCATGTGGATTCTAGGATCAAATATAAATTATTCTGTTTTATGTTTAGAACTTTTCCACAATCTTGCTCCAGATCATCTTTCCAGGTATAAATATTACTCCCTTTTGTCCACACTAAATTCCAATCAAATTGGCCTGCTGGTTATTTTTTCTACCCAACAGTCCATCTCTTGTTTCTCTGCTTTTTCCCAGACTGTCCCATTTTCACCTTCATCTTTTAGAATCCCTTATTTCCTTCAAATTCTAACTCATGTCATTTTTATAAGAGGCTTTTCCCAATCCCCTAGTTCCCTCACATCCCATCCCCAGAAATCTTGTTTCTGTGTGTACCTGGTCTTGCCTCCAAAAATACCCATTAACTCCTTATCAGGGAGTGATATTTCATTTTGTCTTTGCATTGCCAGTGTCTAATGAAGTACTTTACAAATATTAAATACTTGATAAATGCATGTTGAATGAATGGGGGAAAAAGAGATAATGTGATTTGGCTGGATAAAGGAATATTAGAATATAAGACTAGACAAGGAGATAAGAGGCAAGTCTCTCTCTCTATATATATATATACATATATAATATATACATACACATATATTTAACACATTATTTATATACATTATATTACATTATATATACATACACGTGCATACAAATATGTGTGCATATACATGTTTGTGTGTGTGTCCATACATATAACGTTAAAGTTAGGCTAAGGAACATAGTCTTTATTCAGGAGGCAATGAGGAATAAAGGAGTATCTAGCCAGTAATGAGCACAGTAATCTGACTCCCTTCTCAGGATGTCAGATCATCTCCTAGGAGGCTGGTCATGATTGGTAAAGATCACAAAATGGACCTTCTCCCTTTAACTCTTGTAAGCAGTATGGAGGATTAAGACTCTAGCTGGATTTAGGACACCTAAATTCTAATCCTGATTCTCACATGTACTAACCCTAGAATGACCCTGGTGCTTAAGCTCTCAGAGCCTCAATTTGTTCATGTTTAAGATGGGAATAAAGCCCTACAGACATGCTAATGATTATTTTGTCTCTCCATGGGAGGTTAGTGACATGCAAATGAGGCAGCAATACCTGCATTTCCATAGCCCTGAGCAGCTACATAGTCAGTGAGGAGAAAATGAACATTAATTCTCCTGACCTACCAGGCTTAGCCCTTAACAGAAGAGAATCAGAAAAATTAGACAAAAGTGGTGTAACAACAACAACAACAAAACCAATAGTAATAACAAATATTTATATACCACTTTAAATTTTTCCAAAGAATTTTACAAATATCTCATTTTATCCTAAGAGAAACCATGGAACTCTAGTACTATTGTTATCCCCATTTTATACATACCAAGTCTGAGGCTGGCAGCTAGAGAGTAAATTACTTACCTAGGATCATACAACTAGTAGGAATCTGGGGGTTGATTTGAACTCAGATCTTTCTGACTATAAGACAAGTACTCTATCCACTGTGCCATGCAATTGCTTCAAGGTAGGAAGTGACATGGGCAAACTGAGTCCCTTATATATTTAAGAATAAAAAAAGTTGACATCTGCCCAACAAATAGCCAAAAAAACTTTCTGTGAAAGACAGTGTAGCATAATAGAGTATTACTGACATTGGGGCTTGAAGTCAGGAAACTCTGGATTCAAATCCTGATTCTGAGGCTCACTAGCTCAAGAACTACAAACAAGTTACTTAATCTATGTGAGACTCAGTTCCCTCATTACAAAGAGAGATAAATAACTGCAATGCTTCCCTCATAGCCTTGTTGTGAGATTCAAATGAGTTAATATATGTGAAGTGTTTTGCAACCATAAAAATACTCTATAAATGTTAATTATTATTATCCCTGCAGTGATAAGTCTCACTTCATGCCAGAAGTCCTGGTGGAAATTTCATCATATTCCTTAGCTGTCTCATTCTGCCAAGTTAAACAACAGCATTGGTTTTACCAATGGCCTTTGCTAAAATGAACTTCTGAGCTGGGGTAGTTCTATCTTATTCTATTATTCACTAAAACTAAATTTATTTTTAGAAGAGAAACAACTAAAGAATCCAATGACATCTAGTGCTCAGTCATTATCTATTCCCCCAACAGGACCTTGTTCCTGTATCACTGTCTCTCTCTGTGTCTCTCTGTCTCTTTTAGAATGAAGGTACCTTAAACCAGAAAGATAACCAAGACCTGAGAAAATGTTGAAAGTTCTGGAAACCTAAATCTGCCCACTTCCACAAGCATGCAATCCTCTGCTCCTAATTATTTCCCTACTAAAGATATCAAATTAAACAATATCTTTTTAATTTATGGGTAACGTTTTGTTCTTCTTCCTCTGATCCACGTACCTACCTAATGCATCAAATGAACATGAGATTCGCTTATCTCCAGTCCCCCTAGAGACCAAAAGATTGAATGTAGAATAATATTGTTATGTTTATCCTAAAAATGTTAAAGTATGGACATAAATTCTGTGTGTGTTTTTGAGAGAAAGAGAGAAAGAGAGAGACAGATCACAGAGACAGAGAGACACACAGAGATAAAGACAGACAGAAAGAAAGAGGGGGGGAGGGAGGGAGACAGAAACATACATGTGTATGCTGGATAGGCATAGATAGCATTTCCTGTATTTGCATAAGTTAAATGTGTCCTATGCAGTTTTTCCCTCTTAGGATATTCAGAACTCATCATGGGCAGTGTTCGCTATCAGGTTTGAAATGAGGACAAAAATAAATTAGAGGCATAAGCAAGAGGTGGGTAGTGACAGCAGGGAAACAACAACTTTTAACTGGAAAATAACTGCTTGGAGTATTTTTTGAGAAGAGACCGAAAAGGTAGAATTGAATGTCAACCTCTGAAAAGGGCTTCACATGATTATATTTTGAATGAGAAAAAACAAATCAATAAAGGGCTCATTTATGTCTTTGCTATCTTTCCTCAGTGTCTGTCATCACTGATCTCCAAGTCATTACTAAATACCACAGAACTGTTGTTTGGGTTAAAGTAAAGGACAGTCCATCCATGAGAAGCCTACATAAACTTCTATGTATAGTTTTGTTTTGAGTAATATCTGACTCTTCATAACACCATGGGCCATAGCACACCAGGCCCTTCTACCCTCCTCTGTCTCCCAAAGTCTGTCCAAGTTCTTGTTCATTGCTTCCATCCATCTCACCCTCTGGCACTTCCTTTTTCTTCTGCCTTCAAATTTCCCAACATCAGGGTCATTTCCAATGAGATCTGCCTTCTCATTGTGTTGAGATATTCTTAAGTAAAATTATAACCTCTGAGATCTTCTCCAAAACAGAAACTGGTAAGAAGAAAATTCCACAACCAATCTATGAACAGTACCTAGTTTCTTGCCATGCATAGGATCCTAGATTTGGAGCTAGAAGAAGCCATTGAGTCCAATTCCCTAATTTCCCAAGGAAGCTAAGTGATTACTCAATATCAAAGAGTTTACAGATACAGGAAGGCTAATAGATTTAGAGTTAAAATGTGCCTTTGAGACTATTGATTCCTTCCTAGTATTATACAAAGTATAATACTATATATATATATATATATGTGTGTGTGTGTGTGTGTGTGTGTGATATATAATATATAATAATAATGAGGTACCCAGGAAGCTAATCAACCAAAAAAATCACATAAATCATATAGGTTATAAGTGTCAGAACCTGGATTTGAATCCAAGAATTTTGACTCTAAATCCAATGTATTCAACTTTTAATTTTTTGTTCAGAGTGCTTTCTTATCCATTCTCTCACCTGGTCCCCACATTAGCCCTCTGAAGCAGGCAGGCCATGTATGATGTCTTGTCTAAGTTACTAGCAATTAAGGTAGTAGAATGTGTCCTTATCTTGGGGATGGAGCAGAACAGTGAGCAGGAATAGTAAAGTGAGATGGGGAGATAAGGGAGAATGTCTTGGTGTTTTTAGAGTCATGGGACCTGAATCCAAATTCTGTCTCTATCAGTTTATTATCTGAGATAATTTAAACAAGTCAATTAATATCTCTGAGTTTCACTTTTCTTACCTGTAAACATGCTCTCTATTGATATTTGCTTGCATTGTTGCCTTTCTCTAATTTTCTTTTTTTTTTCTTGTAGATAGGATTTTTCTTGCACAACTTGTCAAGTATTTTAACATTATTAACATGTAGTGGACTTCCTGCCATCTAGGGAAAGGGAGGGGACTGGGGGTAAAATTTGTAACAGAAAGCTTTATAAAGATCAATGCTGAGGAACTACCCATACATATGTTATACAAATAAAAAGCTTTAATAAAAAAAAAAAACTAAGAGGACTAGGCTAGATGGCTTCTAAGGTTCCTTCTACGTCTAGATCTATAAATCTTTGCAAAATCTATTGTGGATACCTAGGTTAATCTCTCTCCTTGTTCTAACTCCTGGAATCCCTAGTTTCTTTTAAGGTTCAGTATCATCTTCTCCTGTATAAGATTTTTTCTGATCCCCTCAGTTTTCAGCACCCTCATCCACTCAAATTTCTTTGAATGTATTTTATATGCACACATGAAATCTTTCCACTTCTCACATTAGAATAAAGGAGTAAGTTTTATCTTTTTACTCCAGGAACTTAGTAGGTGCTTAATAAGTGCTTATTGATTTCAGGGACTATTCTAGTTACTAAAAATTAAACTATCCCTTTTCTCAGATATAAGAAGTATTTAATAAGTACTTGTTAAATTGAATGGCAAAGGATATAAATAGAAGACTTTCAGATGAAGAAAATAAAATTATTTTTAATCATATGAAAAAATGTTCTAAAGCGCTATTGATTAGAGAAATGCAAATTAAGACAACTCTGAGGAACTACTACACACCTCTTGGATTCACTAAAATGACAGGAAAAAATAGTGATAAACGTTGGAAGAGATGTGGGAAAACTGGGCCACTAATACATTGTTGGTGGAGTTGTGAACTGATTCAACCATTCTGGAGAGCAATTTGGAACTATGCCCAAAGGGTGATCAAACTGTGCATACCCTTTGATCCAACAGTGTCTCTATTCAGTCTAAATCCCAATGAGATCATTAAAAAGGAAAGAAGACCCTCATATGCAAAAATGTTTGTAACAACCCTTTTTGTAGTAGCAAGGAACTAAAAACTGAGTGGATACCCATCATTTGGGGAATGGCTAAATAAGTTATGGCATATGAACATAGTGGAATATTATTGTTCTATAAGAAATAATCAGCAAACTGATTTCAAAAAGGCCTGGAGATATTTATATAAACTTATACTAAGTGAAGTGAGTAGAACCAAGAGAACATTGCAAATAGCAACCAGAAGATTGTGTGATGATCAAATCTGATGGATGTGGCTCTTTCAACAATGAGGTGATTTAAATCAGTTCCAATAGACTTGTGCTGGAAAGAGGACTATGGGGACTGAAAGTGGATGACAATATAGTATTATCACCTTTTTTGTTGTTGTTTGCTTGCTTTTTTTCCTTTTTCCTTTTTTTTTCTTTTTGATCTGATTTTTCTTGTGCAGTATGATAAATGTGGAAATATGTATAGAAAAATTGCACGTTTAATCTACATTGGATTACTTATGTCTAAGGAAGGGGGTGGGGGAACAGAGAGAGAAAAATTTGGAACAAGATTTTGCAAGAGTGAATGTTGAAAACTATCTTTGCATGTATTTTGAAAATAAAAAAGGTATTAAATTTTTTTAATTTAAAAAATAAATTAAATGACAGTGATACTGAAATCCATTATCATGATTTTCTGATCTCTACTCTTTTTACTTAATTGTCACATCTATGTGAAAAGAAGTTTTGGGTGTTGAGAAACTTTAGATTTAGATTTAGAAATCTTTAGATTTCTGAATGAAACAGAACACAGAGGCAGAGTTAGTTAATCATCACTGAATGGACTCTTTTACAGATAAGGAGACTAAGGCAAAGAAAGGGTTCTACAGCTAGTAAGTATTTGAGATAAGATTTAAAGCCATGTCTTTCTGTCTCTAAAACGAGTTCTCCATCCATTGCACCATCCAGGTATTGTTTAATGATCCTATTCAACTTCTCCAGTTACCTTGTAATTCCATCTTCCTATACTTGGCACTAATATAGACAATAAAATAGAGAATGGCTTGGTAGAAAGCAGAAGGGTCTAAGTGAGGAAGAACTGAGATATCCCAACTACCACCACCATGACCCCCTAAAAAGTATGCTTAAAATATATCATAAAAAAGCAGAACAAGAATGGTGAAGTAAATGTAGGAACTCTCCTGCACTCTCCCAAATTCCCCTCCACACAACTTTAAAATACTACTTCAAATTAAGTTTTGGAAGAGCAGAATCAACAAAAGATCAAGGGTGAAAAAAAAGTTGCCACAGGAAAGCAGGGGTCTTGCATACAGTTCTAGGGCAGAGAAGTGTCCTTGAAGTTATTCACAAGGGAGCAAAACCCTTGTCTCAATTGCAAGGCAGAAAGAAACATTAGCTCTTGCAGCTGTAGGAGATTAGAGGTCAGAATTACAGTTCCATTGCCAAATGGTATACTAACATTGTGGCCATAGGGGAGAAGGATCCTTGTCACTGTTCCAGTATAGAGAAAAGTACTTTGAAATCTTCACATGGAAGGACCCTGGTTTCAGTTTCAAGAAAGAAAGGATTAGTATCACTTTCAACTGTAAATGAATTGTGAACCTGGTCACAGTTGCAGAATCAATGAGGCATGTGCAAGTGGTAATAGAACAAAATCCCTTCCTGGGTAAAGACCAAAACACAGACCAGGAGAGGAGTGGCCACAAAACTTTTTAGATTTATACCAGCTTGGAAACATCAAAAACTAACAGACCTTCAGAACTAGCTCTGAAAATAGCAACATAACAAACTTGATGTGTGAGACATTGTTCCCTCCACCCTGAAAGCAGAGTCCAACTTTAACATAAAGTTAAAAGTCAAGAAATATGCTTGAAAAATCAGCACAAACGACAACAAAAGAGATTAACAACAACAACAAAAATTCTACAGGGAGAAGAAAGATCAAGACACAAACTCAGAAATCAACAATGTTGTAACAACTACAAGAAGAGCTAGAAAGAAAAATGTGATCTGGAAACAAACCCAGAAAGAATTCCTAGGAAATCTCAAAAGGGATTTAAAAAATCAAATAAAAGAGATTGTGAAAAAAAAAGTCATTTTTTCACTAAATCTCCCCTTGAATGATTTCAGGAAAAAAGAAAGAAAAGAAAGAAAGAAAGAAAAGAAAGAAAGAAAGAAAGAAAGAAAGAAAGAAAGAAAGAAAGAAAGAAAGAAAGAAAGAAAGAAAGAAAGAAAGAAAGAAAGAAAGAAATGGAGGGAGGGAGGAAGAGATGGAAGAAAGAAAGAAAAGAGAAAGAAAGAAGAAAGGAAGGGAGGGAGGAAGGAAGGGAGGGAGGAAGGAAGGGATGGAAGAAAGAAAGAAAAGAGAAAGAAAGAAAAAAGAAAAGAAAAGAAACAAAAAAGAAAGAAAAAAGAAAAGAAAGAAAAAGAAAAGAAAGATAGTTTCTTTTGAATAGGATATAAAGAACCAAAACCATTGTCAATCTGAAATGCAGGATACTACTTACAAACTAACTTAGTTGGGAGCCCCAAGATACCAAATTCATTAATAACCCTACAAAGGCTTCATCCCTTTTTAAGGCTTAAATTAGATGGAAATCAGTATAACCCAGAGAAAAGAAGTGCAGCTGGACTAATTCTCTTATCGCTTGGTATGCAAAATTTCTGGGATATTAATTGTGTCATAATTGAAGGAGCAGAATCACTGCAGGTAAAAAGAAATGCTTATGCTGAGATTTTAATGAGCTTTCTACTTCCAAATTAACATATCTGACTAATGCTCAAATCCTCATTCCCCACTCAGATAAAATGCCTCAGTGCAAAAAGCCAGACTATAGGATTGGGCCCTTAATTCCATCAGCAGATTCTTCTCTTTCTACTGCCACATCAGATTGACTTTTCTTGTCGACTAATGATAAGTTTGCAGAGAGAGGAGGTAGATTTACTCAGTAGTTATTCAAATAGGAATGATAATTTTCTAGTTTCCTTTACCACAAATAATGATGTATTACTATACTGTACACCAATCATGATGTTATGGACTCTCTCTAGCATCAAATGCAGTGCCCTGTGGGCATTCAATGAAACACTTGTTAGTGACTGGCTAGCATCTGAGCCAGTAGAGCTCTCTCTCCTTCCCTCCCCCATTTAGATGATTTTTCAGTATTTTCAAGTGAAAGAGTAACAGAAGAACTATCATGCAATGCTCTCAGGGTTTAT
>JAJPUD010002707.1:43922-90960 GCA_023553655.1 Myrmecobius fasciatus | reverse complement strand
ACTTTGCTACTCACCAGATGTGTTACTTTGAATAAATTGCTTAAACTATTTAAGTTTCTATTTGCTCATCTGTAAAATGAGGAGAATGAAACATAAACAAACAGAATCTTAAAAGGAAGATGAATTCTAAGTAGTTTTAAGAACCAATTTATGTCCAGAGAACAGATAATGAAGCATGCCTTCTTTTCTCTCAGGAGGGCTGTGGAGGATTGTGGATATAAAATGTTATATACATTGTCACATGTGGCTCTTCTCTTAATTGGTTCAAAGTTAGAGGATAGTGAACTTGTTAGAGATGTTTAGGGGTTTATATGGAAATTACTGTGTTAGAAACACAAAAAAGTCATATGGTTAGAAATCGAATAGAAGCAGTGTCTCAGGACCAGGAAGGCTTAGGTTCACCTACCATTTCTAAAATACTGGCTTTGTAACCCTGGACAAGTTAGTCAACGTTTCAGTGCTTTAGATAACTCCTTAAAATAACAAGTTGCATAGAAAGTGCCAATTGGCTTTGGTAGAGTTTTCACATCTGAGGAACTCCCTAAATCAATGTAATCCTGTGTTCAGACAGATAGTTGGAAAGATAGCATGGATAACAAGGTGGATGAATGGATGGATGGGTAGATAGATAAAGAGACAGATGGATAGAGTTAGATGATAGATAGGCAGATAAATAGACAAACATGAATAGATGAATGGATGAATGAGAGAATGAAAAACTCTATATATACAAAAGTGAGAGAAATGGACTACATAATATCTTACCCTTTTACATCTAAATCTTTGGTCCTGTAGACTGTAATATGTTTCCATTATTTATTTGCTTTTCTTTATCCAATAATATTTTTTTTTCACATTTAGTTTCTGCCCCAGGATTTTTCAGGGCTTTTGTCTTGTTTATTATCCCTATTTCTGGCTGGTATTCAGCAGAAAAGTGTTAATTATTAAGCTTAACACAATCCTGTTCCTTTGTGAGTACTAACCAGTGTTAATCTCTCACAGATTAAGTTTGTGTGTCCTGTCATTCTCAGTTCTGTGGTTCTGAATTATCGTTCTTACAGAATAGACAAATGATGCCTCTAATTTATTCAGTTTCTGACTTGATCCTCTCTCTAATGATTGGTTCCTCTATTCCACAATATGGCTTATTAAAAAAGTGAAACTTTTTTCTTCTTAATATTTTATATTAATAAACAAAACCCAATGTCAATGAAAGGGTTTGATTAAATGACCTCCAAAGTCCACTCCAGCTCTAAATATATTATCCAGTGATCTTACATAGATGGTTAACATTAAAAAGATACAATTTCCAAAAAGAGTAAAAAGTAATTATCAAGTTTTTCTGAAATCACATAAATACCTAGTTGCTGCTTTGCTCATTTCCTGCTTATTTCACATAGGAGCAAAATGAGACTTATCATGTTTTCATCTATCCAAGATTTCAAGTAGCTAAAGAAAATAGTTCTTCCTTCAATAGGCTACACATAACAACTCAGAAGTTGAGTATGAAAGTTGCTTCAGTTCAACGTCCTCCTTTGATGATGGTATTTTAAATCTGATTCAGTAGTTTCTAATCACCTATCTAGGCTTTGAACTATTACTATCTCTTCCCACCAGTATCTGTGACATCCATTTTTTTTTAACATATCTCATCCAGATTTTAATCTAAACTTGCTCCCACTACTACTAATCACCTAATTCTAGATACTCAACTCTACCTTGAAAAATAGATTCTGGGCAATGCCCCATATTTGGGCATCTTTAATATGCACCCTCATTCCAAAACTTCCAGCTTTACCTGAGTTTTTGAAACTACACCCTCTTGTTCATTAGGATTTCCTATAGTTCTGGTGATACAATCAATTATCTCTCTTTCTCTCTCTCTCTCTCTCTCTCTCTCTCTCTCTCTCTCTCTCTCTCTCCCTCTCTCTCTCTCTCTCTCTCTCTCTCTCTTTTGCTTTTTGCTGAGGCAATTGAGGTTAAGTGGCTTGCCCAGGATCACACAGCTAGGGAATGTTAAGTGTCTGAGACTAGATTTGAACTCAGGTCCTCCTGACTTCAGAGCTGGTGTTCTATCCACTGCACCACCTAGCTGCCCCCAATTATCTCTTTTAAAAAATTTTATTTACTTATTTTATTTAATTTTATCTTCTTTATTATTATTATTTATTTTAAATATATAAATAAAATCTAAATATACTTATAATAAATATAATATTAAATGAATGAATAGAAATATAAAATATAAATATATAAATTATTGTTTATTACTAATTTATTTAATGTTATTTACTTTTTTCTGAACTTAAAAATTAAAAAGAACATTTCCATAATATGTAATAGAATAAAAAATGATGATTGTACACAAAACTACAAGTCTGTTGTGTATAATTTGATATTCCTTTTTTCCCCTTTTCTCTTCCCTCCCCTATTGCCTAGATATGGTTACCATCACATACAAATATGTGCACATGTGTGTTGTGTATATATGTGTGTATATATATATATATATATATATATGCACATACACATACATTTGGCCTAATGACAAATACTATTTTGTCCAATGGTATATAAATATATGTGTATATATATATATATATATACATATATATGTATATAAAATAAAATCAGTCTATACATACTTCTATTTATCAGTTCTTTCTCAGGATGCAGATAGTGATATTTCCTATGTGCTTTGTAGTTAATTTTGGTATTTATTATAGTCAAAATTTATTTACTCAAAATTATTCTTAAAACAATATTGTTGTTACTGCATTCTATATTCTTTCGGTTCTGCTCATTTTGCTCTTCATTATTTTGTTCATGTCTACCCACGTTTTTCTAAGATCACTGAGTTCATCATTTCTTATAGCATAGCAACATTTCATCACAATCATATACCACAACTTGTTCAGCCATTCTTTATCTGACGGTATCCCTACAATTTCCAGTTCTTTGCAACCACATTTAAGCCAACCTGAGGGGTATAAAATGGTATCTCAAGGTTATTTTAATTTGCAGTTCTCTAGTCAGTAATGATTTAGAGCATTTTTTCAGATGACAATAAATTATTTTGATTTCTTCATTGGAAAATTCCCTGTTCATATGCTTTTATTATCAACTGGGGAATGACTGCCATTTTTATAGATTTGGCAGAGATCTTTATATATTTGAAATATGATACATTTATCTGAGAATCTATATGTAAATTTTTTTCTTCAATTTTTTTTGTTTTCTTTCTGATATAATTATCTCTTCTAAAAATGCAAGCAGCCGCCATGCTTACTAATAACCTGGGTGCTCCAAGAGATAACTGGACCATTTAACTAGGACTGCTCTAATCATGCTATTATTTAGATGTTAAATGTACCTGTAGGGGGTGGGGCAGGAACAGCACTCCAAAAGAAAGGTGATACTTCTGGTCTCCACCTTTTAAGTACTAAGGATCCATCTCTTCTAGGGTGAAAAAACAGGCAAACAGGGTTTCATTTGGAAGTTTTTTGTAGCCCAGATTGTTTTTGCAATAAAACACTAACAATTGGCTGAGGTCTAAACCCCATTTAATGGTCCATGACAACAACAATGAAATTCAAGCCTTTCATTAGTAGCAAAACAGCACTGAAATGGATTTGGATCTAGATTCTCAGGCTCGCAGATGCACCAGTGTTTTTCAAGGATCTCTTCTCAGCAGCTCTCTTCCTATTTGAAACCTGTTAATTTAGAATTATGTTGTATTTGAAGGGAAATACAAGCCAAGAAGCTATTTTCTTTGTGATCTAAAGAATTAGGACATAATAAAGCATAGATAAAAGCCCTAAAAGCAAGGTTCATGAAGGAAGAGAAAAAAAAAGGCTGCTAGGATCATGATTTCATATAAGATCATGTAAGGCTTCATAAACTTCTTTTTTTAAAAGTGTCACTTCTGATATTTTTAATTGGCTCATTAAAAATTGCTATGAAAATAGGCAGCATGAGAAGCACTGTCTTCTGAAGAGAAAAGTCCTAAAACTGAAAGTGGTAGAATCTCAGATTCAGATCCCTCTTCCAGCTAAGCTTCCAGTTGACTTGACTTCTCAGTTTCTGTTTTATCATCTGTAAAAAAGTATGATAGAGGGGAGAATGCTAGGAAGATGGTAAAGTGGGTCAAAAAATCCCAAGCCCTCCAGATTTCCTCCACAAACAAAACCAAATTGTGTCACAGAGTGAACATAGATTTATGAAAAACAAATCAGATGGAGCAGAAGAGGGTTCCTCCTAAACAATCTGAAAAGATTGGAAGAAAGACCCTAGTACTGAGGTTTAGCTAGTATGAATTATAAACATCTTCAGTTTAGCTCTGCATAAACATCCAGTGGTAACCCTAGAGTGAGCTGGATATGGAGGTAAACAGCTAAAATCACAGGCACTTTCACCTCCTGGAAAGTGTGGTAAGTCAGGGGTTTGAGTCCTAGAAGATTGAGGGAACCTCAGCTGATAAGGAACACCAGACCTAGTTGTGCTGTGGAGATATGAACCTGGGCAAGAAGGAACCAGAATATCTAGTGAGTATAGAACCAGCATATCTAGTGCATATAGAACGAGCATATCTAGTGAGTATAGAAGGAAACTGCTGGCTGTATGAGGGTGGAGCTTTTGGTTTGGGGTTCCAGATCAAAGGGGAGAGCTAAAGTGAAGCCAGAGGCACCATCCCTCTCCCTTAAGATTAAAGGTGCTTACAATAATAAGTTCTTATTTATTAAAAAAAATGAGCAGGCAAAGGAGAAAGAATCCAGTCACAGAAACTTACTATGGAAATAGGGAAGATTGGGTTTCATCTTCAGAAAAGGACATTTAAGTTAAAAAAAAAACTCTCTCCTACTCCATGGAGTAATGTTAAATGGCTATCTGACCAGAAAGAATTTATTAAAAAAAAAACTAAAAAAGGCTTCAAAAATCAAATGAGAGAGATTGAGGGAAAAAATAAGAATCATCCAAGAAGAATAAGAAGATTGTGAAATGAAACTTATATAAAAAGAGATCCAGAGTCTTAAAGAAGAAAATAATTTTTTGAGCATTGGAATTGGGCAAAAAGTGGAGTTATAAGCGATAAAGAATTAACAAATTCTTTAGTATAAAGTATATAAAGAATGTATAAAGTATGTAAGTATAAAGAATGAAAAAATAAAAGAATGTAAAGCATCTTATTAAAAAAAACAGATCTAGAGAGCACATCAAGAAGAGAAAAACATAGGAATAATTGGACAACCAAAAAGTAGCCAAAAAAGTAACCTTCATTTGATAACACAAGAAATAATCAAATTGTTCTGAAGTGAGAGAATAAAAGGAGAAAGTATAAATAGAAAAAATATCTACTGATCAGCACTCTCAAAGGAATCATACAAGAAAAACACATAAAAACATTATTAAATTTCAAAAACCCTAGATCAAGGAGAAAATTTTACAAGAAGAAAAATTTCAAATATGCTGGAGAATTAGAATTGTACAGGATTTATTAGCTGCTATAATAAAAGAACACAGGATCTAGAATATTATATACCAACAATCAAAAGTACTAGGCTTGCAGCCAAAAATATTTTATCCAGTAAAATTAAGTATAATATTGAACAAAAAATAATGGATATTCAACCAACTCTCATATTTTCAGGATTTTGTCTCAAACTGAACTCAATGGAAAATTTAATGTAAAAACCAACATCAAAGAATAATTTCAAGGGATTCAAGGACAATCTGTTTGTGTTTTCTTTCTGTTTATGTTTTATATGTGGAAATGTAAACCATATGTCAAAGATGGACATTAGAAATTGGACAGTCCAAAAGAAAGATTGGGGCAAACCTAAGTGTGATCTGACTCTAAAAAAGCAAAACTATCCAGGAAAAGGTAAAAACAGTAATTATTCTATGTGAATGAGGTGCAGAAGAAGAACTAACCATGAGGAATCAGATGAGGGAGAAATACTGATAATTCTGAAAACCTACTCATATTAGGAATGAGTTAAAGAGGGAATAATAATACATACATATATACCTCAAAGGGTGGAATACCCTCCAAAATCTATAAAGACAGAGGGAAGAGGGAATAAGTTATTATGGAGTACAAAAGAGTGTTTAAATTAACTGGTATTGCAAAGGTATATAGATTAATGGGAAAGGGATAAAGAATGAGAGAAAAGGTGGGGGGAGAAGATAAGGGAGGGATCTAGGGGGAAAGATTAAGCAATATCAAGGCAAGTTAAAAATAGAATTAAAATAGAAGAGTTAGCAGGAATAGGGAATAAGAGAGATATACAAACACAATAACAATGATCAGAAGTAGAATTTATTAGAAAAAAGGTAGGCTAGTCAGTAATATTAATATTGCTTTAAAATCATATTTATTGCTTAAATGCATAAATGTATGTATGTATGTATATATCTAGGTGCACATGTATGCATGTAGACATGTGTATGTGTAGATATGTGTATAGAGCACATTGTGTACATGTGTGTATGTGTAATCACATATTCACATGTGTATGTATAAATATATCCATACTTAACTGTAGTGTACTTAGGGGAAGTGAATGGAGATGAAAGGGGGAAAAATGAATAAAGTAAAAAGTGCACAGCAGAGAACAAAAGAATAACCTGTAAGGAAGCAAAGAAAAGATGGACAGTCATCAATATAATGTTTTCTATTATGATATATGCTTTCTTGAAATGGAAATTTACTGTTATATATTTCGAATCTTCTCTGATGTTCTGCACATGATGATGTTTTTTTCTTTTTTTCCTTTTTCCTTTTTTCTGTCTTTATTTTTTTCTTATTTTGTATTTAAGTTTTAAATAAATAATTTTTAAAGGGATAAAGCATGTATGATTTACCCCTCAGGATCAAAAGAGAGGAAGAGAGAGAGAGAGAAAGAGAGAGAGAGAGAAAGAGAGAGAGAGAGAGAAAGAGAGAGAAAGAGAGAGAGAAAGAGAGAGAACTATGTGTGTATATACATACATACAGGGGATTAAAAGTGTTGATATGGGGGTACAAGCATACATTTATAAACATATATATATATATATATATACACACACACTAATATTATATAACATTATATAATAATTATAAATATAATTGCATATTAATATATATAATATATACCACATACATACAAAATGTTTTATAAATATGTATGCATATATATATATATATTTATATGCCTTCTAGTATATATAAATATATCCCTGTGTGTATATGGTTTATGCATTTATAATGTACATGGATATTTATATATATTTTGATACTGATATATGTATGTGTCTATGTATGTATACATGTACATACACATATAGATATATGAGGCAGCATGACATAGTGGATAGAGAGCAGCCCACATCTGATATAAACTGTCTTAGTAACACTAGGCAAATCACTTAAACTATATGCCTCAGCTTCTTTAACTATAAAATGGGGATAATAATAGCATCTACCTCCCGGGATTGTGGGGAACATTGCATGAAATGCTTTTAAAACATTTGCAAAACTTAAAGCACTATATAAATGAGACATATTATTGTTGCTATACTCTGCCACCAACATCATGTAATTTTGAGCAGGCCTCTCAATTTCCTTATGTGTGAAAGGAGATGCCCCCTAAGCTACCTTCCAACTTTACTTCTATGCTCTTCTACTAACCATAGATTCCTGTTGAAAACCAAGAAATTATGTTGTAATAGTTTTAAAAGAATATGGTTTTCCAGGATGTTCTTGTAGTAACTAATACTTTCTGCTTCTCTTTGATGTTCAGCAAGGCAAACTATCTGAAAAAGATAGCAAAATGTTAGTGTTACACACAAAGATTTAAATAGCACTGGAATCTAGGTTTAAAACCATCTATTAAATACTAATGTACAAATTACAAATTTAAAGCATATTTTCCATTCATACTTAAATTAACTGACTATCCTGATTGCCAAAACATTTTAGAAACAAATTAATAAAATCAAATTCTTTCCAAATAAATTTAGCTTTTAGGATATTTCTAGTATTTCTATTGAAGCATTTAAGAAAACTGCTTTTGATTTCTCTCATATCAATTAACCCAGCACATCAGCATTAGTTTAATCTTGACATCACCAAGTCGCTTTCACAATTAATTCATGCTTTTTTATTGCTTATTAGACCACATACTCCTCTTTGATTTATAATATTCTTCACCAACTCCTCCTATTTAATTTAATCAGCAAGCACTTATTTAGTAACTATGTACTAGGTACTGTACTAGAAGGTAGGGGATATAAAAATTTAAAAATATAAGATGAGTTTTAGAGTATAGTGGAAAGAGAGTTGGGAGATCTGACTTCAAATACCACCACTCATGTTGACTGTGTGACTTTGGGCAAGTCATTTAACTTCCATGCTCCTCAATTTCCCCACTTGTAACATGAAGAAGCTGGCCTGTAAGCTTATGAAAGAGATAACATATGAAGATAATAGAAGCATATCCATCTAAAGTATATGTAAAATAAATAAATCAAGATAATGAAGGGCATGGGAAGTTGAGAAATTTTTTGAGTAGAAGGTGATCCTTAAACTAAATTTGGAAAGAAATAAGGAATTGTAAAGGATGGAGATAAAGAGGGAAAGCAGTCTGGTAATGGGAAATGGAGTAATGGATACCAAAACAATCTCATCTCTGGCTTATCTCCAGAAATAATCTCTCTTGTCCCTGATACATGATATACTCATTCTCACCTCTGTCCCTATTTTTTAACGCTCTTTTCTCCTTTCCTTTTGTGATGGCTATTGAAATAATTCCACCCCCACTTCCCCACCATTACTATTACCCTAGTTGGTTCTCTTCCAGTGGAGAAAAAAAGGATTCATTTTATTTTCTGATGATTAGCATCAGGAATAAACTCCCAACAACACATAAAGGTGAAAAGAGACTCAGAGCAAAGCCCCACTCTCACAGAAATCCATAAACTATGGCAATTCCATGCTGCCCTAGGCCAGATACCATAACATCTGACATCAAATGGGAAGAAGGGCAAAAATATTTCTCAATTAGCAAGCAAAACTGTCCTCCCAGCAATTCTAGTGGTTCCATTGCTACTAGCTATGGTAACACTGACTATTCTATACTTCCTTAATAATTAGATATTCCACAATACTTCCTCAAAAAAACCAATATCTGACCAGTCTAAATGTAAGGTTGTCAAAACTGACAGTCTACTTTCTTAACTTTCTATATGTTTTTTTTTGTATTCTTTTCAATAGAACAGAATTAGCATCATATCAAGAATCAAAGGACCTGAGTGCAATTACTACATGTTACTTTCTACTTGCATAAACTTCAGTTAGTCACTTGAATCTCTAGGCTTTAGTTTCTTCATTGGTGAAAATGAGGGATTTGAACTCGATGACATCTATAATTCCTCTCAAAAACCTGTGATTCAATTATGTGCTATAATAAATGACAAGGATGATGGCTTCAGAAAAACCTGGAAAGACTTAGCATGGACTGATACAAAGTAAAGTGAGCAGAACCAAGAGAATATTGTACACAGTAACAACATTATACAATAAAGAACTGTGAATGACTTAGTTATTTTCAGCAATACAAAGATCCAAGACAATCTCAAAGGACTGAAGCATACTGTTTTTCTCTTTTCTTTTCTTTTTTTTCTTCCTTTAATACTTTTTCTTCCTTCCTTTATCCTTTCCTTTTCTTCTTTTTTCTTTTCTTCCTTCCTTCCTCCTTGTCTCCTTTTCTCCTTTCTTTCCTCACTTTCTTCCTTCTTTCTTTTTTATTTTTCTTTTAAGTATTCACAAATAAATTGACTAACATGGAAATATAAAGATGTTCATAATTGAACACGTATAATCTATACCAGATTGCTTTCTGTTTCAGGAAAGAGGGAGAGGGAGAGAGGAGAGATTGAATTTGAAACTCAAAACTTTAAGAAAAAAAAGTTTAAAATTGCTTTTATATATAATTGGGGAAAAATAAGATATTATTTATGAGGGGAAAGCTAGATTTTTTAAAAAAACCTGTGATTCAAATGAAATGACGAACCTAAATTTCAGAGGCCTAGTGATGAAGTATGCTACCCATCTATTATCAAAGAGGTGATGGAATCATCAATAATAATTTTGGAGGGGAAAGGGACTTGACCCATGAAAAATTAATTATGCATATTTGTCAGAAGAGTTTTTTTCAATTTTGTTTCTATTGGAAATGGCATGGGAGAGAAGAAAAATAGATGTTTGTTAATTGAAAAAATAAGATATTTTACACATATCAAAAAATCAAAGATCTTATAGAATCCTGGAGCATTTTACTATCAAAGTTAATTTTAGCCTTTGATGACCTCCTTCCTTTTCCCATACACTCACTTCATCCTGTCATTCGCATTAGATTATGCATTCCTGGAGAGCTAATGAAGTATTGTGTACTTTTTTATATCTCCCTCAGTAGCTAGCACAGTGCTTTGCCTGTGGCAGCACTTGCTAAATGCTTCTTTCCTTGGTCTGACAACTAATTATCATTTTGGATGTGCATCTCCAAAGAGTGTTTAGGAAAAAAATATGAAAAATGCCTCCTTTAAAACATTAGAAACATATTCCATCTTACTTCTATTAGCATATAAGGTCCTCAGAGACAGAGATCATAACTTCTCATTCTTTTCCAACATTGCTCCTTAAAATACACCAAAAGCCAGCCACAAATTGTGCTGAGAACATAGTAATTCATGCAGATGCTGATAAGTAGATGCTCAGTCTATACCATGGAATATTATTTTTATAGCCATTAGGCTCTTGATACCCATCAATTGCTGAATTAAAAACTTAATGGAAATAGGGAGGGGAAGATATGCAAAGTTTTAAGAGAAAGGGGCAACTGGAAGCTCTAGTCTTTGGAGCTATGGAAAAATACCTGTTTACCTATTTTAGATCGCTTTTTTAAAATAATAAAACAATAGTAGAAAAACAGCAATATTTGGCCCCTTAATTTCTAGACTGGATATGCAGCTAGGTCAGCTATCTTCAGCACTGCTCCAAATTGACTTTGGCATACTCAGAACTAGGCTAACAGGAGGTATGGAATAGTTGTAAAGGCTTCTTTCCCTCTTAGCTTCCTCACCATTATGATAGAAATTTGGAACTCATTCACCCAACCTGGGGCTCTTTTTCCTGAGCTGTTTTTGTCTCCAAACTTACCACCAGGAAGAACTGTCTAATATGGCATCTTGTCGTCCTATTTCAGATCTATTATGTTAATATATGTGCAGCATTCACCTGTTGGAAATTGAATTGTGACACTTGAGCTTGGAATCCTTTCAATTTTGTTGCCAGGTTGACTCATTAGTATTTAAATATACATACAGTCTGAGCTCCCTGTTTGTGTCAGTGAGGTTTTTCACCCATAATGATGTTAATCTACTTTTCTTTGCTCTTTTTTGATGCCCCTGTTTCCTATTATATTGACACAAGGAACCCAAGGAATTGGCACACTTGAGTTCTGAGCCATTGAAGAAAAATCTGGCTTTGTTCTTGGAAGTTCCATCTATTTATTTAAGGAATGAGCTTCAAATAACATCTATCTACTTAGGAGGGGTTTCTCAGTTTTGTGCCCTTGGATTTTTTCAGCTGAGGTTTGTTTGCTTGGTTGGTTGGTTTTGTTTTGTTTTAAAGGAACATCTCACTAGATGTGGAAGGGATGTTCATAATATCTAAGCCATCAAATGACATTTCTTTTCCCATCTGAGCATGAAGAAAATTACAGTTAAAGAAAAGAATTTATTAAGCAACAACTATGCACTAAGCACTCTACAAGGCACTGAGGATGCAAAAACAAAAATTAAGGTGTATTCTCAAGAAGTTTTAGCAATATATGTAAAAGAGATTAAAGATTGGGGAGGAAATGCATGGCCAAATATGAGAATCAGGAAAGTCTTAAATGCTGAATCTTGAAGGGAGTTAGGAATTCCAAGAGACAGGAGTTTTTTCATACTTCTTTTCACCAACAATCATTCTCCAAGCCACTCAGACTGAAAACTTTCAAGTTGGACCCATCTTTCTTAGCCCTTAAAGTTCGATCAGCTTCATTATTTCTACTTGTAATTTCTTAATAATTCTGTAATTTCCACCTTTCTAATAGGTAAGTCACTTAACTTTACTATGCCTGAATTTCTTCATTGGGGAGATAAAGAAAATAATACTGGTAGTACCTACCTCACAGGACAATTTTGCAGCTCCAATGAGATAAGGACTTTGACTTATTTCATCTTTGTATCCCCTTTTCCTTTAACATAATGGGCACTTAATATATTTTTAATTGAATTGAGGTGCAATAAAGCTGTCCATCCAGCAGCAAGGAGAACTTTTAAGTCTTAAAATTTGATGTTTAAAATTACATCTCCAAAACTCACACCAATTTAGAGTTTCCAAAATTAGGGCTAAAACTTCCTACAGTGGGAATTTTCTACTAAAAATGATCGAGTCCCACACAAAGTACCCTGGCAGAACAAGTACGGTATGGTACTCCAACATTTCCATACCAATTGAGAGAGCAGATTCCCATCTTAATCTTCTTTATAATATTAACCAGTTGGTAGGTTCTGACTCAGAGGCAGCTGTGGGTGGAAAGAGCCCTATCAACCACTTATAAAAACCCCTAAGAACTTTGCAGAGGAAAATGAAAGCTGACCAAAAGTTTGTTGTTGTTGTTGTTGTTGTTGTTGTTGTGTAGTTTCTGTCACATCTAACTCTCCATAACCTCATTTGAAGTTCTCTTGGCAAAGATACTACAGTGGTTTGCCATTTCCCTCTCCAGCTCATTTTACAGATAAGGAACTGAGACAAACAGGATTAAGTGACTTGCTCAGAGTCACACAGCTTAAAGGCCATATTTGAACTGTGGGAGTTTATCTGATAACATTAAAAGTTTAGTATTTGGGAAGTCAAGAAATTGAAGCTAAGATAGGTTGGTCCAAGATTTTATTAATCTCAAATTGTCAGTGGCAATAGAAATTTTGTTACACCTCACTGATCTCCCCCACACTAACAGATTCTTCACTAGATAACTGATAATTGATGGGAAGATTTATGGGCCTAAGACAGAGCCAAGGGTAATTGCCTCTGGAATTATTGAAGATTGCCTGTCAAACTTCATTTGGCACTACTCAACGCCTATTATTGCTTTTTTTTTAAAGTAACATATCAATGTGCTACAATTTCTTCTGGGTCATGTGGACCATCCATTCAAAGACTTTAGTTGCCTTTCTCTTGTATCTAATTATATTTTACCCCTAATGGGATGAGGAAATAAGACTGAAGAGATTTGTAAACAAATGAGCAATCAATGAAAAAAATGTAAATGCCTATAGGTCAGTTCCACACATATATACAGGTACCATCATATGTCAGTGCAAACTTTTATTAGCACAAGAGAAGCTATGCTTACACATATATACCTTGCCTCTTTTACCACTTCTTGCACCCCAAAGTTACCTTACATTCTCAGAATGTTTTCTTTCCCCAGCCTGACAAAGTTCAAACTCTTCTGTGATTCATTCAATCATTAATCATTTATTAAGCACCTACTACTGAAGCAGGTACTAAAGATAAAAAAAATCCCTTCCCTCAAGAAAACAACATTCTGAGAGCAGGAGGTGGGGAGAGACTCAAAAAACATGTACACATATCAACTGTGATTTCAATTTCCTCTCTCCTTTCTTCTATTTCTCCACTCTAACATAAGATTATTTAATTAATCAAGGAAGATAAGTCAAAAAAAGGGTTTTGAATTTCTGCATTGGTCTCTCACATGGGCAATATGTCATACACTGCTGCATTTCCTAGACACTCATGGAACCAACAAAAGAAATTCACAACAAAGTACTTTTCCCTACTCCTGACTCTCTAGATTTTGTTAACAAAGTAGTCTCCTACTCAATTTCTTTTAAATCTTCTAGTCCAAAATCCTCATTTTCAGATGTTCTATCCCAGATAGTTGTGAATGAGTTATCTTCTCTAGGCAGTAATATTGAGATACATATTAGCTTCTTGACCCTGGGCAAGCGTGACCCTGGGCTCATTATCCTTCTAAATTGGCTCATTGACTTCTGAAGTCCTTTCCAACACATTGTGGAAGATATATGATGTCCTTATGGTATCAGAAAAGCCGATTTGAATAGATCTCAGAATGGTACATGACAAAATGTGAAATATGGTACTCTGATTGGCCACAACAAAGATGGGTTCACTCTGTGGCCCCTTAGTTGGTGGGACCTGTAAATTTCCTTCTTTGAGGGATACAATTATCCATCAGATGACATGGCCCTGCCAGGAATGAGGCATGAAATCTTAAAGCCCAAATCCTATCAGGCAAATGTCTTCTATATTAATGGGATACAAGAATAGCCTCTCTTGCTCGTATTCTATTGATTTGTAACTAGGCACTTTCCCCCAGCCTTGAAACAGAGAAGGCTAGAAATCATTTTAGCAGTTCTTTTCCAACAATAAAGAAGGAATTAAATCTTTGCTTTTCCTAATGAATCATGTTAATGAGAGAATGGTTAGATAAATGGCTCCCACTTGGCTTACTCTTTGTGTATAGACTTTAAGACAACAACAACACAGTGACAGAGCTTGGCAGTTCAAATCCTCAGGATTACTCTCTGGGGAAATAGTCATTCATAGCAATCTGGCACTGGACTTCGACTCAGAAAAAGTTGAGTTCAGATCTCACCTTAGACACTTATTAGCTGTGGTATCCTGGGAAAATCATGTAACCTTTCTCAACCTCAGTTTCCTCATTTGTAAAATGAAGAAATTAGGCTCAATGGCTTCTAATCTTTTCTCTATCTCTAGCCTCTTTTATAAGTCACTTCAACTTCAGCACCCAAAAAGTTTTCCAAGACTATTCTACTTCCTTTACTATTCTACTTTCATGGAATGAGTTCCACTCTGAGAGATCCCCCATTCCAGTGAATAAAATAACAGATCTAGAAATGGGGTTGGGGAGTGAGAGTTTAACAACCAATGTAATGTGGTTTGAAAGGAAATATGAAAAGATATCTCCATCCCACCACTTTGCTGAAATGAAAAGTCTGCAAGTAGTGTGCATGGCATGTGGTTTCAGAGTTTTTCAATATATTTTTCAATAATGCTAATTTTTATTATTTTTTGTTTTCAAATATAACATTTATAATATGGGATGGTAAGGGTGGAGAAAAAATACTGAAAGAAATTATGATGATGTAGAAAAGAAAAACAAACATCAATACAATTTTATTAAAATGAAATCAATGCCATATATGCCATTGTTAACTGCTTTCTATAAATTTAACTATTCATAAGTTGTCAATGTAAATAATTTGCATCAGAAATTAAATTTAATTTCTTAGCATATGCATTCAAATCCCTGTAAATACTCAAGGACAAACAGTTATATGTAGTTTTCCTCTTCTACTGCAAAAATCAATAAGTTCCTTTCAGCATTAAATAGGCATCAGTATAGCACTATGAGTTCCAGGAGGGAAGGGATTCTGATTTTTGTACATACACCATGGACTGCTTAAAGGTCTATACCAGCAGGTAAAGTCCTTTGAAAGGTTTCTCATTACTTTTATCTTGAAGAAGAGTATAGCCCAAACATACATTTTACACACACATACACATACACACATCATCATCATCATCATCATCATTATTAGAAAGTATTTATTAAGCACTGCCATGAATCAGGAATTGTGCTAGTCATTGAGAATATATGTGAAAAAAAAATAAATATAAAGCAATTCCTGATGACTAGGAGCTTACCTTCTAATGAGGGAGACAAGAAGCTCTCTGTCTCTGTCTCTCTTTCTCTGACCCACATCTACATACACGAGTGCATATGTATGTGTATACATAGATATATAGATATATACACACATACCCACATACATCTGTGCAAGAAGTACTTAATATATGTACATGTATTATATGTCAAAAGTACATTATATATGATATCCATATTATATATATATAACATATTATACATGTAACATTATATATATATATAATGTATATAATGTATTTCTCTCTCCCATTAGAAAGTAAACAAGCTCATAATGATTAGAATTCTTTTATTTTTTTTGTTATCCCAGAATTATTGTGAGGATCAAATGAGATAGCTTATGTAAAATGCTTAAAGTATTTGTAAACTTAAAAATATTATATAAATTTAATGTTTTTTATATTTATGCTATATAAATATAGGGGAGATAAAAGGCATGTGCATATGCCTATGTATATATATGTATTGAATATCAAGAAGTTCATTATATATTATATATGCATACTATATGTAGTATGCATATATGTACACTGTTTAGTATAGTACATACACACATGCACAAAACCTAAATATATAGTATGCATATGTGTGTGCACACATACATTGTCTTATTCATATATCATATGTGTATACATAACTAGCATGCATATATAATGTACTTCTGGCATGTAATATATAATGTGTACTTCTTCTCTTCCCTGTATATTAATGTAGCATAAATATAAATAATGGCACAATAGCTAAATTTTTATAATGCTTTCAGATAAATCTTAAAGTGCTTTAAGAACTTTACATCTATTATCTCATTTGATGTTCACAACAATCCTGGGAGATATGTGCTATTATTATCCTTATTTTACAAATGAGGAATTGGAGGTTAAGTGCTTAGGTCACTCGCCCAGAGTTAATAAGTGTCTAAGGCATGATTTGAATTCAGATCTTTCTGATTTCATGCCCTGGGCTTCATTATACCACCTAACAGCCCAAATTAGTAAGTACAAATAAAAGGAAAGTAGTCAAATATGCAGTAGTTCGGGAGCATAGGGCTAGCATAGTGGGGAGGGATGATTAATCAGGAAATTCTTTGTGCAGAAGATGGTAGGAAAATAAAGAATGTTTAACAATTTAAATGACTTAGAAAATTAAAGCAAGTTCCTCATTACACTGCCGAGCTTAAAAGGAACCCTTGCAATGAAATAACATGACTCTCACTTTGGCAAATCTGTGTTTCAGTATTTTCTATGGCAGGTGATTGAGCTTGCCCAGTGGTATAGAACAGATAGTAACAGATGGATGCTACAGTAAATTCTGCTCTGTATCCAAAGACAATCCTAAGACATTAAAAAGTTGTGCCTACATCTCATACACCCCCAGTAAGGAAATCTTGATTTTAGTCCAAGGTGCGCATCAATACTTTCATCTGTTTTCTGTAAGAATCTCAGTAAAATGATGTGCTCAGATCTGCCTAACTGCACCAAATTGGCTGTGAAAAAGGTCTATAGAGGAAGTCAGGGTTTGGTAAACTATAGCATAATACATGAATATACCATCATCAATACCATGCCAAGTTCATATACTGTGGAGCTAATAGGAGACTTAGATGTTATCTAGTCCAATTCTCTCATCTTATAAATAAGGAAGAAAAGCAGTATGCATATATGTATACATATATAGGGAGCTAGTCTGGAAGCCAAGAAAATAGAAGTCTTGCTTCTGAGTTCTAATGGTTGTGTGACCCTAAGTAAGTCATTTAATTTTTGAGTGCCATTCTATAGAAGGAGTTTGCCAAGAGTTCTCTGTATTGATGAAATCATAAATTCATCTCCCTCCAAAAAATGAAATTAAGGCAAATTAGCTTTTGAATTAGCATAAGACTAAAAGAATGTAAATGAAAAATTTGCTTTGTCATTTTAACAACCAAACTTGAAAGGCGATGAGAAAGTATATTTCCCTTTCTTTTTGGAAAAGGTGGGTGACTATGGGGGAGGCACATTGAACATACTGCCAAATTCAAGGAATGGGTTGGTTTTTCCAGAAATTATTTTTTAATTCTTTGTTATAAGGAATGAGTGATTGGTAGAAGAAGGTGGGTATATTTGAAAATGGCAGGGTCATTTAACAAAATATAGTAATATAAAGTTAAAAATTTAAAAAGGAAAAAAGAATTATTTGGGTTATGCAGAACAGCTACAAATATGGTAATGAATAAGAAAAAAAATTAGTAAGGATGTCATCACAGGTTCAATGAACTTTCTTAAGTTCATTCCTAATATTCCATTACCACCCGATGCAATATTCACACTAATAGAAATTTCAAAGAATTCAGAAAATTGTACAGGCTAGTAGACTTTCTACATCTATTTGTAAGACTGAGTTCGAGACCAAAAAGTTTTGCATATATTTTGGCTTGACAGAATTGTAAAATGCCAGAATTGGAAGGGCCTTAGAAATTTCCTAGTCCTTTTATACTTCATCTCCTATCTCCATCACCTTACACTGGCAACTCCTCACACTCTTTTCACAGAAGCTTTTGAAAACACGTTTCGTTCTAATCTCATTTCAAATGCCACCTCCTACATGAAACATTACTAATTGCTGGTGATTCCTCATAAGCACTTTACATTTACTTTGTACATGCTTATATATGCATACACTTTGTCTTTCCTGATAGAGTTTGAGGTCCTTGAAGATAGGGAATGTCATTTTTTTTATTTTGAATTCCCAGCACCAAACACAATGTCTGGCACAAATCAGGGGCTTAATCAATCATTGTTGATTCATTGATTGTTTTATGGCATTCGAGATGACCTTTGTAGAGCAAGTGATTTTCAACTGTTTCTATACACTAAGTTAGTAGCACCTTTCCTGATGCCTAGATGATTCACTTTTTGACAAGATTGTTTTTTATGTTACATATACTTCCCTAAAATTATATTCTTTCCCTCTTTCCCCCGTATTCTGCTCCAAATCAGTAGAAAGTTAGGTCATTCCAAGAACAACTTCACCCACAAAATCTTGGCTTCTTAGGAGCTTATGCATTGGAGCGGATCACTTAAGATGTCACGCAATTCATAGAATGTGTACTAGCCAAGTGTGTTTTATGCAACTTTAGGAGATCACTTACTATTCCAACAGCTAAACATGCATCATCTATTGATGATATAAAAGCTAGCTGAGGGACCAAACTCTTTATGGTGCATCTCCATATAGTTCCTAACAGAGATATTCTGTTTCCTCCTGGTTTTTATCTCCATTCATAACTGGAAAGGAAAGTTTATTAAATATTAAATTGAAAAGATGTTGTTATTTTGGTCAAAATCATATGAAACTCTAGTCATTTGATCTTTAGTAATTGGTGAATTTATAATCATGTATGTATTTGGGATGGCAACAAATACTTGAGATGAAAAGGGGGAAAACATCATTTTCTAATTCTGGAAATTGAAACCAGAAAGAGTACAAAGACTTCATCCTAAAGAGTCACTGGCTAGTAAATAATCAAGTCTTGATAATCTTTTGTCCCTTATTTGGACAACAATCCACTTTTTTTTTTCAAGCCTTTCTCTTCATCAAGACTTTGGAAACTATTCCAACCTATATTAATCTCTTCCTCCTCTAAACTCTTAAAAGATGTATGGTCTAGACCTCACATCTAGCACTGAATCTTATGCTACCTTTTATTTATAGAATAATAAAATTTGATATCAGGAAGGGCCCTTTGTAGTTACCTATTTATAATATATTCCACTGATGGTCATTCAATCTTTGCTCATAGAGCTTTCAAGTAGCCATAGTTGGGTGGCTCAAAAGCATAGGAAAATTTTCCTGCCATCAATTAAATTCATCAAGCAATTTATTAATTTATTATTTTTAATATTTGCTAGCACTATCTATTATGTCCTAGGCATTGTTCTTGGTCTGTAGATACTATGACCGAAATGAAACATTGCTTAAAAGATCATGGTCTCTTGGGCCTAAATTGCTTCTGCAAACTTTTTTTTTCTTTTCTTTGGAAGTTTCCCTCCATGGAGAATTTCAAGAAGTCAGACAACCACTTGTCAAGTATGTTGGTGACCAAACCAGAAAGCCAATAGGACCTCTTCCAATTTTTAATGATTTTTATTTACTCAGCTCCTGGCACATGGGAGGTACTTAATAAATGCTTGTTGAAAGGCAGATAGGTGACACAGAAAGATGGAGTCAGTAAGACTTGAGTTAAAACACAACCTCAGATACTTAGTAGCAGTGTAATCCTGGACAAGTCACTTGACCCCAGTTTCTTCCCAATTTATAAATAAATTGATGAATTGGAATTGTTGAATTGGATTTAATTTGCTAATTCTGATCATGTCGACTAGTTCTGATTTCTGTGTGATGTTAGCCAAGTCACTTAATCTCTTAAGACCTTAGTTTTCTTATCTATAAAGTAATTATGAACTTGAACAGAATATCAAGAAATAATGAAGGACAAAAGGCTCTGGTTTTGTTATGGTCCATGGGGTCACAAAGAGTTGGGTATGACTGAACAAGAAGGCCCTTCCAGCTCTTCATCTTTCTTCAATCTGACCATCCTTAAAATACCTGAAAACACTTTTCTCATCCCTGAGAAGAATATACTGCCTCCTTACCTCTATTTCATTGAGTCCTGCTATACCTTTAAGGCACAGCTCAAGAGCCATTTTCTGAATGAAGTTTTTTCTAACTCCAAACTACAAGTATCTTCCCTCTAGACAAATTATTTATATTAAATAAATAGAAGGTTGTATTTAGCAACCTTCTATTTATTTAATATAAATTTATGCCATATATATACATATATATATACACGTGCTATGTATATATATGGTATATATATTGACTCCCTTTTTGGGATATAAGTTTTGGGGAGTAGAAATTGTTTTGTTCTTTGTACATGTCCTAGCACATAATGCCTCAATAAATGTTTGATGATTTACTAATTCAATTTCCTCTTTTTCAGGTTAAAGATTGCTAGTCCTTTCAGTTAACTCTCTGCCAGCTCTACCTTTCTTGATGTATCCCATAGTCATATTAGCCTTCTTGCCTTCCACATCACACTCTTGGCTCAAATTGAGCTTGCAGTCCACTCACACTGAGCTCCTTAGCAATTAGGATGGGTATTGACAAAGGGGAAGAAATATCAACTTCTAGATCCTGCTGGAATAGTTGTTTCCATGCACAGAAACAGCAAGTAGATTGTGCAGGCTCAGCAGAAAAGAGAAAGCCTAATTCTCAGTCACTTGGCTGCAGTATGTTTGTCCTATTTCTTTCCACTGACAAAGTTAAGAAACAGGTCAATATGTTTTCCAGGCCCTGAAGTTGAGGAGAAGGCATTCGTTGTTAAAATAACTGCCCTGCCTCAGCTTCGCCAGCCAATGAGAGGAAACAGGACCATCTAACTCATTTACTGTGGGTGATGCTCTGACTGCTGACGGGGCAGATTATAAATTGTTGTTCCTTTCATACATTCTATTCACTTTGCATTTTCCAGAGCTAATAAATCAGCCTAGAGAAGTATCAAATTAGCAATCTGAAACACAATGCAAAAGAAAATGTTGGCACCAAACGAATATGAAATAGTGAGACAACTTTATGTAGAGCAATTATATTAGTACATAAATGTACAGTGTGACAAACCTTTCTTGGACCAAAATGCTGCCTTTCTTTTTAGTTTTGCTTTGCTAGACTATGCTTTCCTCACATGAATAACAGTAATAAAACCTTGTCTTTTTAAATAACTACTGTTTTCTTAAGAGCTCTGAGTTCTTTTATCTCGGCCTCTACCAAATGTCCCTGTGGGAGACAGGGATTATTCTCCTTTTTTTTCTTTGTTTTTTGAGGAAACTGAGACTTATCCAAAGTCTAATATGAAAAGTCTATAGCAACATTAAGGCTAGTGTCTGAGTCTCTTAAGTTGCAGAAAGAAGCACAGTAATGTATGCAATACTTGAAAGAAAGGGGATTAAAGGACAACCAGGGTTTGAATACTACCTGACACTTGCTGGCTTTGTGAGCTTGAGCAAGTCACTTAAAATCTTTTTATTTTAGTTTTCTTTTTTGTAAAATGAGAAGTGTTGGATTTAATGACCTCTAAGGCCAATTTCAGCCCCAAATCTATTATCTGAAATCAACATCAATTCAGGTCACGCAGAAGCAGAAATGTCTATTTTATCTCCTCTACCTCTTCTGAATCCAGACATATTCATTTAATCCCATTCTGCACCAAAAGATTTACATTTCTGTCTGATAAAGAGCAGGTATTCATCCTATCAGATCTGTAAACCAAGTGCTTTAATATTTTTAATATTTTTGAACATTCTTGAGCTAGGGGAAGACTGGAAGAAGAGTTTTGTCATATGGAGTGTTATCTCAAATGTGATTATCATCATATGTCTTCTGGTACAAATGCAAAGTTTTAATACAAATCCATTCCAAAGGGAGACAGTTTCCTCCTCTCTTAAAGAAAAAAATTTAATCTTCCAACAAGAAGTACATTTTCCGGGGCAGCTAGGTGGCGCAGTGGATAGAGCACCAGCCCTGAAGTCAGGATGACCTGAGTTCAAATCTGGTCTCAGACACTTACTAGCTGTGTGACCCTGGGCAAGTCACTTAACCCCAATTGCCTCAGCAAAAAGCAAAAAAAAAAAAAAAAAAGAAGTACATTTTCCCTAGTCTCTAAAGCATGCAAAAGAGTCCAGACCAGGGACTTTCACTTGTCCGAATATAGAGTTCCTTACTCCACTGCTGGGTAGTTATTTGGTGAGGTTACATAGGTTACTTGTCTCATAAATTGCTGGTGCTCATGCCATCCCTTTCCTATCCAAGGCAATAAAGGAAAATGTCACAATGACAGAAATCACCAAGTCTTCAAGATCCTCAAATGAGAAGCAGAATGAGAGAGAGCGACAACTAGAAATCTATTAAGAAGCAGATTTTCACAAACTTCTGTGTATTGAAGCTCAGTGTGTTCTTATTCCCCAGTCTGGGTAAATGATGGCAAGTCAGTAAAAAAGATTATTATAGGCATGTTACAATAGCTTTGCTGCTGTTAGATTTTTACTTGCCCAATCATCTTGACTGTTGATGTTGATCTGCCTTGATTTGCTTTAAGTAATAATTAATCTTTTTTTTTTTTTTTTTGCTGGAGAGGCTGAGGCTTGTGAATTGCTTGAATTCAGGAGTTCTGAGATGCATAGGTTTAAAACTGATTGGTGTATACACTGTGTCTGTCATCAATATGATGTGTCCCTGACAGCATGAAGGTATAGAAGTAAGGGGGAGCTGAGGAGAACTACACTGCCTAAGAAGGAACAAACTAGCCTAGGTTGGAATCAAAGCAGGTCAAAATTCTCATGCTGATCAATAGTGAGAGCAAACCCTCAAGTGTCCCCTGTACTTCCAGTCTAGGCAAGATAAAACTTGGTTTCAAAAGAAAGAAAAAAAAGAAAATGGAACTGTTATTGTAATTGCTATATTGAGTCACAATGGAAAATGCAATTCAGTGCAAGTCAACAAACATCTTTTTTTACATTTACAATTGCAAACAAAAATAAATGCACCTGTGCAAAGGTGTATGTCCTAGGTCATCTACAGACCATATACTTGAGTATTCATGAATATTTTTGAATTGGAAAGGGCAAGATTCATCATATAGAGTGTTATGTCATATCCTATTATTATCTATGTCTTTCTATACTATCACTCAGTATCAAGGTGAATTCACTCTCAAGAGTGACAGTTACCTCCTGTCTTATTTTGCCAAGGAATTATGCTAGGCATTAGAAATGCAAAAATAAATAATGACACAGACCCTGCTTTTCAGGATCTTGCATTCTAATTAACTGAGATTTTATTGAGCACCTCCTATTTATCAGGCATGGTGTTGAATGAGATAAAAATATAAGAGGAAAACAATACTAACACAATTAGCCATGGTGTAAACTTTCTCCCCTTGCTATCTTCTCAACAGCCTTATCACTGGACCAAAGGCCATACCCTGGAGATTTAAACTCTTTCAGCTCTGGAACTTCCACCTGAGACCTTCCTTGTATTCTGATAATGACTACTTCAATTGGCCCTATTTCAGGCAGGCCCCAACCATGCTTTAATTCAGGGCTTCTCATACTTTTTCCACTCATTACCCCTTTTGGTCCAAGTATATACCTATGTATACATAAGTATATAAAATAGGTATACAGACCAAACATTTACTGATAATGAATTATAATTTTGCAAACCCCACATTCAATTATGAGATCCCATGTGGAGTTATGAACCACAGTTTAAGAAGCTGGGCTTTAATTCATTTTATATTCCCTATCCATCTTTTCAACTTTCTTACCAACAGATTTGGCATGGTGCATGCACCCTTTCTATCCACTCTCCTCTTCAAGATCTGAAAACATTATCAAATAAACTCTACCATTGTTTTTGGAAGGGTGATATGTCAAGATATTCCTCTGTGACCCCAAAGTGTTTCTTCTGGGCTTCTATTTCTCTACAGATGTTGTACCCTGCCACTACCACAAATATTTTTGTCATACTTAAGTCTATTCATGGCCTTCCTCTGTTCAAAAATTCAAATTTCTTTGCCCTGCAATCATTTCCATCAACAATCTGGAACCACCCTACTTGTCCTGCCTTATCTGGTACAAGCTTCCTTCATGTATTATATTCATTGAAACTGAACTACTCTCTGTCCCAAATATGCCCTATTCTCCCCTGTCTCCATGACTTTGCTTACACTATTTGCTATCCTGCAACATTCTATCTCCCCTGTTGGATTCTTACCTCTTCTTAAAAACCCATCCCAAAAGCCATCTCGTCTCTATGAAATCTTCCTAGATCCTCCATCAGTAAAAACCTTTTATCTCAGATCTCACAGAGTATTTTGCTTTATATCTCTCTGTTATACATGTATGTAATAATGTATGCAGAAAATTAGTAAAATGGATGAAAGTGTTCCACTTAGAGTCAAAAATAGCTAATTTCAAAGGCTGTCTCAGGTACTTAGTAGCAGTGTGACAGTGAACAAGCCGCTTAAATTTCCCAGCCTCAGTTTCTTCATTTTTTAAATAAAGGTAGTAACATAAACCTCAAGGGTTACTGAGAAAATCAAATAAGATGACATACATAAAACTCTTTGCAAATCAGTAAGCACTTTTTAAATGTCTTACCTTGAAGTCAGAAACTTTTCTGTCTTCAAATCCTCAGAAGAGTGTATGACACATAGCATATGTTGATAATAAGGGCAGAGAATAAACAAAACTCACTAAACTTTGTACCATCCCCAGAACCTTGCACAACGCTGTATAAACAAGAAGTACTTATTTGATGGATGGATGAATGAGGGCTGCTAAATCATCCAAATAACCCGTAACTAAACTCATGTTCCAATTTTCAGAGTTTGTATAGGTACTCTGATGAGGATGAGGATGATGATACTGGGGAAAAAAAGGCAAGAAGCTTTTAAAGCTTCTCTTTAAGAGAAATGCAATTTAATTCCACAAGCAATTATTAAGTGCTAACTATGCATCAGGCATTGTACTTAGATGTAAAAGATATAAAGACAAAAATGAAGTAGTCCTTGTGTTCAAGTCTATGTTCATGTCTATTGGACATTGATCTAAGATTTGGAAATCCAGGGTTCTAATTTTCTGACAGCAACATGCCAAATGGCCTTGAATAAATTATTTCATCTTTCTTCTTTTTGATTTCCTAATAGATAAAATAAGGGGGAAGGGTTGCCTTTGTGATATCTAATGTCCCTTTGATCTTGAAATTTGATAACTTTATGATTCCATATCTCTTTTCAAGATTAGCAAAGCAGCTTCAAAATTCCCCAAAATAATGAGTCAAAAATTTTATTTCACTGAGCAAGAGACTAAGATCATGAAGACTCTCAAGTCATCACAATGGAAATATTTCATTCATTTTGGCATTTATTATATTATTTATGTTTCACTGAATGTGTGCAGAAAAGGCTCACAGAGACATGTATAGGAAGGTCCAACTGGCAGGATTGTGGGCATAGAAATAAACATAAAAAGGGGAAATTCCAGAGTCCATCCCTGATAAAACAGACATAGATGGTAGGGAGAAGGAAAGACATAGGAGATCAACCATAAGCATGAGATAGAATTGAAACCTTGAGATTTGTCAGCAACAGCCAAGCTGGGAGAGCTTAGACCAAGTGCCAAGAAGTCCTCAGAATAGGAGAATGCCTACTTCATGCAATCACATCTCCTCTTTCCAAACCTTCACCATGTGCCTGAAATGTTGGCTTCCTATGTTCCCTAAATCCTTACTCACCCACCTCCTCTTTTTAAGCAATTCCTTGAATTCCTAATTTTCCAGAAGCTTAAGTGTGGGCAAGGAATCCATAATCTCTTGAGCTCTGAAGGCTAACAAGTTTGTTGTAGTTGTTACTATTAGACCTGAGACTAGGAAGGACAAAATCTTAATTTACATTTTGATCCTCCTTTTTAAATTTAAGGCAATTTCACAGTTTTTTGTTTTCATATTATCTTGATTTTTGAATAATTCTCTCACAACCTCTTACTCAGTTGTAATTTTTGTAACAACAAAAAGAGAAAGAAAAAGAGAAATAGAAAGAAAAAAAGAAAGAAAAAAGAAAAGATGACCAAATTAGCAAAACTGTTAAATCAACCAAAATTGATCTTATATGAAGTATTCCAGATCCACAATCTGTTCCCAAAGAAGGAAGAAAAGTGTGCGTGAGTTTGTATTTGTATTTGTGTGTGTGTGTCTGTGTGTGTGTGTGTGTGTGTGTGTGTACTTGCCAATTCAGGAACAAGCTTGTTTATAATAATGGCACAGAATTTGGTTTTGTGGAGTTTTTTTTTTCCTTTCTATTTTCATTGTTAAATTGTTTTCCTCTGAATCAATTCACATAGATTCTCCCATGCTTCTCTGAATTCTTTATATTGTGTGTTTATATGTGTATGCTTTTTTATTTTTTTATGGCACAGTAGTATTCCACAATGTTTATGTACCATAATCTATTTCTCAGAGTTGACACTTTCTTCTCCTAGCTGTATTATCTTAATAAGCAAGGTAATTCCCCTTCTCTTGGTTTCATTGTTTTTTCTCAATAAAATGAAATAATTACAATAGATGATCTTTACGGTCACAACTCAATATATTATGATTGCAAAAGGGAAAGAAAAAAGAATCAAAGACAGGGAGAGCTAAAAATTAGGGGAAAGGAGATGACAAAAGAAGAGAAGAAATAAAAGAAGGAAACAGAAAAATGAAAAGAGAAAATAAGGAGATATATATGGTTAGAAGCAATAAATTATCCAGGGATTTGTGGCAAGATTTGTATTCCCAACTTAAATGATTCAGCTAGGGAAACATTGATGAGAATTACAGCCCTAGTCTAATAATAGGGAATATAAATGTCCTTAGAACTTTAAGGTTTGCAAAAGGTTTTACATATGTTATCTCACTTGACAATAATGAGAGCTAGATTTTGTATAGTGCTTTAGGCTTTTAAAGCTTTGTGCATTCATCATCTCATTTGATCCTTACAACCAAACTGTGAGGCACATGCTATTATTATCCCAGTTTCAGAAATGAGGAAATTGAGAAAGGTTAAATGACTTACCCTAGCCCATACGTAGTGTTTGAGGCAAGATTTGAACCCACATCTTCTGACTCCAAATCTACTATTGATCTACTGTGCGAATTACCTCTTTTTCTTTTCTCAGTCTAAGCAGATCTATAATAGGATTGCTTCTTCAACATCCTCATACCCATCTCTATGCTCTCACCCACATTCTTGTCCTTAGACTTGGGAGAATCCTAAAATAGAGTTTTAAATAAAAGCAAACAGACACAAAAAACCTGTCCCTTTTCCATTATCATAAATATTAAAAGACAAAATTAATTGCCTTAGGCTAGTGCTCAAAAATCCAACTAAACTTCTCCCAAGGGATTGGGCCTAGAGTGAGTTATGTCAAATTTGCCAGTAAGTAATCTTCCCAATTCATTTCCACTACACTTTGTCAAAGAAAGTTCTCATGGGGTAGGAAAAAGAGGATCACCAACAAGAAAGCATCATCATGGAATTCCACTTAATCTAGTATAGGCCTTTTTCTAAACAAGAGGGTGATTTGAAATAAACAAGAGAGTATTCTTCTGTCTCCACCAAGGGAATGGGACAAGTGACAACAATATCACAAAACTTATACTGCCAGTCTGAGAGGGACACGGAAAATCAAACATTGGTAATTTGTGACCTTTGGAATCTATATTTCAATTAATCCTCAAGAGGGAAAAAAAAAAGCAACCAAATAATTTTGAAAGCTGAAAGAAAACTTTAGCCTCCATATTGGGAATTCATTCAATCAGCAGGCATTTATTTATTAAGCACTCACTATGGGCCAGGCACTGTGCTAAGCATTGGACAATAGTACATAAGGCAAAACCACAGCCCTGCCCTCAAGGAGTTCTCATTCACATGGGAGACAACATGCAAACAATTATGTACATACAAGATATATACAAAATAAATGTAATGTAATCTCAGAGAGCTACTCTGGAAGCCTGGAATTCTCTATCTCAGCATCATATTGACTGTTTGACTTTGATCAAGTCATTTAACCTTTTAGATTATTTTTTAAATTTTCAGATAATTTTTTAAAATTGTAAGTTGCAGAGCATATATTGAACTCCATGAGGAAAAAGAGTTACATAACTGAAAATTCCCTATACAGACGGAATTACAAATCTATACCATATCCTCCATTATAAATAAAATAAAATAAATAAATAAAATAGAATAAAGGAAAAATTGCAAAGCTACTGCTAGTTTTCTATTCTCATTTTTCTAGTTCTGCTGCTAAAAAGAAATGTATAAAGTTTCAAAAAAATCAGAAATTTTTTTAATGCCCTAAGCTATATTATTTCCTTCTTACCAGAACACTGGCAATTCTCTACCACCATCCCCATAAAAAAAATGTTATTTAGAAACATAACAGAAACATAATATTAAAAACCATTATTAAATTAAACCCAACCAGAACCAAATGCCCTCTCTACTACTGACCAAGTATAGCTCAATAATCACCAAGTGTTAGAATAGCACCATAGGGACTCTCTCATCACAATAGAGAGAGATCTGTGTTTAAAGCTCTAAGTGGAAAAATCCTCCCACTTGCTACACACACACACTCCAAAAGAAGTAATAGGAATAATAATTAGTTTTCCTGCAGTTCCTTCCCTGGATTCTTGGATGTCTATCTCCTATACTTGATTGCTCTCAGTATATCCCCTCTGAATGCTTACAATATTTTCAATCATGGGGTCTCTCAGTGTCTAGGTTTTTTTTTCCCCTTCATTGCCTAAACCCTCTCCCTACATCTAAGGCACTCCAGTCTTTAGCAGAATTTCTATATGATATTATGTATAACTTACAAATAACATATAACACACTCATTTAAAAGTGCTTATCACTAACTTTCTATGTAATAGCTACAAGAGTGAAAATGGGTTTGTTTGGAGAGAATAGGGTGGGTATCAAAAAATTCATGGGCATCTTATCTATCCTATAAAGGTCAAATCCATCAGAAAGAGCCACATCAAGAAAACAGCCATCAGCCAAAGCCAGAGATCCCAGTTTATCAGAATTTCTATTATATGCCTGAATTATTTCTTATTCTGAAATGACAAAAAGCTTTACATGTTCAATTCATCCAGGCAGGCACCCTAGGTCAGCAGGGACTTGATTATAAGAATTTTAGGCTACAGCCAAGAAAGGCAATTTCTTTTCTTGAAGTCAGTGAGTGAAGATAATGCTCTTACTAGTTACGTTCTGGATTTCACAGATACTAAAAGTACAGAATGCCCTGTGGCATTCCAAATACCCTCTAAGAAAGTCTTGAGCTCAGTGCCAATTCTACCTTCCTACACACAGGTCACCTGCTTTAACCCACAACCAATAAGAATTTCAGTCTCTAAGACTGACTAACTGGTCCCACAAGTCTCACAGAGGCACCAGGATAGATATCCAAGTAAACAAAACAAGATAAATTTCCTAGTTATATATTATGGTTTAATTATCTCTCCTTGGTCTTGTTGATAAGAAATGGTGGACCAATTATGGGCCTCTGATTCTCAGCATGGCATCTAGGCAGCACCTTTAGAACTAGGGAGGCCAGGACTATTGCAAGTCTTTTAGATCCCAGTTAATTGTTGATGCTAGACAACTGATTGACTGGGATTGTGACCTGAATGCACAGCCCATCTCTCTCTAGACCCAGGAGATAGAAAATGTTGAATGCTATTGTCTCTTTTCTTTGGATCAAGTAGATGAAAGATGTCTATGATTGAACAGGTAAACAATGTAGATGGCTCATTAAGTGATTCAAGGATAAGTGTCTGCATACTTTCTCCCTGCTCAAGAACATAAAAGGGTTCTGTGGAACCTACTCTGACTTCACTTCACTCATCCCAATTTTCTCGATATTTCTCCTCCTCATTTTGCACATTGTCACCTTGAGAGGGATCTTCTCCTGAGGAAATTTTTGAGGTTCTCCTCTCCTCTCCACCAACCACCATTATGGAGATACCAACCATGCTTTAACTGACTCACACCTTGTTTCCAGGCTATAACCCCTTCTCCTGTCTCATTGGCCTGAAAGGATATTTTTCTTTCCTCTTCCTCCTCCTCTTCTTCCTCCTCCTCTTCCTCCTCCCCCTTTTCTTCCTCCTCCCCCTTCTTGTCCCCCTCTTCTTTCTCCTCCTCTTCTTCCTCCTCTTCCTTCTCTTCCTCCTCCTTTTCTTCCTCTTCCTCTTCCTTTTTCTTCTTATATCCCCAATAGTTAAAATACTGTTTGGCAGATAGAAACAATTTAAATGCTTTAATTACATAACGAAAATAATTCCAGATCCTTCAGATTCTGACTACAAAGCCCCATGTTGCTTTTCCAACCTAGTTTCACATACACCATTAATTCAAATCCTCTATTCCTGTCCAGGTAATCATTCTGATATCCTGCCTTGCAACAGCTATGCCTCTATCTCCATGCCTTTGTTCTGCTTTAGACCATCCTTGCCCATTACAAGGAGCTAAGGGAGTTCCCTTGAAGATATGCAGAGGCCTCCCAAACTCCACCTTCCCTTCTATTTTAGCCATAGCTTCCTTCTACTCAGCTGGGGCCCTCCACCTGAAGGTTACCAGAGGCAGAGGTATTTTTATATTAATATTTTAATTATGAATTGGAAGAGATTTATCCATTTCTATGGATTTGATACTCCCCTTATCTTATAGCTAACAAAGTAATCCCCACTTCCTATTTTCATAATCCTTATGATACTCAACTGTGATCTACCTTAGGGAAAACCCTTTTTCTAGGACTCACAGACCTACTCTGTTTTGCCATACAAATCTCCTGCTCTTCTATTGCCAGACTTTCTTTCATCCTAAACAGAATGAAGATAATGAGTCAATATAATGAAAAAAAAAAAAAAAGAAAGAAAGAAAGAAAAGCTTACCATCTCTCATACACCATGTTCAATGCCAGGGATAAAAAAAAAATAAAATAAAATGAGAGATGGGCCTTTGCTTCAAGAAATATACATTCTATTGGGGAAAGATAAGATATATCAAGGTACTGGTGGACAGGGAAGAAAATTTTGGTCTTAGGAGACACAGACATGGCAAGATGATATATAGGAAAGAAAGTTGGCATACCTTTTCAAGAAGTAATCGTTAATTTCATTACTATTGATTTTGATTACTTATTCTCTATTACTCCCTTAACTTAGCAACTTTCCATCTTTAAAATTTACTCCATTGAGCTACATCATCCAGGCCAGATCTATATCGCCAATATCTATGAGGTTCACTTCATTCCTTCCTTCCTCAATTGCTCAATGGTTTCAGTAGCTGGCTCACAGTCTTCCTCTTCCCTTAAACCCTATCTTCATGCTAAGCAACATATACACATATATCTGCATTCTTTAGAAAAAATTTAGAACACGCTATTGCTTATCCTGAAATTCTCTCGTTATTGTCCTATTCTCTTTACTCTGAATACTAATAAAGATATTCTACTTTTGCTGCCCCATTTCCTTTATATGTTTCTGAAATCTGACTTTGGACCATACAAATGCATATATAAACGCATATTATATATATATGTACTGTATAAAAACAATATGAGAACACTCAAGATCCCTTTTTATTTTTTAATTATTATTTTTTATTTTCAAATAAGCTTTTTTCAAAAGCTTTTTATTTTCACAACATATGCATGGACAATTTTTCAACATTGACCCCTGCAAAGCTTTGTGCTCCAAATTTTCCTCCTTTCCCCCCTACTCCCTCCCCTAGATGGCAAGCAATCCAATATATGTTAAACATGTTAAAATATGTTAAATCCAATATATGCATACATTTTTATACAATTATCTTGATGCACAAAAGAAATCAGATCAAAAAGGGAAAAAAATGAGAAAGAAAGCAAAGTGCAAGCAAACAACAATAAAAGAGTGAAAACTATGTTGTGATCCACCCTCGATTCCCACAGTCCTCTCTAAGGGTGTAGATGGCTCTCTTCATCACAAGATCACTGGGACTGGCCTGAATCATCAAATTGTTGAAAAGAGCCACGTCGATCAGAATTGATCATCATATAATCTTGCTGTTGCAATATACAATGTACAATGATCAAGGTCTCTCTTAATAACTTTGGAATTAGTTGCATGATATGGAAACACTGGCACAAGATTGCCCAGACTGGCATGCTCTCACCAGAGAAAGTGCTATGCTCTATGAGCAAAGCAATTGAAGTAGTTTGAAAGAAATGCAAGTTTTCCAGATTTAGAACCTCAACCCCAAATGTTCATTTGTACCTGACTCAAGGTAAAGCATTCAAAGCTCATTTTGGTTTGATCAGCCCCAGAAGGACACACTGTACCTTGGCTCTAACATAATGATATCATTTTGGTCCTCTTTGAGAACAAAGAACAACAGTCAACTAACTAAGCAATCAATGTACAAACACAGTATATATGTATACACTCTGTGTGTGTGAAAGAGAGACAATCAATCTACTGATTCAAAAATCCTATCTGAAACTGCAATAGGGTTAATCTGGCATAACTTGTACTGATGAAAGTCTGATGGCTTTGTAATCACATTTTCCTTTTCTAGATATGTGGTAATCATCTCTTTAAAATATATATACACGGGGCAGCTATGAGGTGCAGTGAATAGAGCACCAGCCCTGAAATCAGGAGGACCTTAGTTCAAATCTGACCTCAGGCCCTTAACACTTCCTAGCTGTGTGACCCTGGGCAAGTCACTTAACCCCAATTGCCTCAGCAAAAAATAAATAAATAAAATAAAATAAAATACACACACACATATAATTCTGTCAGAAATCAAAGTTAAACTTGTGGGACTCTATTCCATTCTCTTTCCTTTAAAAGAAAATGAGGCTTTTGCTTTTCTCAAGGACTATGATGCCTTTCTGCTCTTTATAATATCTTGCATATCACTAACAAGACTGAATAATTACATATTCCAACTCCTTTAGTATCTGAGGAAATGCTCATCTGGAACAGGTGACTGGAACTCATCAAGGACAAGTAGAAGCTCTTACAGTATACTAATTATCACCTCCTTCCTAACCATATTTGTTTCATAATTTGTCATCCAAAAATTCTAAACTGATTGAATGGCTGGACCCAAAGAATGATTTGATTTCAAATTGGCAGTTTATCTCCAGTGGAGTGCCCAAATTATCTAGGCTATTCACCAATGACTTGGATAATAGCGTGGATATCTGTCAAATTTGTAAGTGTCACAAAGCTAGAAAGGATAGATTATACACTAGATAATAGAGTAAGTATTCTAAAAGATCCTGACAGGTTAGAATATAGGACTGAGTCATATAGAATGAAATTTATTTGGGATAAATATAAAATATAAAACTTGAATTCAAAGCATAAACTCCATAAGAACAAAAGAGGAGGTATGACTAGTAAGTTATGAAAAAAGATCTAGAGTTCTTAATGGTCTCCTGGCATAAAGTGAATCAGTAATGTCTCAGTCACAAATATAAGGTTGTCTTGTGGAAATGTGGGAAAAATCAAGCTTACACTTTGCATGATAAGAGATTAGATCTAGTAACAAAATGTAGAAGTTGCAAAAAGATAAATTTGATCTTGAGATAAAGAAAAGATATAGCAAATTCTATGACCCAGGCACTCTGAAATTTATTTTACAAATACTATCTCATTTTATCCTCACTGTTGGAAAGGAAACTAAGATAAACAGAATTTAAGTGACTTTCCCAGGGTCATACATCTAATAAACACTGAAGGCTAGATTTTAACTTTTCTTCCTAATTCTAGGACCAATGTTCTACTTTCTATTCCACCTTACTGTCTGAGGCAGGTCAGGAAAAATTCTTGAGTCTGTCTAAAAGGCTAATGAGCCACCCTTCAAAGTAATACATTCCTTCTCTTTATATTTTAAATCCAAAGCTAGATGACTACTTGTCAAGTATAGAGTATTTTTGTCAGGTTACAGGTTAATCTACCATTTAGATCCCTTACAATGCTGAAATTCTGTGATTCCTAAAGCTTCTACCTGTCAATATTGAGCTGATTCCATTTTTGCTCAATAACTATTTTCAGGAAGTGTGAGGGGAAGAAAACCTGAGTTGATGGTCCATCTGGGTCTTATTTCAGAACTCGTTCAAACAAGATAAAACCAAAAGAACAGAGAACAGATAGAACTAGAAAGTAAAACCTGAAAATATTGGGGAAGTTTAGAAGCAACCTAAAAGCTGATAGTTTTGTCTATATAACTGAAGTCATCTTCTGGGGTTCTCATCCTCCCCATCAGGAATTGTTCAGTTAGATGCAAACAACTTTTGACTTGTCAGTGCCATTGCTGAGGAAGCCAGCTAGTCTTTGCTCACTCTTTTAAGTCAACCATGCTCAGGAAGGTGGAGAGATAAGCATCTTTCTGTCTGAACTCATCCTTTGAACAAGGGCCCTCATAGTATAATTCACATCTCTGGCCTTTACTTCTACCAAAGTACGTTTCATGGATGACTGGTTTCCTACAAGAGACACTTTTTTCTCATTTGCTTTAAAACACTCCCGTTGCAGGATTTATTTGGTATCAATAGTGTTATAGATTTAGAGCTGGAAAGAACCTCAGAGATCATCTCGCCTAACACCCTCACTTTATAGATGTGAACACTGAAGCCTAGATGTATTTAATGACTTACCCAAAGTCACACAGCTAGTAAGTGACAAAGGGAGAATTTCAAAGGAACACAATTCTGTATCCAAAAAGTACCTTAGAGGCTATCATGCTCAAGGGATTTTAACTTGTAGTGTGTGAATTCAGTTGGGTTTTTTTGTTTGTTTATTTATTTTGTTTTTTTTTAAAGAAAGCTATTTCAATATAATTGGTTTCATTTATAATCCTATATGATCTTATTTTATTTTATAAATTTAAAAACATTCTAAGAAGTGTTCTATAAGCTTCAGTAGACATCAAAAGGGATCCACAATACATAAAAAGGTTCTAGAACTCCCTGATCTATTCCAAATCCACTAATTTTGCAGATGAGGAAACTGAGACCTTATTTTAACAGGGAAGGTTGTGAAGGGAAGCAAGCATCAGAGACAAAATCTGAAGTCACATCAGCTGATTCCCAGATCCTAGGACTGTGAAAAGTTAACATTCCCAAATATATCAAAGCAAGGTTATGATTTTATCATTGCCTAGCATCCAAGGCAATTGGATTGCTAGCATAATTAATAATTCTTCTTTCTATGTATCTTTTCCTCTTTTCCACAGAAAGAACATAGATTGAAGGGATATTATAAATCTTCAATTTTAATCTCATTTAAAGATGTGAAAAGAGATTCAAACTGTTAATGCAATTTGTCAGAAACTATATAGTTAATTAACATTGAGTGGAATTAGACTTGGGGTTTCTTTAAATCAGATTGTTGCTTTTCTCACTTTTTTTTCTTCTTTCCATTCTCCATCTTTGGAATTTCTTTTCTTCTAATGTCTTTCTTTTTTTCCCTCTTAATTCCCCTAGTTCTACAAGTGTCTGGCCTAGGTACAGTTTATTAATAGTCCTGTTAAAGAAGATGCTGACCATTGCAATAGACCGAACTTGGAGATTAAAAGTGTGAATAGTCTAAACATAGACTATTCTTTGAACCCTTGATTCCTACAGATGGAAACCAAACACTCCTTCTTGTAGTTTGATTCATCTGACTTATGAAATCCTTCTGAAACAAAACAAGCAATTAAAGACCATCAGGGAATGAATAAATTGATTAAGTGTCCCATTTATCATAACTTAGTCCATGAGCTTAGATCTGTTCTGTCTTAAATGAATACGCCATTCTCAAGATTGACTTAGTTTCCTTTTATCTTTACCTTGTGAGACTCAGGAAATTATACAACTGTCCATTCATATCAAACTGATGCTTTCAAATTACATAAAGTAGACAAATGAATAATAATACATGGCAAGAAGGCATTAAGGCCCCCAATGCTTATCACTAGCCTACTGTAAAAGCAAAAGTGACAGAGCTATGAGTTTCAGAATGTAGGGAAATCTGAATCTGAGTCTAAGGATCCTGGTGAACCACTACTGTGGTAATGAAGAAAAAATGAAGATTTTTCCACTGCAAAATAGCTTTTTTCACTTAATTAGTCCAAAGTCAATAATTATGCAGCATCATGGAATGAACTCAAACAGCTGAAAAAGGAAATGGCCAACATGGTTGTTCATAAAATCCAAGTTACTGACAGTTCTAGGTATAAAGACCCAGAAAACTAATTCATTTTTTTATTAAAACTTTTTATTTACAGAACTATCAGTAATTTTTCTACATTAACCTTTGCAAAACTTTCTGTTCCAAATTTTTCCCTCCTTCCCCCCATTCCCTCCCCTAGATGGCAAGTAGTCTAATACATGTTAAATATGTTAAAATATATGATAAATCCAACATATGTATACATATATATACAGTTATCTTGCAGCACAAGAAAAATCAGATCTAGAAAGAAAAAAAAAACAACCTAAGAACGAAAACAAAATGCAAACAAACAACCACAGAAAGCATTAAAATGCTATGTTGTGGTCCACACTCAGTTCCCACAGGTCTCTCTCTGGATGTATATGGCTTTCTTCATTGCTGAACAATAGGAACTGATTTGAATCACCTCATTGTTGAAGAGAACCATGTCCATCAGAATTGATAATCATATAGTCTTGTTATTGCCATGTAAAATAATCTCCTGGTCCTGTTCATTTCACTTGGCATCAGTTCATGTAAGTCTCTCCAGGCCTCTCTGAAATCATCTTGTTGGTCATTTCTTGGAGAACAATAATATTCCATAACATTCATATATAATAATTTATTCAGCCATTCTCCAATTGATTGTCATCCATTCAGTTTCCAGTTTCTTGACACTACAAAAAGCGCTGCCACAAACATTTTTGTGCATGTGGGTCCCTTTCCCTTCTTGAAGATCTCTTTGGGATATAGGCCCAGTAGAAATGCTGTTGGGTCAAAGGGTATGCACATTTTGATAACTTTTTGAACATGGTTCCAAATTGCTCTCCAGAATGGTTGGATCCATTCACAAATCCACCAATAATACATCAGTGTCCCAATTTTCCCACATCCCCTCCAACATTTGTCATTTTCTTTTCCTGTCATCTTAGCTAATCTGACAGGTGTGTAATGGTATTTCAGAGATGTCTTAATTTGCATTTCTCTGATCAATAGTGATTTGGAGCAAAAGGTTTTCCAGTAAGATCAGGAGCAACACTGTCTATTACCACCATCATTTTGCAATATTGTACTAGAAATGCTAGCGATGCATTGTGACACACAATGAGACAAGAAGTTCTTAATTGTTTCAAGTAGTTTTTGCTACTAGAAAAAACTGTAGAAAGTGTTTTATAGTGTTGCTCATATAGTTACTGATTTTCTTTTGGCAGATATATTCCCAAATATTTTATACTATCAAGTTATTTTAAATGAAATTTCTCTTTGTATCTCTTGCTGTTGGATTTTGTTAATGATGTATAAAAATGCTGATGATTTATGTGGATTTATTTTGTATCCTGCAACTTTGCTAAAGTTGTGGATTATTTTTAATAGTTTTTTAATTGATTCTCTAGGGCCTGAAAACTAATTCCCAATAAGGTATGTTTAGACACTTTGAACAACACTGGAAGAACTTTTAAAATACCTAGAAATCTAGCACAATGTGCCATTTAAGGCATCCAGCCCAGAATCTGTTTTAAGGAGGCCCATTCATCATAAGACAATGTTGTACAAAGCAAAGTGGTCAAACACACTGTCCACCCTAGAATTATAGCTCAGTTGAGCTCAATCAGATTAAATGTAATTAGGAAATATTTAACAAAAGAAATTAATATATAATCAAACATATTTAATGTAAATGTATGGCCTTTTACATCAATATGCAGCCCATAGGGCTTCTGCACAATTTGGTGACCTGTGTTACTATTTCAACTTAACACCATTGGTATAAAGGACAAAGTGCTGTGTTTGGAGTCAGATGACCTGAATTCAATTCTATCCTCAGAGGTTCATTATCTTGTGACCTTGGGCAAATGATTATACTTTTCTGTGCCTCAGCTTCCTCTTCCATAAAATTATAGAATTGAACTAAGTGGCATGTAAAATCCCTTCCAGCAGAATAGGACATCAGAATAGGCTACTTGATGTTCAATGATTCCCATTTCTCTTTTTGTGTTGAAAACTAACTTTAACTCAACTTTTAAAGTTAACTTTGACTAAATTGAAAAGCAAAATTGGCTTTTAGAGAATTTTTAAGGAACTCTGAAGAAACAATGAAACCGTTCTAAAACATAAACTAATCTAAACATCAAACATTTTCTGGTTATTCTTTTAGTCATTGATGCTGAAGTCTTTATTTCCACTGAGAAATTCTATTCAGTCCCATTGGGATGAGAGGTGCTCAGTCCTTCAGTTAAAATGCCCTCAATATCAGTAACCAAAGATATTGTAAAAATGAGGGAAGATAATAGCTAACATAATAAGGAATTCACTGTCTAAAAGGAGGGGAATCCCATTCAGAGGGCAAGGAAAAATGCACTCATTATAATAACATTTTTACTTCTGACAGTGAGAAGCATCATGGTATAGTAGCAAGAGTGTTGGGTTTGGAGACAGCCTCCCAAGCTTCCAATCCCACCTCTGACATTTACTATATATGTTAATTTGAAGTTACAATTTCTCTCGGCCTAATTTTCTCATATTTAAATTAAAGGAACTGGACAGATGGACTACAAGGTTCTTTATAGTTCTAAAATTATAATCTGATGCCTTCCAGTTCCAGGAAAGAGATAGCAAAAGTTAATTATCACCAAACATCATCCTGTAATTAACTTCTTAGAAGATGGCCTTGAATTAGTAATTGTGATGAGATACCTTTCTTCAGATGGTAAAAATGAAACATAGGGATTTAGTGAAGCTGACAAAGGGAATTCTAGGCTCTTTCTGCAACTAAATTATATGTTACTTCAGAAATTATCTAGCAAATCTTTCTTCCAATCAGCACCATTGTGGAATCATCTGAAAATTAATCCAGATTAAAAAAAAGATAGCCCCTACTCTTTGGTAACAACATATTATATATCTATGTGTGTATGTATATGTCTATGTATATATATTATATATACATACATACATATATATACACAAAGAAAAAGAGAGGAAACAGAGAAAGACAGAGACAGATAAAGAGAGACAGGGAGCGAAAAAGAGAGACAGAGAAAGAGAAAACAGAACAGAGAAACAGAGAAGCTAAGAGAGGGTACCTCTTTTAGTTGAAATAAGGGATTGATGAGCTAATTTTAGTTTGTATCTATAAGAGAATATTATTGTGTCATAAGAAATAACAAAAAGAATGGATGGATGGATGGATGGATGGATGGATGGATGGAGGTTGCAGAGAAATCTGAGGAGATTTTTATGAACTTATAGAGAATGAAGTGAGTAAAACTAAGAGAATAATTTATTTATAAAAGCATGATAATTAAAAGGAAAAATAACATTGAAAGACATAAGAACTCTGACCAGTGTCTTGATCATTCCAAATCCAAAGAATTAATGATGATATATGCTACCTATTTCATGATAAAAAGAGTAATGGTCTCAACATGAAAAATGAAATATCTCATTTTTTTTTGTTCATGGACAATGTGGGATATTGTTTGGTTTTGTTATTTTTTTTACAAATATTTTATTTTTCTCTTATTTTGCCCCATGAGGAGATAATGAGGTTTAGAATGTGGGAAAGAGAAGAAATAAATATTTGTTAATTTAGAAAATAAAATTGAAAAATATTTCCCTCCTCATTTTTTAAGATAAAGGAAGCTACATAGCATAGAGGATAGAGTGTCAGAATTGAGGTGAGGAAGGCCTTAATTCAAATCTTAACTCAATCACTTATTAGCTTTATGATGCTGAATAAGTCACTTAACTTCTCTCTGCCTCAGTTTCTACATTGTAAAATGGACATAATAATATCTATGTTTATCTTATGAGAATCAAATGAAATAATATAACAAAGTCTTTTGATGACCACAAAGTACTATATAATACTGACTATTATTATAATTACTATTTATTGTTCATAATTACTTCAGAGAAGAAGCATCTATAACCTCATTTGGAAAGTCTTGCCAGGTTCTTACAATCTCTGTAATCAGGAAATCCTAACTTGAATCCTTAACTCAGCAACACTGAGTCATTGTGATTTGTTCAGAAGACCTGGAGAACTTACAAACCTCTATGTAATAATTCACTAATCTCCTGTTAAGGTGATAATAATGCTCATCCAAGACACACAATTATTTCTGACTTCAGGGGTTTGTTTCTTTAATATAAATAGGAGGTATTGAGATTAGGGCCAAAAATTACTTTAAAATCAAAGTTACAAAATAGGTCTCAACAGTTTTTTATGCAGGCTTGAACCCTCGATGTTTGCTTAAAACTTTTTTTATGTTCATCATTTCTTTAAAAATTTTGCCATTTAGAACTCTCTCTTCTAACAAACAAAAATGTTTGAGCAAAAGCAATGATTACAATAATCAGGCCAGACAGTGTATGAAACATTCCACATATATAGTTCCCACCCACAACCTTTTTCCCAAGAAGTGGCTCTACATGGTATATGAATGATATGGAATATTATTGTTTTGTAAGAAATGACCAGTAGGATGATTTCAGAGAAGCCTGGAGAGCCTTGCATGAACTGATGCTGAGTGAAATGAGCAGAACCAGGAGATCATTATACACAGCAACAACAATACTATATTATGATCAATTCTGATGGACATGGCTCTCTTCACAATGAAATGTTTCAAACCAGTTCCAATTGTTCCTTAAAGAAAGCCATATACATCCAGAGAAAGGCCTGTGGGATCTGAGTGTGGACCACAACATAGCATTTTCACACTCTCTATTGATGTTTGCTTGCATTTTGTTTTCCTTCTCAGTTTTTTTTTCTTGTAGATCTGATTTTTCTTGTACAGCAAGATAACTGTATAAATATGTATACATATATTCAATTTTTCATACATTTTAAAATAATTCACATGTATTAGCCTACCTGCCATCTAGGGGAGGGGGTGGGGGGTAGGAGGGAAATATTTGTAACAGAAAGCTTTGCAAGGGTCAATGTTGAAAAATTACACACACATATATTTTGCAAATAAAAAGCTTTAATTTAAAAAAAAACAAAGCAAGAAGTGGTTCTGGGACCATAATGCATCACTCCAATCAAATGTCAGGTGTCTTAGATTTTTTAAAAAATTTATATTATTATAATTATTATGTTCTTTTTTTTCTTTCTTCACTTTGTATAAGTTAATATGTTTCCACATTTCTCTGAAATTTTTCAGTTCCTGATGTTTATGGCACAATATTTTTTTTATCTTTGTTTGCTAAGCCATTCTTAATGTATGGTCACTTGCCTTTGCAGGCCTTTCAGCTGCTAGTGCCTTCCCTTCAAAGGTTTTTTGCCTTCTATAACCTCTGTATTGATTTTGTATATCCATGTATGCCCATTACAATATAAGCTCCTTCAAGACAAGCATGTTTTTGTTTTTCTTTCTTATTGCCACTGCTTAACAAAAGGCCTAGCACATAGTAAATGTTTAATAAATGTCTGTTGATTGGTTGATTTGTTTCTATTTTGGAAGAGAATAAAGTGTGTTTCAAAGAAAAGCAAATTAGGGATGTATGGTAATCCAATCTGAGGGGAAGATAAACTGGTGCTTTTTGGAAATGAAAGGAAATTGCTTCCTCACTCTCTATTATTTCCTAGTGCTGACATTATGCACCTTGATGCTTTTGAGGGGGTACTGCCTTTGTTTTGCTATGTGATTGTGTAACTTCTGCACAGTAGCTGTGATCTAACCCATATGTTGTGGTCATTTTCATGGTAAAGCTAATTTGCTTGTGTCATGCTAAGAATCCATACCCTAATACAAATGTAACAAATTAGAACATAGTGGTGAGCTGCTATGACCATAGAGAGAATCAAGAAAAACTTCAAGACTGAATAGCATGTGAGCTGATACTTCTTGCTGCTATCCAAAGGCCAGGATTGGGATAAGGAAGGGTTAGAATGAGGTGGGAGTGGAATTTTTTTTGAAGCAACAGAAGCAGACCAGCCCAATTCCCAGGAATGTTGGTCTGTGTATTAAAAAACACACTTGATGTGGTACAGATAGAAAAGAAAGAGATGAATAAAAACAGAGTGGGAGGAATTGAGGCAAAAGAGCCAAGAGGTGGCAGGGGGACAATAACACAAACTTAATAACAAGCTAAAATCCAAATAACAACAATAGTCCTCATATCTGTGACTCAACTCAATACCCTGAGGGAAGTCAGCAAACAGAACACATCCCAGCCAATAGCTGGGTCGCTATAACTAATCCAGGTCAGCAAGCTAAAGTAATAACAGAAAAGTTTGCTGCTGTTTAAAAAGCTGGAAAGGAAGGGGCAGCAGAGCGCAGCTCCTGCCATAACTTAAATATACCTGCTTATTCTTCCTGGATGCTTTCAATTCAATAAAATTGGAAAGCCAGCGGAAAGAGTCAGAGCTTCTGAAATACAGCTCACCATGGTCCCACTAAAAAGCAGAGCTGTTCTCTTGCTGCTGTACTCTGCTGAGCTGCAGCTTTCAGCAAATATGCTCATCTACAAAACCCTGCTCCTAAGAAACACAAATCAATGTACCTTTCCCATGTAGGATGGAGAAGCAGAGAGCAAGTGGGCCATATTTCCATGACAAACTCCAAAGGAAAAAAGAATAAGAGGAGGGAAAAGTTAGTTAGATGAGTTCTTAGTACTACTATCTGAACCAGAGGATGCTTGAATAATGCTTCTAAAAAGGGCAGCCTGGTCTCATTCCAAGATGACCACTTACCCCAAATCAGACCAAACTCGTACCCAGAAGGCAAAAATAGAAATAAATTGCTGTGTGCCAAATATCCACTGCAATACTTTGTGTAGTAGCAAAGAATTTGAAATAAAACACATGTTCACTGAATAAGAAAGAACTAAGCAAATTAAGATATTGTGATTATAATGGAATATCAATATGCTACAAGGATAGATGAAGATAAAAAGTTTATAAAATCATGGGAAGACCTATATGAATTGATACTAATTAATAGGCAGAATAAGGAAAGCAATGCACACTACAGAAACAATATAAATTTAAAAACAAAATGAAACTAAATGTTATGTAGTTATATTGATCAAGTATGTCCTGGAAAGAAGATAGGAGAATGCACTTATCTCCCTTCTTTTCAGAAACGGAATACTATGGGTAAGGAACACTATATATTTAATGTTGAACTACTTTAATTAAATGCTTAATTTTGCTGAAATATTGAAATAGGAAAGAAATAAGATTTTAAAGATACTAATAGAATTTTTCATCATCATTACCTCAGGTTTATTAAAGCTCCTCTATTTGCTGTATGCAATAGTACCACGAACAGTTCTAGAGAAGGCAGGGAATCGAGAGGTAATAGGCACTTTCCTGAAAGCTTCATCTTGAGAAATATGTAGCCTATAGTGAAGAGTCTGGCTCACTCATATAGCAGACTATTCTGACTATTAGACTTATAACAGACTAGACAGCAGAAACAGACCAGACATCCCATCAAGCTACAAGTCTGATTCTAAAGAGGAATAAATCAAAGAAAAAATTTCTTCTGAAGACTGTCTACCTTATGGTAATATCCACCAGAAAGGAAAATAATAGGAACATCCAGTTTCAGCAGTTTCCATTTTCATATTTCTCTGCTATTTACTATTAATTTCAGACTGTCAACTAGCTAAGATGCCAATATTGTGTAAGCACTGTGGTGTATCCCAATGTAAAGTCCAGTGAAATCCCACTGGACTTCAAAAATTAATGTCCTAAGCCCTGATTCTACTACTTACTAGCTGGGTGAACAGGGGCAAAATATTTAACTTCTCTGTGGGCGGTTTCCTCATATATAAAATGAATATAACAATACTTAGACTGTCTTCTGAAAATGTTGAGAGATTCAAATGAGGTCATAGAATACTGTCCCATTTAAGAAGGGGAAACTGGGGATAAGCAAAAAGAATGGATTAGTTCATGTTCACATATCTGGTGATGCAAGAATATCAGGACTCAGACACACAGGACTTTGGACCTCAAATTCTTTTTTTTAATAAACATATGCATGGGTAACTTTTCAACATTAACCCTTGCAAAACCTTATGTTCCAAATTTTCCCCTCCTTCCCCCCAGATGGTAGATAATCCAATACATGTTAAACATGTTAAAATGTGTTAAATCCAATATATGTATACATATTTATACAATTATCTTGTTGCACAAAAAAAATTGGATCAAGAAGAAAAAAAACTGAGAAAGAAATAAAATGCAAGTAAACACCAATAGAAAGAGTGAAAATGCTATGTTGTGGTTTACATTCAGTTCCCACAGTTCTCTCTCTGGATGTAGATGGCTCTCTTTATCACGAGATTATTGGAACTGGTCTGAATCATCTTATTGTTGGAAACAATTTTCCATCAGAACTGTTCCATCAGTTCCATCAGAACTGATCATTGTATAATCTTGTTGCTATGTATAATGATCTCCTGGTTCTGCTCATTTCACTCAGCATCAATTCATATAAATCTTCACAAGCCTCTCTAAAATCATCCTGCTGATTGTTTTTTATATAACAATAATATTCCATAACATTCATATACCATAACTTATTCAGCCATTCTCCAACTGATGGGTATCCACGCAGTTCCAGTTTCTTGAAACTACAAAAAGGGCTGCCAATGTGTGACCTCAAGTTCTGTGCTTATTTTATCAAGGCCACATGTTGCCCCTCAGAAAGAGCAAGTAGCCATAAAACATGAAAAATAAATGCAAGTTAGATACTATTATTTCCTTTTCTCCCACTTTGACCAATTTCAGTTTTCTTTTCTGACTTTTCTAAGAAGGGAAGTTCCTTTCAGGAAAGGATTTTCCAGGTCTGAATAAATATTGGTTATGATATTAATGATAATATGGATATCTGGTATGAAAGAATGAGAGCTGAGGAGATAGTATCCTCAAAGCAAAGACAACAGAGGCCTCAGGAATGACAGGCCTTGAAAATTGGTCACCCTCCAAGAGAGATTGCTGAATGTACCTATCTAGGAATGAAATATGTTTATACTACTGGTTCTCCTCCCACACTCCAATATATTTAAATACAAAGGTTTTCCATGTAAACAATATTTAGCTTGCTTGCTTCCATTAAGCTAAAGTCAAGCTTCCCTGAAATCACTAAAGCACCTTGCCATCAATGCTCCCACCACTGTAATCTTACTCTCTCTGGTACATGAGCCAATTTGTAGTTACAGGCAGGTATTTGCTTCTTTCCTCTGAAGACAAGTTGCAATGGCTCTAGTCATTAATTTCAGTGTAGGACAAATGCAAAATCTCTTCTCACTTGCTCCACAATTAATTTTGCAGCTGCTTATGGTTATTTCTATAGAAGTCACTTGGAATCCTGAAGGACACAAAAATAAAGAACCTGTTTCTATTTTGTGGGATAGTCAGTCAGACTATAGGCATTGATTAAAGGCACTAGAGTAACTACTGAGTATACAAAAAAAAGGCAAAAACATACTCCCTTCCTTCAAGATCTCCCCATTCTAATGGAAGAGACAATTGCAAGAAAATGTACATGCAAGATACATATTATGCAAGTGGGAGGCAATCTTGGAGAATAGGCTTCAAACCTTCTCACTTATTCCTTACTACAAAACCATACAACCTTTGAAATCCAGATCCTTTGTGACATCCATTACAGAGCCTGGACAAGTGCTATGCACTTCTCAGTAATTCTTTTCAAATTGGAAGTGTTTTATTATTTGATGCTTTAAAGTCCTCTTTGCCATCTCTATTTTACTTGACACATTTTCTTGAACACCAATTCCCTTACAAGTACCTTTCATTTAGCTTATACTTTTTTTTGCACTGAGAAGCATTATCATATTCTGTATAAATGAATCAACCTTAAATCAGAAAGATCTATATTCAAGCTCAAACTCTAACCCATACTGGTTATGTGATTTTAGTCATGTCCCTTAACTTAGCTCTCTGGGCAACTAGTTGCAGAGAAGATACTGATATGCATTTGTAGAAAGAAAGTTCTTCACCAGGAAGTTCCCTAGACCAGTAAAATCCTAGTCCATACTATTGTATTTTGCACATCCTTATATGTGTACCTATCTCCCTGTTATGTGCTCCTTGAGTATAAGGAGTATTGCATGTTTATTTTTGTACTAGCACCTAGCAGGTGTTTAATAATGTTTGTTGATTTTGAAAGGTCTTCAAAGCACCTCAAGAGACTGGCCATTGATCCACCATAAAAATTGGTATGAGAAAGAAAGAAACTTAAGCAAACCTCATCAGCTCCCTGCCAAGGACATCTAGGGAACTGTGGGGTCTACCTAACAGTGGAAGTTAATGCCTAGTCCAAGGACAATAATGACATTAATGTCAACTTGCTATGATCTATTCCTAATATTCCTATTAAAGTTTTAAACAATACATTTTA
>JAJPUD010002707.1:0-43822 GCA_023553655.1 Myrmecobius fasciatus | reverse complement strand
TGCTGAGGCAATTGGGGTTAAGTGACTTGCCCAGGGTCACACAGCTAAGGAGTGTTAAGTGTCTGAGACCAGATTTGAACTCAGATCCTTCTGACTTCAGGGCTGGTCCTCTATTCACTGCGCCACCTAGCTGCCCCTTAAAGTTCGTTTTAATGGAAACACTTCTGGGATAAAGGGTTAGGGAGGGATTTTCTTAGCATAGAATAAGGCAATATTGAGGGCAGGGCTATAACTTTTTAAATTTTGTGTCCTCAGTGTTTAACTCTGTGCTTGGTATATAATAAGCATTTAATAAATGCTGATGGGATAATCTACACAAACCTGATCTAGAGATCAGGATCAGAATGGGGGATACCCCTCACAAAGAGATCAAGTCAAACTAAGTCACAGTACATATAAATATCACCCTCCTTTGATCCTGCAATCATATTTCAGCCACTTTTGTCTCTTTAGACTTTACCCCAAAAATTAAAAAGCAGGGATCAAAAAGGTCCCAAATTGCTATAGCAGATACCTCAAACACATTCTGATATTGATTGGTACACATGGCAAGATGGGGTAAACATCTGGTTGACAGCATGTATTCTGGACCTTATTACTAAATAGAGTCAATCACTGATGGTAGTTCAACCAGGTAAATATCTTTCCACATTTTATATAATCCAAGGTTAAAATTATTTCTTCCCTATAATTTCTATTCACTAATTCTATCTTCTAAAGATACATCAAATAAATCTAAATCCCTCTTCTTTGGAATAATTTCTCAATTATTTGGAGATAAAAATCATGTCTCCTCATAATAGATGTTTTGGAAAACCAATTCTAGTTCTTTCAATCACTGAAATAACAGCATGATATAAGGGAAAGGAATAAACATTTTTAAGCATGAATGTGTCAGGCATTGGACTAAGTACTTTATGAATATTAATTCTTTTGATCCTAACAGCAACCCTATGATTTGGATGTTATGAGGAAACTGAGAAAAACAAGACAAGTGACTTGCCCAGAGTCATACAACTTTATTCTGGGTCCAGCACTCCATCTGCTATACCAGCCAGCTGCTGTATCTATACATACATGGACATATATAGATATAAGTGTGTGTGCAATATCTATCTATATATAAGTATGCACAATGTATATTTTTTGTTCGCATAGGTACATATATTTATATAAATAAAAATTTAAAAACCAAGAGGTTTTGTGCTTATATGTATAACTATATGAAGTATATATGTGTGTATATACATACATGTCTATGTATATCATTGCACTTGAATCATGGTTCTACTACTTAGACTGTTATGTGACCCTAAACAAGTCACTTAATATGTCTGTACTTCAGTTTTTTCAGCTGTGTAATCAAAGGGAGTTTAATATATGATCTGTATTTACAATTCTAAATATAAGATCTAAGACATATTCATCATAGACAATTCTTTCAACTCTCTTTGCTGCTTTAGTCATCCTCATTGAGAAACTAGAGTTTCTTCAAGTCTCCTTTTTAAAATGAAATGTCCAAAACTGTAAAAAATACTCAAGATATAGTCTAACCATTTATAATAAAACTTATATATCTCTTATTCTACCAAGTATAAATTTCTAATGTAACCTAACACCACATTACCCTTTATTTTTTGGCATCCCTGCCATAGTCTTAACTCAATCTAATCTTAAAAATTATTTTTAAAAACTTCTCGCTACTTCATGCATTCTTTTTCTTTGTTAACTTATTCAATAAACAATTTCACAAATTTAGAGATGGAGAGAACCTCATAATCCATCTGGTCCAACCTCTTAATTTTATAGATGAGAGAAAAAAACATAAAGGTCAAATAACTTGATTCATAAACCAAGTGGCTAAGCCATGACTTGGCTGACTTTCCCATTGTCACAAAAATCCTTTCCAAATATGCATAGGTTTTTAAAGACCTTCAGAATCTAGCCTCTTCTTACCTTTCAATTCTTCTTACACTTTACTCCCTTATCCTCCTTCTCTACAATCCAAAAATACTAGCCACCTTTCTATTTTTCAAATAGGACATTCCATCTTTAGAATCTGTTCTTTCTTACGGATGTCTCTCCCATGCCTGAAATGCTCTCCCTCATTGTTTCTACCTTCTGGCTTCCTTCAAGTTTAAGCTAAAATCCTAACTTCTACAAGTATACCTTCCCCTCTGAGATTATCTCAATAGTTATTTGTGTGCAATATCCCCCCACTAGCAAGTGAGGTTCTTGAGAACAGGCATTTTTTTTTCTGTCTTTCTTTGTATTCCTGGTGTTTAGCACAATTCTTTGAACATACAAATATTTGTTGACTTGACTGACACATCTAGAAGAAATGCAAAGCCAAACCAGATGTGGTTTCTATCCTCCAAGAATTTACTATTTATAAGAAAAATAAGAAAAATAGAGATAAGTAAAATTCAGGTGAGAATATATTAAGATCATATAGATATATGTACATATAGCATATACAATGTGTGGGTGTGGGTGGGTGCGTAATATGTGTATAGAATATACTATGCTATCCAGATGCATAGTAGTGTAACAGAATCATCTGCATTCAAGGTCAGATGTGGATTCAAATGTTGTCTCTGATATATACTCTGTTGGTGACCTTGTACAAACCCCCAAGCAACTTTCTAAACCGCAAAGCAGATGGCAATCCACATTCCTGGGGAAAGTGTCCTGAATAGGAAAGCTCCACATCCTAATGAAATCACAGGTCCAGTCCAGTTTAAAATAAATACACTGCACACACACACACACATGTATATAATTAGATAAGAAAAATAATTTCCAACCTAGGAAACCGGGGAAAATTTTATAAGGCAGTATTTGTCAAAAGAGCTTTCTATACTTGAGTAGTTGATTTATGTTTTTTTTTTCAACAAAGCCCATAATTTTACATTTATTCAAATTAGATATCATCTCTTTAGCTTTAGTCCATGTTTTCATTCTCTCCAAATAATTTGTCTTGATTCTTCCATCTAATATAGAAAAATCCTTTTCGAACATACTAAATTTGCACTTTTCCCCCAAGTCTTAGATGAAAATATTGAAAGAAACAGAGCCAAGGACAAAGCCCTCCAGACTGTCAGGAGAGATCTCCCTCTAAGTTGACATTGATCATTTATCAACATGACATTGTTTTAGATTTTTGAACTACAAAGAACAGTGAAGTAAAGGGAATTCGGTTTAGATTCAATGGATGAGCCTTCCTGCTCTTCCTAAAGGCACTCCAACCTTACATGTATGTTTCTATCATCCCTCCACAGAGCAGTGAGCACCTAAAAGGCAACTGCCATGTGTACCCAATATAAATTTCAACTAACATAAAGTTTCAAAGAACTAGAAGAGATCTTCAAGGTTATCTAGTTCAATCTCCTTTTACAAATGAAGAAAATGGATCCAAAAGAAATTGAATAATTTGCCTAAGATTGGGTGACTACTTAATGGCAAAGGCAGAACTCCCTAAATCTCAGTCCAATATTCTTCCAAATATGTCATGTTACCAATTAGATTTTTAAAATTAAACTGTATTTTTTTCAATTAACAAGAATTAATTTTCTCTCCTCTCTCCCCCACCTCTTTCCAGCCATGAAATAAAAAGGGGGAAATATGAATAGTCAAGAAAAACAAATTCCCATATTGGCCATATCTAAAATTAAGTGTCTTGTTCTCCACCTTGGCACCATTAGTTTTTTTGTGAAAAGGTGGGCTTGATGCTTTACCAGTTCTTTAGAATCATATCTGGCCATTGTATTTATGAAAATCAAAAAGAAACTTCAAACAATGCTTCAAAAGTTATTAAATTGTGCATACCTTTTCATATAGCAATACCACTACTAGACTCCTACCTCAAAGAGATAAAATAAAGAAACACATACAACAATATTTGTAGCAGGCAAAAATTTGAAAACTATGAGGGTATCCATCATTTGGGGAATGGATGAACAACCTATGATACATAACTGGAAACTACTATTCTAATGTAAGAAATGATGACATGGAAGATTCCAGAAAAATCTGGGGAGACCTATATAAATGAATGCAGAAGAGCATCTATTTACTTTTTTTATCACTTTTATCTATATAAAAAAGTGTTATTTTCCTCTAAAAATGACTATACCATTTCTTTATGTTAGATATTTAAGATGAATCCACAGATATAAAAATGAACTACAAATATAATAAGTTTTCTGATGTAATATAATAATACAGTAACAACAATAACAATGATATGTATTACTTAAAATGCGACCAGAATAAATTCAATTACACCTGGAACTATTTTGTAAATGGCATCATATGGAACCTCAATTTGCAATTTCAATTATTTAGTGTTATTTTTTATACAAAGGCTATTAATTCCAAGCATTTCAGATTATGGGAATCATTACTTCCATATAATCCCCTGTAATTTTTCCAATAATATTTTGTTTTTCCAAATACATGTAAAGATGACTTTCAACATGCATTTTTTTCTTCCATTTTTTTATTAAAGCTTTTTTATTTACAGAACATATGAGTGATTATTCTACATTGACCATTGCAAAACTTTCTGTTCCAAATTTTTCCCTTCCTTTCCCCTCCTCCTTCCCCTAGATGGCAGGGAGTCTAATACATGTTAAATATGTTAAAATAAATAAATAGATAAATCCAATATATGTATATATATGTGTATATATATACATATATATATACAGTTTTCTTATAGCACACGAAAAATCAGATATAGAAAGAGAAAGGAAAAAAACTAAGAAAGAAAACAAAATACAAGCAAACATCAACAGAAAGCATTAAAATACTATGTTGTGGTCCTTATTCAGTTCCCACTGGCTTCCCTCTAGATGTATATCCATTTCTTCATTGCTGAGCAATAGGAACTGATTTGAATCACCTCATTGTTGAAGAGAACCACGTCCATCAGAATTGATCATCGTATAATCTTGTTGCTGTGTATAATTATCTCCTGGTTCTGCTCATTTCACTCAGCATCAGTTCATGACAAGTCTCTCCAGGCCTTTCTGAAATCATCCTGCTGGTCCTTTCTTACAGAACAATAATATTCCATGACATTCATATACCATAATTTATTCAGCCATTCTCCAATTGATGGGCATCCCTTCAGTTTCCAGTTTCTTGCAACTACAAAAAGGGCTGCCACAAACATTCTTGCACATGTGGGGCCCTTTCCTTCTTTTAAGCTCTCTTTGGGAAATAGGCCCAGTAGAAATACTGTTGAGTCAAAGAGCATGCACAGTTTGATAACTTTTTGAGCATAATTCCAAATTGCTCTCCAGAATGGTTGGATCCATTCATAATTCCAACAATGTATCAGTGTCCCAGTTTTCCCACATCCCTTCCAACATTCATCATTATCTTTTCCTGTCATCATAGCCAATCTGGCAGGTGTGTAGTAGTGTCTCATAGTTATGTTAATTTGAATTTCTCCGATCAATAGTGATTTGGAGCACCTTTTCATATGACTAGAAATAGTTTCAATTTCTTCATCTGAAAATTGTCTGCTCATGTCCTTTGACCATTTATCAATTGGAAAATAGCTTGAATTCTTATAAATTTGAGTTAATTCTCTATATATTTTAGAAATGAGGCCTTTATCAGAACTTTTGAATGTAAAAATGTTTTCCCAGTTTATTGCTTCCCTTCTAATCTTGTCTGCATTTGTTTTGTTTGTACAAAAACTTTTTCACAATATAATCAAAATTATCTATTTTGTGGTTAATAATGATCTCTAGTTCTTCTTTGGTCACAAATTCCTTCCTCCTCCACAGACCTGAGAGATAAACTCTCCTACATTCTTCTAATTTGTTTATAATATCATTCTTTATGTTTAGATCGTGAATCCATTTTGACCTCATCTTGGTATATGGTGTTAGGTGTGGGCCAATGCCTAGTTTCTTCCATACTAGTTTCCAATTTTCCCAGCAGTTTTAGTCAAATAGTGAGCTCTTGTCCCAAAAGCTGGAGTCTTTGGGTTTTTCAAACATTAGATTACTATAGTCATTGACTATTTTGTCCTGTGATCCTAATCCTAATCTATTCCATTGATCAACTACTCTGTTTGTTATCCAGTACCAAATGGTTTTGGTGACTGCTGCTTTATAATATAGTTTTAGCTCTGGTACAGCTAGGCCAACTTCATTTGCTTTTTTTTTTCATTAATTCCTCTGAAATTCTTGATCTTTTGTTCTTCCAGATGAATTTTGTTGTTATTTTTTCTAGGTCAGTAAAATATTTTCTTGGAAGTTTGATTGGTATAGCACTAAATAAATAGATTATTTTAGGTAGTATTGTCACCTTTATTGTATTTGCTCAACCTATTCAAGAAAAGTTGATATTTTTACAATTGTTTAGATCTGACTTTATTTATGTGGCAAGTTCAACATTCATTTTTGAAAAACTTTGTGTTCTAAATTTTTCTGAATCCCTCCCTTACCTCTCCTCCCCAAAACAGCATAACAAAAATCAGACCATTAGGGAAAAAACATGAAAAGGAAAAACAAAAAGCAAATACACAACAAAAAAGATGAAAATGCTAAGCTTCGATCCACATCCACATTCTGAATGTACTATATTAGGAAAGAGTCTTCCTTATGGTGAAAATAATGTGGAGTAAGAGGATTTGGGTTCAAATCCTAATTCTGTTCCTTTACTGGTAAGACCTTCAGCAAGGAATTTTACTCTCACTGGACACAAATGGTTTTGATATTGATATTAATATGAGGGTTGCATACATGATTGCTAAGGTAATGATTTTGAAATCAAATTTTAAATTCCATGATTCTATGGCTATCTTTTCTGTGTCAGTACTGTCTATTCCTCTTTTTTGGTCATCATAGTCATGGTATAGTTCACTGTCTTGCTAACCATCTTTATGATCAGGATGGGAAAGAATACACACCACCAAATTCAGCTCCAGATAAGTACAAGATTAAACTATCATGCAAGGCAGACCATTGACCCTTTCTGTAATAAATCTTCAAATATCATCAGTCATGTTAGCAAATCACCTCAGTCTACTGCAGCCTAATGAGTCCTATTGAATGATTGCAAATCCAAAAAAATACTTTGCTTATCGATTAAATTTCATCAAGCTCATTGTCCTATCCAATCCTCAGATGATTGTTTCTATCCAAGACGGTCAAAAATATGTTCCAAATAACATTTTAGATGTGGAAAGCTTGAAATCCTCTACTTAAATCTTCTAGGTTGTAATCTCCTTATTAAATCAGAAGATCTCAATTTAATAGCAGATAGGAAGGTGTCTTATTTATCTTCGTCCATAGCAAAGGCCTCCATAAATGTGTGCCAAATGTAATACCTTACAATAAACTAACTTCTAATTCATTGAAAGAACTACAGCTGTCACTGAGCCTTTGAGGCAGTTTTTACCCATCACAAAATTACTGGATTTGTTTTTACCATCTTCTAACTCCAAAAGGCAACATGAATAAGGATGAGTGAACTACCATCTGCAGAGGGTCTTGAGGTCACTGACTTAAAGTGGCCCTGAGCAAAGAAGTTATAAATCATATTCTTACATGATCATGAACAGGGTTTCCTTAAGGAAGACATGGTGACCTTGAATGTCTTACAATCTCACTAAGGCATTGTGTTTTAGTTCTAGTATTTATTAGATGTGGGGTCATGGGCAAGTCAGTTAACCTATGGGAATCTTAGTTTCCCCTTTAAAATATAGGTAGGGTTAAACTCCTCTTTTCCTGGACACTGTTCTTTCTTTGTTTCTCTGCTGTTTGGGTTCTCCTTCTAGATGTTTCTTTTCAACAATCTTTATTAACTCATCTTTCTCTTTTCAATTCTGTCCTGAATAGTCTTTGCTCCTCCCTTAATGATCTCATCAGTTCTCATAGTTTCAATAATCCTTTCTATGTAGATGACTACCAAATTTATAATTTATGTAAAGATAAATATTTAAATATAAATATATAACTACATATATATATACAAATCTAAGTAAATATACAAACACAATTATATAAATATCTATTTTGTAAGGTATATACATACATACCCTTTAGATATAAAGATAGTTATAGAGTAGAGGAGATAGAAAGAGAGAGACAGATAAAACAGAAACTCATTTTCCTCCAAACCCATTCTCATCCCAAATTTTCCTATTTCTGTTGAAGGTAAAACTTTCCTTCCAGTCACTCAAGTATACAATCATGGAGTCATCAAAAATTCTTCCCTTTCCCACAAGCTCTGTATTCAATCAATTATCAAGCCTTGTTCCTAAAGCATGTTGATTACAATCTACTACTTCTATAGTCTCTCTTACGTTCATCCCCTTAATTCTACTTTTACACCCTCTACCCTAGTTCTTGTCAGGACTATTTTGATAACTTCTATACACATCATGTATATTCTCTGCCTTACTTCAAAGCACAGTTCAGATGGCATCTCCTATAAAGGTTATTTCCAAAGTTCTCATTTATTAGTACTTGCTTCTTCTGGAATTATTTCATAGTACTTTGCATATAAATGTATACATACTTCCTTTAGGGGTATTTTTTTTATTTTGCCTTTTCCTCATCACCAATGAAGATTCTTGCAAAAAGTAGATATTTACTAAACATTTGTTGAACTGAATTACAGAGTATGCTAGGGGAAGGGAAGATGGTCAATCTAGAGCACAAAGGGAAAGCTGAGGAATATTGAATACTAGAAGATAAAGTTGGAAAGGTAAATGATATTCCCAGTGACCTAGGATCATGGAAATTTGCTTGATTTCCATTGGAAGATCATCTAATCTTTTCTATGTCACATGCCTCCTAGGTTTTTCCTGGCTCCTATTTCTGGGAAATAAATAAAACTGTCTTCTGTTGTCACTCACCAGATGTCTCAGTCTTGGAGGTATAGACACCTTGAAATCTCTATTTATCAATGAAGACACACATCAAGCATAATCTGCCCTGGTCTCTGAATTTGGCTTCTATGAAGGAACAATGGAATACGCTGGTAACCTTGACCTTATTTTGCTATCCAAAGCAAATATTAGTATATGTCCCTTCTATTTTGGCTTCCTGGTTAAGGGACATATTTGCTTTGGATAGCTATGGCTAAGGACTACTATCCACTAAATAAACTCAAGGAAAATTGAGGTCTCTAAAATTTTAAATTGCCCACTAAAATAAAGTGAAGTTTCCACAATTTAACCTCAATCTACCTTTCTAGACTTATCTCTTGCTCTCCATATCATACCCTACATTCCATTCATACTTCACTGCAGTGGGTTTTTTTGCTCATCTTCCTTCCACATAGAATGGCAACTCAACACCCAATCCAAATTTTATGTTCTCTATGATGCTTTTTTTTTGATTCCCCAGTTATAAGGACTTTTCTTCTTCCTATGAATACCTTTGTTTACAACACATCACATATAATCTTTTATTGTATACATGTCTTAGATCTTCAAATAGACTTTCTTCAAGTAGAAGTTTCTCTAGGGTAAGGACTATAACTTAATTTCTTAATCACCATTAATATCTAACATAATGCCTAACACTTTCACATTTTAATGAGTACTCACTAAAATATTATTGAATAAAAGATGGAAGAATCAAAGCAACAGAGCAAATAAGGATAACAGGAGATAATAATCTTAACGAGGAATGCCTCCCTCTTTTGAGATTAAAAAGCAATATTTTATCCATTCAAATTTTGTTACCCTAAGAAGGAAAGAACCTCAAGCAAGAAACTCAAAGTAAAAGCAGAATTGCTCAATCTACTAGAATGCAGACATATAACATGCAGCAGCTGATTTTATACATGTTAATTTGAAATGATACAGGTTTAGTAGCTAGAAAATCAAGTTCAGGATCAGAAAATCTTGATTCAAATAATGCCTCTGACACATATTGGCTGTAAAGTGCGGGACAAGACATTTTATCTCTCAGTGCTTAAATCAATTTTCTAAGACCAGAGACTTTTCCTTCTCCTGGAAGGAGAACAGCTGCAATGCCAAAGTGTCTCCATGGACACCAACTATAATGCAATATAGCCCAGCTCTGAGTGAGTAACAGCCACCAGGTAAGATGATCAATGTCCCCATCTGCCATCAAGAGAAATCTTGAGAGTGCACAGCAAGGCAGATCACGACTGGGATCAAGCTCCCCATAGGGGAAAAGGGACCAGAGGATGCCTTTGACATTCTGGAAGGGCAACACCAAGAGAGCTTGAGAGGTGGCATTAGAGAGGAGCTTCTCCTTTCCTTAATCCCAAGGGGGACCCCTGGTTGATAGACAACCCATTCTACATACTGCTCGCTAAGCTGCATTGCAGCATTTCACTGATGCTGTTTAAACATCATTGGTAGTGCAATTCCCCTCCTAATGCTACTTCCTCTGCAGCATAACCTCAGTCTGATCATTATCTGAAACCTTTACTAGAATGCCATAATTATAACAAAGTCTCACTGATCTAGGGTCATTTTTGTTAAAAAAAAATAATAATAATAAGGAAAAGGAATAGAAAAAAGAAGGAAAGACAGAAAGAAGAAAGTAAGAAAAAAAAAGAAGGAAGGAAGGAAGGAAGGAAGGAAGGAAGGAAGGAAGGAAGGAAGGAAGGAAGGAAGGAAGGAAGGAAGGAAGGAAGGAAGGAGGAAAAAAGAAAGAGAATGTGTTCCCTTTAAGTTGGATTTTAATATATACAAAATTCTTATCCCAAAAGAACTATGAGAGATAGGTACGTATCACTATCTCCATTTAGCAGTTGAGGAAACTAAGGGTGAGGGAGATTGAGTGATTTCCTAGAATTATATACTTAATAAACATTAGGGATATGATTCAAACCTTTATATCCTAGGGTTAGTGCCAGCACTAAATATGTACTACTATATCTGATCATGAATATAACTACTAGCCTAAATTCTTAAGAAGCTCAAAATGAGTATTTCTAAAGAAATGTCATATTTCTACTTTTCTCTGCAGAAATTATACCCTCTGTACTCTAGCTTCTTTCTCCTTAATTCTCTGTTGGACATGGAAGGGACAGAGAAGGTGGTTACGGGCAGGAGTTTTATAGATGACTAGTTCATGATCAGTAATAAAAAAGAGAATTCAGATGCAGGAATGATATGTGATGTGTTGAGCACAACAAATAGATCTGTCCAACAACTGCAAAAGTTACTTGTTGGGAAGTTGTCAAAATCAGGGTTTCTAGGAAAGGGATAGCCAAATTCTAGTGGACCTTGAAAGTCAAAGCAGTTTGGGCTGGTTGCTGGAGGCAACAGTGAGCCACTATAGGTTTTTCATCACAGTGAGGGTTATGACAAAATCATTGTTACAGAAAGGTTTTTGTAACAGTCATGAGCTCAACTCTAGCAGAGAGAATGGGCCAAGGAGCCATAAAAAGAACTGATGACAGAAATCTAGTGAGCCTCAACAAGAGCCAGGACTTGAGGTGGCTGCAGTTTAGGAGAGATCTGACCAAAGGAAAGTCACTACAAAGACTATCTACTAATAAAGTGTTTTCCAAATATCAATCCTTTGGGTCCAATTTAATGGACAGATAAAAACCCATCTCCAATTAGCAGCATTTTTTTTGTATGCAAACAACTGATGGGATCAAGTCCTTAAGAACTGTCTGTTCTTTCAGGTAGGTCAAGCTACCACTTGCAATTTAGAATAAACTTTCCCTCAATTAATTTTTTTCTTCTTAGATGGACCAAAAAGTAGTTTTAGTTCAGTCCTCTTTGAAAGCATGAACTTGACAATCTCCCATTGACTTCCTCAATAAATTGGAAACAGTCCTGAAGAAATCAAAACAACTTTAAATTCTGTGGGAAGCAGTGAAATCACCCATGGGCTACTTGTTTGTATTATTAAATTGCATAGCTCAGAAAAAAAAAACAATGCTGACTCCAATGATCAATTTTTTTGGCTGCATTGCTACATCCAGTTACATGAAAGTCATGTTATGCTTGACTCACATGTCACCTCTTATAAGAAGATTTCCAGAAAAGTATCTCCATAGTTGTTGGTGTCTTCTCCTTCATCTTTATATATATTTTTTCCCTTTTTGGAGTAGTCCTGTGATTTCCATAGGGTATTTTTAGTGGGAAAACTCAACCAACATAGATCATCTACCAATGCAATTTATAATCTTGAAAAGTTATCTGAGATCTTTCAGGGGAAAAGATGAATATTCAATGAAATAGGTGAATTTCATTTATTTTTGATGCAAAGACCAAAGCTGAATAGAAAATCTGATCTTCAAATTCAGAATTCAAAAGAATAATAAAAAAGTAAAAAGGAATAAAAAGGAAAGGAACAAAAAACAACTTTTTTAAGTTAAAAATTTTACATCCCTATATGGGAAGATATGTTTAACTCTTGAGATTTGTATCTCTGTTAGGGGAATACTTACAGGGTGTAAGTATAATTTGATTTTACTGTGTTGATATAAAAAAAAGAAATTAGGGGTGGAAAAGGGATTGTACTGGAAGAAGAGGAAAGAGGAGATAAAATGGGATAAATTACATCTCGTAGAGAGGGAAAAAAGACCTATTACAACTGAGAGGGAAAAAGAGGGAAATGAGCACTGTGTGAACATTAATCTCACTGGAATTGGCTGAGAGAATATCATATATGTTTAGTTTCAAAGAGAAACCTTTCTCATCCTATAGGGAAGTAGAAGGGCAATGGGAAAAGAAAAGAGGAAGCCTAATAGAAGAGAGAACAGAAGTAGACTAGGAAACAGGAAAAAAAGGGGGAGGGACTATAAAAGGGGAGAATTGTTTGAAGGTGGTGGTGGTCAGAAACAAAACACTGAGGAGGAGGGAAAGAAGGAAAGGAAAGACAAAAGTATAACTTGGGGAAAACAAGATGGTAGGGAAATACAGAGTTAGTATTTTAACTATGAATGTGAATGGGATGAATTGTCCCATAAAATGGAAGCAGATAGCAGGCTGAATTAAAAGCCAGAATTATACAATATATCATTTACATGAAACACATTTAAAGCACAGTGATACAGAATAAAGGTAAAAGGCTGGATCAGAATGTATTATGCTTCAGTTGAAGAAAAAAAAAAGCAAACATAGCAATCCTGATCTCAGATAAAGCAAAAGCAAAAATAGATCTAGTTAAAAGACACAAGGAAGGAAACTACATTTTGCTAAAGGGTATCATAGATAATAAAATAATATCAATAATAAACATATATGTACCAAATGGCATAGCATCCAAATTTGTAGAGGAGAAGTTAAGAGAGCAACAAGAAGAAAAGACAACAAATCTATATTAGTGAGGGATCTCAACCTTGTTCTCTCAGAACTAGATAAATTGAATCAGAAAACAAATAACAAAGAAGTTAAGGAGGTAAATAGAATTTTAGAAAAGTTAGGTCTGATAAACCTTTGAAGAAAATTGAATGGAGACAGAAAGGAATAAACGTTTTTCTCAGGGGTACGTGGAGTATACACAAAAATTGATCATATATTAGGAAATTAAAAACCTCAAAATCAAATGCAGAAAGGCAGAAAAAGTAAATGCAACTTTCAGATTATGATGCAATTAAAAATACATGTAATAAAGACCCAGGGAAAAAAATAAATCAAAAATTAATTGGAAATTAAAAGAATGAGTGGATAAAAGAACAAATCATAGACAAAATTGATAATTTCATCCAAGAGAATGACAATAATGAGGCATTATACCAAAATTTATGGGATGCAGGCAAAGCAGTTTTTAGAGCAGCATTTTATCTCTAGATGCTTACTTGCATAAAAGAGAGGAAAAGATCAATGAATTGGGCATGCAACTAAAAAAAAAACTAGAAAGAGAACAAATTAAAAACTCCCAATTAAAAACTAAGTTTGACATTCTAAAAATAAAAGGGGATATTTGTAAAATAGAAAGTAAAAACACTACTGAAGTAATATACAAAACTGAAAGTTGGTTTTATGAACAATTCAACAAAATAAATAAATCTTTAGTTAATTTGATTAGAAAAAGGAAAGAAGAAAATCAAATTGTTTATATCAAAAATGAAAAAGGTGAACTTTTCACCAAGGAAGAGGAAATTAGAGCAATAATTATGAGCTATTTTGCCCAACTGTATGACAACAAATCTGATAATCTAAATGAAATGGATGAATACTCACAAAAATATAGATTGCTGGATTTACATGTGAATTCTACCAAACATATTAAAGAAAAATTAATTCCAATATTATGCAAACTATTTGGGAAAATAGGGAAAGAGGGAATCCTACCAAATTCTTTTTATGCTGATACCTAAACCAGATAGGATCAAAATAGAGAAAGAAAATTATAGACCAATTTCCCTAATGAATATTGATGCAAAAATCTTGAATAAAATATTAGCAAAGAGATTACAGCAAGTTACCACCAGGATAATACACCATGACTAGTAGGATTTATACCAGAAATGCAGAGCTGGTTCAATATTAAGAAAACTATTAGCATAATTGACGATATCAATAACCAAACTAATAGAAATCTTATGATTATCTCAATAGATGCAGAAAAAGCATTTGGCAAATCCAACACCTATTTCAATTAAAAACACTAGAGAATGTAGAAATAAATGGAGTTTATTAAAAGAGAACCGGGGAAAAAATTTACCTTCAAAGATTCTGATAAAGGCCTCATTTCTAAAATATATAGAAAATTGACTCAAATTTATAAAAATTCAAGCCATTCTCCAATTGATAAATGGTCAAAGAATATGAACAGACAATTTTCAGTGAAGAAATTAAAACCATTTCTAGTCATGTGAAAAAAAAATGTTCTAAATCACTAGTGATCTAATACATAATAAAAATTTAAGATAACTCTAAGGTTCCACCACACACCTCTCAGATTGCCTAAGATGACATGAAAAGATAAAAATGAATGTTGGAGGGGATGTGGGAAAACTGGGACACTAACAAGTCATTGGTAGAATTGTGAATTGATCCAATCATTCTGGATGGCAATATGGAATTATGCTCAAAGGACTATCAAACTGTGCATACATAACCTTTGATCCTACAGTGTCTTTACTGGGCCTGTGTCCCAATGAGATCATAAAAAAGGAAAAAGGACCCACATGTGCAAAAATGTTTGTAGCAGCCATTTTGTAATGGCAAGGAAGTGGAAACTGAATGGATGCCCATCAGTTGGAGAATGGCTGAATAACTTATGGTATATTAATGTTATAGAATATTATTGTTCTATAAGAAATGATCAGCAGGATGATTTCAGAGAGGCCTGGAGAGACTTACATGAACTGATGCTAAATGAAGTGAGTAAAACCAAGAGATTGTTATACACAACAACAAAATTATACCATGATCAATTCTGATGGACATCGCTCTTTTCAGCAGCAAGATGATTCACACCAGTACCAATGTTTTTGTGATAGAGAGAGCCACCTGCATCCAGAGAGAAGACTGTGCGGTCTGAGTGTGGATCACAACATAGTATTTTCACTTTGTTGCTGTTGTTTGCTTGCAGTTTGTTTTTTTCTCATTGTTTTTTCTTTTTGATCTGATTTTTCTTGTGGAGCATGATAATTGTGGAAATAAATATGTATAGAAGAATTACCCATGTTCAACATATATTGCATTACTGTCTAGGGGAGAAGATAGGGGGAAGAGAGAAATAAAATTCGGAACACAAGGTTTTACAATGTTGAAAACTATCTATGCATATGTTTTGAAAATAAAAAAAACGCTTTATAAAAAGAAAGAATGTTGTCTGAGGCACTGAGAGATTATGACTTTTCCTGAGTCAAAAGGTGTTAGAAGGACTGAACCCCAACATTCCTGATTCCAAGACTGACTCTCCATTCTCTTCACCATAGAGCCTCTTAATTTATTTGTCTACATACTGTGGACCCACACTGTAATAAACGTGTGGACAGGAAGGGCTTTTTAAAATTTTTAGAGATGAGGCTGCTGAGCCTGAGAGATTAAATGATTTACCCAGGATCACATAGCTAGTGTCTGAAATGGGATTTAAACTTAAATCTTCCTAACTCCCAGTCTAGCACACTCTCCACCATGCCAAACTACTGGACTGAAATCCTAAATTTGGAAAAGGATCTCAAGGAATCAACTAGTCAAGTTCCCTATTAGGAAGAAACAGTATCCAAGATACTTTTCAGACTCTTACAAATAAAGGTAAATCAAGACTTGGGCACTGCATGTCTCTTAGACTGTCATTAATGACTTGGATTTAGCCCCTCAGGAGGATAAGGGATGTTTTCTTGGACCTGATTTGTTCCCTTTTTTGCAGGAAAATGCCCAAAGTAGGCCTATCCTACCCCCTTCCATACCTCTCAGAGTTCCCCGACCTCTAGGACTGAAGTGCTCACAGATATCACCCTTGAGCCTCCCAGTCACAAGTTTCTGTCACTATAGAACCGCTTCTCTGCAGGCTGCACAGAAAAGAAGCCTCAAAGCCCCAGCGGGTCTTATGTCTCTCACCTCCAAATGCATGCTAAACAGCTTACCAAGCAGCATCAGACTCATTAACAACTAATCAGCTCTAATTGGCTGTGATTCAGCAGACTAAGGCCTGGGTGGAATTCCTTTTAGGTGGGAAGCTGAAGCCCAAACCACTCCACAATCCTGCTCCAGGCCTCTGAAGAATGGGAATAGGTGAGTGAATTCAAAGTGGGAGGGGGGGAAACGTGGTAATTGGCTTCTTGGAAAGACTACCTTTTGAACTGAGTCAGTCTCCTTCCAGGAGGCTTCCATTTCTAGGGCATCACCACTCAAGTATTTACCTTATCCAGCTAGTTGCAATGGGCAGAGACCCTATAGGTTTAATCACTGGGACCAGGACAATTGCAACAGAGGAGATTGCCCAGATTTTAGTTGCACCATGTTCTATGCCATCAAATTAGAAAAGCATTATTAATCATTCACCAGTTGTCAAGGAACCTAAACTGACACTTAAATGGGCTGACACAGTGGATAGAGTGAGAAGTAAAGGGCAAAGACCAAGGATCAAAATTCTGGTGATCTTTTCTGACTTTGGGTATGAGAAAATATAATGAAGGGATTTTATATTGAGTGCTGAATTTGAGTCAAGAAGGCCCGAGTTCTATTCATGTTTACTGTCTAACTCTGGGAAAATCACCTAAACTGTTATTTTAGACCTGTCCTACTCTTCATGACCCCATTTGGGGTTTTCTTGGCAGAGATCCTTGAGTGATTTGTCTTTTTCTTCTCCAACTCATTTCACAGATGAGAAAACTGAGGCAAGCAGGTTTAATGATCTTTCCAAGATCACACAGGTATTAAGTACCTGAGGCACAATTTGAACTCAAGAAGAGTAGTCTTCCTGTCCTGACTCTCCAAATTTTTCCACCATGCTACAATAGTCTCTTCAGAGATTGGCTGTCTACAGATAAATTTGTCATTTCTTCCTAGAATCATTTAAGGAAAATAGAGAACCATATTTTCATTCCTTCAGAAGTTCTACTCTTCACCCTCTCTCTAGACATTCTCCACTAGGCTCTCATGTGACAACCTACCCAACCTTCTTTTCTGTATTATCTCCTCATTAGAATGTAAACTAATTGAAGTAAGGAATTTGTGACCAAAGAAGAATGGAAATTTTTCATTATATTAAGTTTTAAAGTTTTTGTACAAACAAAACCAATGCAGACAAGATTGGAAGGGAAGAAATAAACTGAGAAAAATTTTTTTACATTCAAGGGTTCTGATAAAGACCTTATTTCTAAAATACATAGAGAATTGATTCAATTTTATAAGAATTCAAGCCATTCTCCAACTGATAAATGGTCAACGTATATGAACAGACAATTATCAGATGAAGAAATTGAAACTATTTCTAGCCTTATGAAAAGGTGCTCTAAATCATTATTGATCAGAGAAATGAAAATTAAGACAACTCTGAGGTACTAGCACACCTCTCAGATTGGTTTAAAATGACAGGAAAAGATAATGATGAATGCTGGAGGGGATGTAGGAAAACTGGGACACTGATACATTGTTGGTGGAACTGTGAATGGATGCAACCATTCTGGAGAGCAATTTGGAGCTATGCCCAAAGAGTTATCAAACTGTGCATACTCTTTGATCTAGCAGTGTTTCTACAGGGCCTGTTCCCAAAAAGATCATAAAGGAAAAAAAGGGAACCTACATGTGCAAAAAATGTTTGTGGCAGCCTTTTTTGTAGAAGAAACTGAAAACTGACTGTGGGAGAATGGCTGAATAAGTTATTGAATGTTATGGAATATTATTGTTCTATAAGAAGTGATCAGCAGGATGATTTTAGATAGGCCTAAAGGACTTACATGAACTAATGATAAGTGAAGTGAATGGAACCAGGAGATCATTGTACACGGAAACAGCAAGATCATACAATGATCAATTCTGATGGATGTGGCTCTTTACTACAGCAAGGTGAGTCAAGCCAGTTCCAAAAGTCTTGTGATAGAGAGAGCCATCTGCACCCAGAGAGAGGACTGTGGGCATTAAGTGTGGATCAAAAGATAATATTTTCAGTATTTTTGTTGTTCTTTGCTTATATTTTGTTTTCTTTCTCATTTTTTCCCTTTTTGGTCTGATTTTTCTTTGCTACCATAATAATTATGGAAATATGTATAAAAGAATTGCACATGTCTAACACATATTGGATTACTTGCCATCTAAAGGAGGGAAAGGAAATGAAAAAATCTGGAACACAAGGTTTTTTAAGAATAAATATTGAAAATTATCTATACATATATTTTGAAAATGGGGGAAGCAAGGTGGCACAGTGGACCCTGGGCAAGTCACTTAACCCCAATTGCCTCAGCAATAAAATAATAATAATAATAATAAACATTTTAAACTCTCTGCAACAAAGAATTGTCTCAACCAGTTCCAATTGTTCAGTGAAGAAAACCATATACACCCAGAGAGAGGGATATGAAATGTGGACCACAACATAACATTGTCATGCTCTCTATTGAGATTTGCTTGCATTGTGTTTCCTTTCTTTGATTTTTTTCTTGTAGATAGGATTTTTCTTGCACAATTTGTCAAGTATTTTAACAGTATTAACATGTAGTGGACTTCCTGCCATCTAGGGGAGGGGAGGGGACTGGGGGTAAAACTTGTAACAGAAAGCTTTGTAAAGATCAATGCTGAAGAACTACCCATACATATGTTATACAAATAAAAAGCTTTAATAAAAAAAAAAAAGAACATAAGCTCCTTGAGGGCAAGGACTGTATTTCTTCTTGTTTATATTTGTATTCCCAACACTTAGCATAGTGTTTGGTATCAAATATTGTTTAATAAATGTTTGTTGACTTAAGTTAATGTTTGATAATTTTCTGTTGACTTAAGAGTTTCTCAAAGTTATCTCTGCCTACTCAATGTCCATTAATACTGACTATCCAAGAGACATATATTGATGGATCAATTCCATGGGCTATCCATCCAACTGCATATCAGAATCTAAACAATTTTGGATAGCTCTAATTATTGCAGTCTTTCCTGCCATCAAAGCTGAAAATGGACTCTTTGCAACTTCCACTTCTACTACTTCTTCTGTCTTATAGAAGCAAACAAAACTAAACCAAACCCTCTTGCCCATTTACAAACCTGCAAATACTTGAATATAGCTAATGTCTTTCCTGAGGCACCTTTTCTCCAGGCAAAATATACCTGTTTCTTCAATGGACACTCATATAAGAGGAACTCAAAGTCATGCTCATCTTAATGATTGTCCTTCTCTAGACATTCTCCATCTTATTCAATGTCATTCTTAAACTGTGAATTAAATTGAATGAAACACTATAGTCTAGATAATGTCTCGGTGTTATAACAGGCCTATTGTCTCCTTATTGCTAAAAGCTCTTCTTCTCTTACTGTGACGCAGGTTCACACTGATTATTTTTTTAAACTTGCAGTTCACACACACACACACACACACACACACACACACACACACACCCGCACATCTTTAAAATAACAATTGCCATCCATTCCTGTCTTCTCAATCTTATACTTGTGAGGTTACATTTTTTGCATCTTTTTTGAACATCATCTTATTAGATATAACTCAATGCTTTATTCACACAGTCTTTTGCATACTGATTGTCATATAGTATGTTAGCTCTCACAGATACACTTAAAGATCTACGAAGTTGATGGATATATAAATTACAATATTTACTGTCAATAAACATTTTCAAAATAGGGTAACAAGGCAATTCAAGCCTTCTTAAACCTTCATCGAGGATGCCATTAATGGGTATATAGATTATTTTCATTTTCAAGATTTTATAAAGATAAGAAAATAGGTATAGGGTTGAATAAAGTTTTTTTCTTTCCTCCCTTCCCCCAACACCTATTTTATGAGAAGTAATAATTGTATGTGATTCTTTTTAAACATTTTCCTTTTTTAAAAATCTTGAGAATCAATCTGGCAATATTTTTTTTAAAACTGTCTTAGTGTGGATCCTATCTGTCTATATTTGGTCTAGTCCAGCTATAATTCTCTATCTTTTTTTTATTTAGTGCCATTTCTACATTCTCACAATTGCACATTGGGGACTATGATGCTAGAGTGCAAATGCGGTAACTAGTTGCCATTAATAGAGAAAAGAACATGTTACAGAAATATTGACAAAACTTTTCCATTTTTATCTGATTACTGTTCTCCTTCCAGTTCTATCCTTACATGCCCTCGGGGTGATTTTACTTATTTGGGTCTTTTGCCAAGCTCTCTGTAAACTTGTTTTGTTCTCCACTATTTCTTAATGTTTTATGAGGTATGTTCATCATCTTCCATCATCCTTTTCTATAAAATTTTATAAATGTGTGTATCTTCTGAATCAGGATTGTCTTTATTTGATCTTCAATTTGACAGGAAAATCAATTGTTTACGTACTAAAATGGTTTTTAGGTTCTTTTTGCCACCTTACTATGATATGATGTTTCAGGCCTTCCTGATTTTCAATGGTTGTAATTCCCTAGGGAATGGCAAACTATTGTAACAATGTCAAATTCAGATAGAAAGGAAGATGCCTTCAAACACACATAAGGATCCCTGAGAATAGTAGAGTGACTTAGAAAATCATATATTAGCATTATTTATGTTCTATTGTATTGATATTTATTTTATAAAATATTTCCCAAATATATTTTAATCTGGTTCTGCTATACTAGTGAATTTTACAAGGAATATGTATGTTTGACACCTCTGTTTTCATCCATTATTCATTTTTTCCAGCATCATTAACTTGTCATTTTGGAATTGTATAAGTTATGTGCTAAATTTTTTTTTCAAGTCCTATACTGTGCTCCATAATTATGGAGAAGAGTTTGACCTAACCATCCACTAAGAAAACTATAAGTGGATGAACAATGACAATTATCCACTGCTTTAAATAACCCCAAACTTCTCCCTGAAAGAAAGGTTCTTGATTTTTAACAATATTCTTTCTAGTTTGACTGAAAATCATAAAATTACATAGTTGCCAAAACCAAAAAAACTCAAGATACAGGTCACCCAAAGGTCAAATGAAGAAGCACATGATGGGCATAACTACAACAAATCAACAAGATTTACAAAGAAGTTGCAGAATGGATGTCATCAGAGACATGTGTGACTAAAAATAACAATAACAAGATGGAGTAATCATAAAGGAAAAACTTAATAATAATAGATAGCTAGAGAACATCCATATAATATCAAGGAATTTGCCCCTTCCTTCCTAGCACTTTGAGTAGGTAACTTATGGAGAATTTGTGGGAAAAATGGACAAGAATTATTCATAATAAACATGTTTGAATGGATTATATGCCAATGGAGATAGTATCCACATTAATAAGATGTTAAAATCCATTGAATTAGTAGACAAGTATCTTCTTTTATTCTTTCTTCTAATTTAGAATTGATTTTGATCTTTGGTTTAAGAAGTTGGTGTTCTGACTACACACAGATAGCTGATTCAGAAATGACTCCTACATCAGTAACTAGTCATTTCCTATCTATTAAAATAGAATTTAATTTTTTAGGTTATTTGTTGCTCACCACAGGCCTCCTGTTTTTCTTCTTGAAGAATGAATTCATCAAGCCATTCTCCAATTGACAAATGGTCAAAAGATATGAACAGACAATTTTCAGACGAAGAAATTGAAACTATTTCCAGTCACATGAAAAGGTGCTCCAAGTCACTATTGATCAGAGAAATGCAAATTAAGACAACTCTGAGATACCACTACACACCTGTCAGATTGGCTAAAATGACAGGAAATGATAATGATAGCTGTTGGAGGGGATGTGGGAAAACTGGGACACTGATACATTGTTGGTGGAACTGTGAACGGATCCAACCATTCTGGAGAGCAATTTGGAGCTATGCTCAAAAAGTTATCAAACAGTGCATACCCTTTGACCCAGCAGTGTTTCTACTGGGCCTATATCCCAAAGAGATTTTTAAGGAGGGAAAGGGACCCACATGTGCAAAAATGTTTGTGGCAGCCCTTTTTGTAGTGGCAAGAAACTGGAAATTGAAAAGATGCCCATCAATTGGAGAATGGCTGAATAAATTATGGTATATGAATGTTATGGAATATTATTGTTCTGTAAGAAATGACCAACAGGAGGATTTCAGAGAGGATTGGAGAGACTTGCATGAACTGATGCTGAGTGAAATCAGCAGAACCAGGAGAACATTATACACAGCAACAAGACTATACGATGATCAATTTTGATGGACATGGTTCTCTTCAACAATGATGTGATTCAAACCAGTTGTGCTGCGATGAAGATAGTCATATACATCCAGAGAGAGGCCTGTGGGAACTGAGAGTGAACCACAACACAGCATTTTAACGCTTTCTGTGAATATTTCCATGCATTCTGTTTTCCTTCTTAGGTTGTTTTTTTTCTTCTTCTCTTTCTAGATCTGATGTTTCTTGTGCAGTAAGATAACTGTATAGATATGTATACATGTATTGTATTTGTCATATAATTTATCCTATCTAGCATGTATTAGATTACCTGTCATCTAGGGGTGGGGGGCGGGGGGAGGGAAAGGAAAAGCTTTGGAAAAAAAAGTTTTTTTTTTTTTGCAAAGGTCAATGTTGAAAAGTCACTCATATGTTTTGCAAATAAAAAGCTTTATTTAAAAAAAAGAATGAATTCATAACCAAAAGTTATCAATCAACAAGCATTTTTTAAAATGCTTACTGCATTCAAGCATAATGCTACTATGCACTGGGGATACAAAGAAAGTGGAGAGGAGGAATGTTCCTTCAATACGCTACAAATCTTTAATGTCTCCAGTTTCTTACATGAAACCATGTTTTACAACATTTTTTCACCATCCTCCTGTACTCTTCTTTGCATTGAAGTAGTTTTGAGTAGAAATTATTTACTCTATCATTTTCTGCAAAACAAACATCAAAGTAAAGAAATAAATCACATTTTCATAGCAATGTTTTTACATTTATGAGGAGTATTATAATATCACATAATCAAGTTTCCAAAGAAATTATGTTTTTTTTTTCTTGCCTTTTGACACAAGATGAAACTAACTCAATTAACAATACATCATTTGTCTTTTTCAGGAGAACACATGAGCTGTCCTTCCATCTAAGTGCATTTTTTTTCTCATGGCTTCATTCGTATGACAAATGCAAGATTGATATGATTCATTTCTTCAAGGAGTATGTCCACTTGTTTTTCACTCACATTTAGAATATTATCAGCTAAGTAACTGTTTCTAGAATGTCTAAAAATTGTGTGGTTCTTCACACTCTCTGCCTCCTCCTGCACCTCCACTCTGCCATAGTCACTGCAAAAACTGGTGGGAGTTGTATAGGACTGAAGTTAAGGTTGTGTGTTCTAGTGCTTTGTGAATTGGTGGTCATGGCCAAAGAGCCCATCAACAACTGTCCAGATTACTAAACCATGATCCTCTCTGTGTTAAACTTTGTCAGAAAGCTAAGTCTAGTGTAGCTAGAACCACATTTGAAGCCTTTCCAGCATGGCCAATTGAAGCTGTCAGAGCTTTTATTTCACTAGCAAAGTTCAGGAACTCTGAGTAACCTCTGCATTAAAATGAGACATCAGAATACAGCTTTGTGGAATACATCCATATCAACATAATGAAAGATAATTGCACCATTGGAAATGATAAATATGAAGAATTCTGAGAAACATATGGGAATACTACAAACTGATGAAAAGAAAATAGAAACAAGACAACATCCTACATAATAACTAGAATAATGTTAGTGAAAACAACACTCAAAGATAACTGACCTCAAATTAAATAAAAGGAATTATCTATTTTTAGTCCCCAAACACTATGATTATGAAACATATCTCCATTCTCCAGAGAGAACAGTGAGGGTAGGGATAGAAATGAAGAAATAACAGTGCAAATTGTTGTATGCACATTGTTAGTTTTATAGGTTGTCACATAGGTTGATTTTGCATAATTATCTTATGTTATTAATTTTCTAGGTTATGAAAAATAGATCTATTTGAAGTAGGGGCATATTGGAAAATGACTACCACATAGATGTTGGGTAGATTTTTGTTTGGAGGGTGGTTTGTTTTTAAGAAAAAAAATATAAAAGAAAGAAAAGCATAATTACTTACTCAACTCCTTCATAAATTAATCTCTCCTTTCTAATTGGGTATAGTTTCTAAATCCCAGTAGCATTTTTCATCTTTATTGTGGTGTACATTTGCCACATTATTCCATATTATCAGAGTTATTGATATTTTCAGCTTGTCTTACAAACCTCTTTTACTGCATGATAATCTATTGAAGAAGCCACCTATGTTATATTCAACTTTGTATTTCTCTATAAGTGCCTCTTTCTATATATTTCCAAACTAGAGAAAATATTGTTAGGAACCCAAAGTAATGCTAAACTAGGGTAGCTTTCTAAGAACCAGCTAAAGTTAAATGAAGCAAGCGAAAAAAAAAAATAGAGATGAGACTTTCTAAGTACCTGAGGTAATGAAATCATAAATTTTGAATTGGAAGGCACCTTAGTTATCTTCTTATCCAACTCCCTAATTTTAGAGATGGGGAAAACGAGACCTTGAAAGATTAAGTGAATTGCCCAAAATCATAAATAAAAATACAGAGCAAGTGTGTATGTGTATAAAAGAGAGAGGGGGAGAGAGAGAAATAGAGACAGAGAGGTAAACAGACAGACACACTTAAACAAATGAGAGAGAAGGGGCGAGGAGAGGAGAGAGAGAGAGAGAGAAAGAAAGAGAAAGAGAGAGGAGAGAAAGAGTCCTTGACTCTAGATCGAGAATTCCTAGTACTAGATTATTCTCTCTCTTAATTTCAAATCCCCAGAGTTGTTGCTCCCTTTTCCCTAAAATGAGCAAAATTTAGTGACTCATGCATAGAAATATAATTTTAAAGGCAATTTCCCATCAAGAAAAGGAAGGAAACAAAATATATTGTTTATAAGCAAACCAACTGGTCATTCAATGAGCATTTATTATATTCTAAGCACTGAAGATATGACTCCAAAAGTGAGATTGTACCTGCTCTCAAGAAATTTACATTTTACTAAATACAAAAGTTCATAATTCTACTAAGTTACTTCCAATAATACTTTTGGGAAATGTGCCTCTTAAACTTTTTTGAACGTCTAATGTTTTCTTCAGTATAAATATATATTCTTCAATCCATCACATCTACAGTTCTGAACCAAATGCTTGAAAAGACCCCTTCCAAGGGCTCCACATGTGCAAAAATGTTTGTGGCAGCCCTTTTTGTAGTGGCTAGAAACTGGAAATTGAATGGATGCCCATCAATTGGAGAGTGGCTGAATAAATTATGGTATATGAATGTTATGGAATATTATTGCTCTGTAAGAAATGACCAGCAGGATGATTTCAGAAAGGCCTGGAGAGACTTGCATGAACTGATGCTGAGTGAGATGAGCAGAACCAGGAGATCATCATGCACAGCAACAACAGTATTACATGATGATCAATTCTGATGGACATGGCTCTCTGCAACAAAGAATTGTCTCAAACCAGTTCCAATTGTTCACTGAAGAAAACCATATACACTCAGGGAGAGGGATGTGAAATGTGGACCACAACATAACATTCTCATACTCCTTGATTGATGTTTGCTTACATTGTGTTTCCTTTATCTGATATATCTTTTGTGTAGATAAGATTTTTCTTGCACAACAATGATAAGTGTGGAAATATGTATACATATATTCGATCTGTCAAGTATTTTAACATAATTAACATGTAGTGGATATCCTGCCATCTAGGGGAGGGGTGGGGAGTTGGGGGAAAACTTTGTAACAGAAAGCTTTGTAAGGGTTAATGTTGAAGAATTACCCATACATATGTTTTGCAAATAAAATAATTTTTTTTTAAAAAAGGGAAGCACAGAGACTTGATGACAGAGCCAGGTGCAGAATTTTAGGTCTCAGTCTAGCAGTGATTATGGCAATCAATAGTGGAGCATAACACAGTGCAGGGAGAACTGGTTCTAGAATTGCAAAGCCTGGGTTTAAAATCCACTTCTGACACAATATAGTGAGACCTTAGGGCAAGTTACAAGTGATTGGTACAGTTATTGAATAAGTCCTCCGGGAGTTAGGATGAAGAAGAGATGATTGTGGGCTGAGATGATGTGGGAAGGCTTCCCTGAGGAAGTGGGACTTGAGCTGGGCCTTGAACATTATGCAAAATAAATTATTTTCATATAGTGCTTTAAAAAAAAGAAAAGACCCCTTCCAGTATGAAGATTCTTATCTCTCATCCCCAAGCCCCCACCCATATAGCCATATTCACATGTACAAGGATGAGTTATGGCAAATATTAACAAAAACACATCCAGTCTTCGTGAATGCAGGGAAGAAACAGATCATAGGTACCACCAAAGCAATGGAACTAGTCATTAAATATTCTAATAGCATCCAATAAAATATGAGCTCCTGGATAGCACAGACTGTTTCATTCTTCTTTTAGCACCATCTATCTAATGCATACCATATGCCTTGTGCATAGTAGATACTCGTTAAATAAATGTTGATTGAGTCTATCTCCAAATCTATGACTCTTTGATTCTATAATTAATTAATTGAAAACAATTCTAGGAAATAAGAGAACTTGGAGCCATCCACTGGTGATATTCTTCATGACCAATTCAAATAATTTTGTTTTAGATAAAAATCTTTCAGTATATACTAGGAAAACTTATCAGGCAGCTCCAATACCTAACTGCTCCTTTGCATATATATGTAGATATAGATATAATTTTACCAAAGAGTTCTATAAAGCTGAACTATAGTTACTAAAGTAAGAGTTCTAATAACAAATGAGTTCTGGTCTCAGCTATGTGATTTGTGCCCTATTCTTCTATCTCTTATGCTCTTGTAAGTGGCTACACATGATATGACAAGTCTGATTTCAAAGGCTCATGATTCTCAAATACTCTTCAAGTCCAAAAATTTTAGAAAAACATACATGATGAAGGGACTGCATCTTTCCAATCTCTCGGGTCCACAATCTCAGGGTTACTTGATTTCAATTCATTGCCAAATCTTATTATCACTATCTGTATAACATATGTGTGTATATGTATGAATGCATAAATATACATATCTATTATCTACCTATTTATCTCTCTCATTCTCTGTAGATATATGTATATGTGTGTGTGTGTATATATATATATATATATATATATATATATACACACACACACATATACATATATCCAGCACCTTTTGTATTACCATCTCACAGCCTCTCAGGTGTTAACCTTCTAATTGTTCACACTGCTTTATTTCTTCCCTTTCCAATTCATCATCAACTCAGGTACCAACATGTTTTTCTTTAATGTGAATTCTTATCTCATCATCTCTTACTCAACAAACTCTATTGGTTCCCTATTATCTCTAGGTAGAGGAGGAGGAAAAGAAGAAGCAGAAGAAGGAGGAGAAGAAGTAGAAGCAAAAGAAGCAGCAGCAACCAAAAAAGGAGGAGGAGGAGATGATAATGAAGAAAAAGAAAGACAAAAGAAAGTAATAAAGAAGAAGAAAAAGAACTAACATTTATACAGCACTTATCATACACCAGGCATGTGCTAAGGAATTTATAATTATTATCTCATTTTAGCTCATTGAATGAAATAGAAAGTCTTCTTTTTGATATTTGAAATTCATCCTGACATGGCTCCTTTCCCATCTTTCCAGTCTTCTTACATTTAATACTTTTTTGTATACTCTCTATTTCAACCACATTGCCCTCCTTGCTGGTCCTCACACATGCTGCCCTTAATCTCCCTTCTCTGTGCTTTTGCAGTGATTATCCCCTCTTCCTGGTATTTTCTCCATCCTCATCTCTTCTTTCAAGTTTCCCTGGCTTCTTTCAATACTTAGTTCAAATCATACTTTTTTACAAAAAGTTTTTCCTGGTCCTCTCAGTTTCTGGTGATTTTCCTTCTTAGATTTTTTCCAATAGTTCTATACATTTAATATGTGTTGTGTTTTCCCATGTTTATCTCCTTCATTAATACACAAATTCTTTGAGAGAATAAACTGTTTTTGTCTTTTGTTGCATTCTTAATATTTAGTGTCACATAATAATGTCTAAATGAGTATGTATTCACTGATTAGCTTGTCATTTCTGACTTTTTTTCTTGAACCTCTTATAAGATTATTGAAAATCTTTATCTACAGATCCCCAAGGTTTCCTTCCATATATATATATATATTTGCTTCTTTGCATTATAACCAACTTCATGACTAGGAAGACACATAGATAGCACTTGAATTTTTGGTACATTCTATATGATAGATATAGTGCAGAAGCACCAATAAAATCATTAATGTCACTAGCTTAATAAAATTAAAAAATACATGAACCCTTTTTCATTAACAATCAATAATCTCTTATTTTCACAAAATGAACTTTAGTCAAAATAAAATTTATTACTAAATTTTAAAAGGAAAAAATAAGCAATATTCATCTAGTGAATTAAGAGATATTGGGTGGGGTAGGAAAGCAAAAATAGATAATGAGTGAAAAGACTATGTTGTTTTTTGGAAACAAAGCTAACTTTTTTCTTCCTTTTTAAAATTCCATTTAATTTTAGGACTACGTTCTCATCCTTTTACATCTCTCCCTTATTCCTCCATTGAAATAGCAAGAAAAATAAAATCCATTACAAATATACATTATAAAGTAAAACAAATTCCTACTGAGAATATCACTTCCCTATCTAGAGGTGCATACCTTGTTTCACCCTGACTTTCTTTTTCTTGAACCTCTCATAAAACTATTAAAAATTTTCCAAGGAATGAGAGGTGGGAAGGCCGAAAAGTGGAAGAAGAGAGGCAGTATGTGTAGGTGGGGAGAAGAAGAGAAAATAGAGAAGGGACAGAGAAGAGGGAGAGAGAGAGAGAAAGTCAGACAGAAACAGAGACACAGAGCCAAACCGAGAAAGACAGAGAAAGAAACAGAGTGTCAATCAAAAGTGAGAAGAAACACAAAGACAAAGACAACAAAAAAGACAACAGATTGGAAGAGGAAACATGTTTCATACATCTGAACCATAAAACTTTTTTTTTTTTTTTTGCTGGAGATACACTGATGCTGCAGATTTTAATACCAGATGCTAGGCAATAAACTTTTTGTATTGCAGAACTAGCAAAGCTTCTAGAGTGTGATTTAAGAAAAGAGATAGTAGTATCTTCCCACATGTCTTCAGAATAAGAATAATTTTCCCCAGGAGATAAAAAGTATGGATAAAAGCAAACCAGCAGGAATTTGGGGCTTGAGTGCATTTAAAACAGCAATCATTCCTACCTCAGCCAAACCCTGTCTCATTTGGAGTGTGAAATGTAGAATAAGATAGTGCACATATATGCACATAAGAGTACAGTAATTGCCTCAAAAGAATCATGCTTAAAAACCTTGAAATCATCCTATAAACCAACTTTGGCAGTGGGAGGGGAAAAAGTTTTTTTTCAAAGGTAGGAGGTAGAGTAGGAATGAAGGTGGAAAAGGGGAAAAAAGAAAAAAAAGGAAGGAAGGAAAGAAGGGAGGAGGAAGGAACACAAAGAAAAGTAAGGAAGGATGGAAGGAAGGAAAGAAGGAAAAAAGGAAAGAAGAAAGAAAAGAGGAAGGACAAAGGAAAGAAAAGGAGAAAGGAAAGAAAGAAGGAAAAGAGAAAGAAGAAAAGGGAGGAAGAAAAAAGGAAGAAAAGAAGAGAAAGAGGAGAGAAAGAAAGGAAGAAAGGAAGGAAGGAAGGAAGGAAGGAAGGAAGGAAGGAAGGAAGGAAGGAAGGAAGGAAGGAAGGAAGAAAGAAAGAAAGAAAGAAAGAAAGAAAGAAAGAAAGAAAGAAAGAAAGAAAGAAAGAAAGAAAGAAAGAAAGAAAGAAAGAAAGAAAGAAAGAAAGAAAGAAAGAAAGAGAAAGAGATAGAAAGAAAGAGAGAGAGGAAGGAAGGAAGGAAGGAAGGAAGGAAGGAAGGAAGGAAGGAAGGAAGGAAGGAAGGAAGGAAGGAAAGAAGGAAGGAAGGAAGGAAGGAAGGAAGGAAGGAAGGAAGGAAGGAAGGAAGGAAGGAAGGAAGGAAGGAAAGAAGGAAGGAAGGAAAAAGTTGACATGTTTATGGTGTTCACAAGTTTCTCAGAATTTTCCCCTACGTTGATATTTTCTCATAGTTGTAACAATTACAGTTGTTTGTTTAGTTACATAATAAAAATAACAATTACTCACTTATGTTATTTTTAAGGTTTACAAAACACTTTCCTCACTGAGCTTTGTTATACATAGCACATATATATCTGTTGTACAGATGAAGAAACTGAGGCTCAAAAAGATCAGATGATTTGCTCATGATGACACTGGAAACACAAAAACACTTGAGTCAGAACTCTAGTCCCAACTCTGCCAATGTCTATGTGACAGAATGATCTCTTTCCATTCCTCTTCCTGCACATTTTTTTTTACTTTGAGGATAAATAAAATGACCCTTACAAAAATCCCTGGGAGAGGGGGAAGTTACCGGCATTCTCTCATTATGGGCTGGGAGGGCTAGGTAGCTGTAGGTGTGGACTGGCCCAATGCCACAGTGAATTCCTTCTCAGGATCTCCTCCTCTCACTGTCAGCTTCATTCATGAGGAAAAAAGAAGCTGTCACAATGACTGACAGAGAGTGAGGAATAATATACAAGAGTGTGAGAGATGGGCTAAGTCCAAGAGATGTGACTTCCTTTGCCTGTTTTTATTTCCCTCTTCTCCTTCCCTAAGTCATCTTCAAGGGAATAGCCTTGTGATGTGTCCTTTATTTAAGCAGCTTTTCCTTTCTTCTTTCTTTGCTTCTTTCCTTGCTTCTGGTCAGAAAACTTTTCCAAAAAGAACTCTACAGAAAGTGTTTAGTCATTTCTGCTTTACTTTCTCTTAGAAAAGAATAACCTACAAGCTATCCTCAAACTTCTATGTCTTGAGTTGTTTTTGGTTGGGACCGGAAATGAGATGGACAAGTTAAAGAATCTGACCAAAATCTTATCCCTAAACAAAGCTATGAAGACTTTGAAATAAGGTACTTTTGCTTCTCAGGACTGACTTTTAGATTAGAAATGGTATAGGCTATCAAACTATGGTTTTTAAGAAGCAAATGATGGCTTTCTGAAAGTCTTCTGTAGAGTTTCAAAGGAAGCACAATCACTGAATTTCCCAACTAAAGATTATACATTAAAAAGAAAAAGTGCCATTTTAGGAAGCAACATAGCTGAATAAAACATTTTTTAAAAAATTCAACACACCGATAAAAAGTTAATGTGACAACATTTATTTGGGAAAGATGCATATGTCTCACATCATCTGTGATTAAAAAGTTTCCTGCCTTATTCATGTGGCTTTTAGCTGTTTGCATAATGCAAACACTCAAAGTAGAAGCTAAGTGGAGAACTCAGAGTCCTATGAATTTATTGCAGTTGAAAGAAATGGAACAGTGAATAACATGTAGAGCTACCCATGAACCAGAAGAATTTTTCAATGACTTAACAAGAGTTTCCCAAGGTAAGATCTTTAAGCAAATTGTCAATCATTACAGCTTTTGTTTTTCTAATTAGGGGTTAAATAAGCTTGATAAGAACAATAAAAAAAATGCAGTATTTCTTTGGCTGAATATGACATTTTTTGGCTACAAATAAGAAAAAAGTGGTGACAGCTAGGTGGCGCAGTGGATAGAGCACCAGCCCTGAAGTCAGGAGAACCTGAGTTCAAATTTGGTCTCAGACATTTAACACTTCCTAGCTGTGTGACCCTAGGCAAGTCACTTAATCTCAATTGCCTCAGCAAAAAAAAAAAAAAAAGTAATTTTTCCTAAGAATCTCAAAGTTGAGAAAGACCATCTGGTCCAACTGGTACTTGAGTCAGAATGCCTTCTTCAGTTTGTTTGACAAATTGCCATCTAATTTCTTTTACGTTATTATTTATTTATTATTAAACATGACTTTCTTTTAAAAATTTATTTCCAAATTCTCTCCCTTCTTCCCACCTCATCCAACCAACAGAGAAGGCAAACAAAATATCATAAATTAATTACATATAGGAAATCATGTAAAATATGTTTTTATTAGCTATATCACCCCAAAAAAGAAAAGAAAGAAAGAATGGGGAGGTGGAAGGAAGGAGGAGGGAGGAATGAAAGAAGAAAAAGAAAAATAAAGAGAGAAAGAGAAAGGAAGGAAGGAAAAGAGGGAAAAAATATATTTCATTTTACACTAAGAGTTTATCATTTCTTTCTCTGGAAGTAGCAGTTTTTCATCACGGATCATTTGAAACTGACTCAGATCATTGTATTGATCTGAATAGCCAAGTCTTTCATATTTGATCATCACTACAAGATTGCTGCTACTGTGAACAATGATCTCCCAGGTCTTCTCACTTCATTTTGCATCAGTTCATATAGATCTTGGCATTTATTTTTCTGCAACCACATCTCCATAATTTTTTATAGCATAATAGTACTCCATCATAATTTTGTATGCATGGTTTTATACCTCTTCAGGCACAATTTTCAAATTGTTCTCTAGAATACTTGGACCAGTTCACAACTCCACCAACAGTTTATTAGTGTATCTATTTTTCCTCATCTCTTCTAACATTTGTAATTTCTGATAGGGGTGATGAAGGTACCTCAGAATTATTTTAATCTGTATTTCTTTTTCATATGAGTATAAATAGCTTTCATTTCTTCTTCTGAAAACTGTTCTTATCCTTTGGAATAGTTCTTATTTTTATAAATGACTCAGTTTCCTATATATTTGAGAAATGAAGTATTTATTAGAAAAATTTGGTATAAACTTTTTTGATATCACTTCACTGTCTATGGAACTTTTAGCAAAATGAAATTTCTTTGATTATTTCTTTTAATTAGGTCTGTTTTTTCTTTTTCTTTGTCTGAGATCATGATTTCTACCACTACTTTTTTATATTAACTGAAGCCTAATAAATACTACTCCAGCCCTCTAACTTTATGTCTTTCTCTTTCAAATGTGTCCAACATATGGTTAGATTCTGCTTTCTAATTTGTCCTGCTACCTGCTTCCATTTTATGGATGAGCCCATCCCATTCCCATTCACAGTTATGATAATTAACTGCGTATTTCCTTCCATCTTATTTTCTGTTTCTTTTTCTCTCTCTTTTTATCCTGTTTCTCTTCAGAAGTTTGCTTCTGATCACTGACTCTCTTTATTCACCCTCCTTTTTATCATCCCCTCCCCACATTTTTTATCCCATTACCCTCATTTCCCTATTGGGTAAGATAAATTTTTATCCCCAACTATGTGTATGTGTGTATATTATATATGTATGTATGTATGTATGTATATTCCCACTTTGAACTTATTTCAATGCGAGTGAAGTTCAAGCATTGTCTGCCATCTCCATTATATATTCTCCTCCACTATAAAAAAGTATTGTTTGTAAGACTCTTCTATATGAAGAAAAAAATTCAAATTTGATCTCTTCCTTCCCCCTTTTCCCAGTACATCCCTCTTTCTTACTTTTCTTTTCTTTTTTTTTTTTTTGGAGGGGGAGGAAGATCATTCCAACATAATTGACTCCTACTCATGTGCTCTGTTTATGTAAATTGCTTCTAACTTCTGTGATAATGATAAAATTCTTAGGAGAAACATATATCATATATATGAATGTATGATGTAAAAATATAAATTTATAATGTAAAATGTATAAAATGTAAATATATAGGAATGTATAAATGTATGATGTAAAATACATAAAATATAAAAAATAAATGTAAACCATTTGACTTTTTAAAGTCTCATGCTTATCCTTTTATGTTTATCTTTTTATGTTTCTCTTGAGCCTTGTATTTGAATACAAGTTTTTCTATTCAGGTTTGATCTTTTCATCAGGAATTTTTAAATGTCCTCTATTTCATAGTGTCCATTTTTTCTCCTGAAGGATTATACTCGGTTTTGCTGTGAAGGACATTTTTGCTTATAATCCTAGCTCCTTAGCTCTCCAGAATACCATATTCAAAATTAAAGGAATTTAATGTTAAAGGAATTCCTTTAACATGGAAGACATTAACTCTTGTAGAACCCTGACTGTGGCTCCATGATACTTCAATAGTGTCCTTCTGATTGCTTGTAGTGCTTGACCTGGAAGCTCTAGAATTTGGCTTTAATATTTCTGGAAGTTTTTATGTTGAGATCTCTTTCAGTGGAGTCTTTCAGTTTCTATTTTACCATCTGATACAAGGATAACAGGGTAGTTTTCCTTGATAATTTATTGAAATATGATGTTTAGGCTTTTTTTTTAATCACACGTTTAATTGTTCTGCTTAATCTGTTTTCCAGGTCAGTTGTTTTTCTGAAGAGATATTTCAAATTTTCTTCTATTTTTTCAATCTTTTGACTTTGTTTCATTGAATCATGAGCTTCCAATTGTTTAATTCCAATTTTCAAGGAATTAGTTTCTTCTTGAAACTATTTCAAGGAATAGTTTTCATACCTCTTTTTTTACATTCAGCCAATTCTGCTTTTTAAGGAATTCTTTTTTGTGTGTGAATTTTACTGCTTTTTTCTAAGCTGTTAATTCTCTTTTCATAATTTTCTTACATGACTCCTTTTTCTTTTTTTTCCTCTACCACTCATCTCTTTATTCTTGCCAAGCTTGGATTTAAGTAACATTTTTCTTTGACACTTTTTGTATCTATTTTCTCATTGTTGCTTCCTTCTGAGTTTGCCTTGGTCCTCTCTGACACCATAGTAGCTTTCTATGGTCAAGTTGTTTTTTTATGTCATTTCCTCACTTTTCCAGTTCATTACTTTACTTTAAATTTTATGTTAAAGTTGGACTTTGTGAGGAAGCACTGTCCTCAGCTTCATACTTTTTTATGCTGCTGTTTTCAGTGCTAGTTCTAAGTGTTTACAAGTTTTCCCAAGTGGGAAACACACCAAGTGGTGTGTACCACGGAGAGCTGTAATCAGTATTTGCCTGCTCTTTAACCATGAATGATCCCTGCTCCCCTGTTGCCACAAGTGCTAGCATTCCTCTTGGCACTAAAACTGCAATCAGGGTCTCTCCTTCATTCTGATCATTTACAGGCATGTCTTTCTACCCTGGAATCACAACTCAGAACTATAGATGCTCAATAGCTGTCAATTATTACCAGCTGCACCCAATGCTAGCAGAGGGTACCCTGTAATCTCTTTCTGACCAGTTGTCTTACCTTCTTACCATCAGCTAAGAACTCCTGAAGCTACTACTGCTGTCACTGTTGTTTCAGTGACCTCCAGAGAGGCTCAAAACTGCTGCTCCTATCACACCCCAGGTTACCTCTTATCCCACATTACTGAGATCTCTTGCCCATCTCTTATGTTGTTTTAGAATGGAAAAAAAATGTCTCACTCTTCATTTTACATTATTCTTAGCTCTGAAATGATTAAACTAATATGCATTTTGAAATTAATAACTAGTGCTTATATAGCACTGTTATATTTGAAAAGTTATGTTACTTCACCTTCACAACAACTCTATGAAGGTGCTATTATTATTCCCCATTTAACAGATGATGATGATGATGATTAACCCCCATTTTACATATACAAAGAGTGTGTGTGAATAGAATACACACTGATATTAGATACATTTTCTTCATTACTATCCTTTCATTTTGCCATTCTGACTATATGACATCTGCTTAAGTTACTTATTTGGTTTTCTTGGCTATATACTCTTTCTTCTGGTTTTAGTCTCAGACTTGTAAATTCAAACAAAAACACATTTGAATTTTCCTGCACTGAGACCCAACATTTTCCACTTTATATAATCCTTGCAGCAGAGGCTCCTTTCTGAAACAAAATATCTCAGGTGCTCTTTAAGGACCTCCCACTTTCATGGCTCATTGCCCCCAGCCAGAGAGAACACAAACATCTCTTTATATGAATGTCATTATCTTAATCGAATCAGTTTCCATTTTCTATTCCAGGTTATTTCAATGTTGATTTCAACAAGATTTATTCTTCATTTCTGTATAGAAAGCTGCTTCATACTTACATCAATCTTTGCTACTGAGTCCTTTGGAATTTGAAGAAATATTTCCGACCTCTTTCAATGTCTTTCAATCTTCTCTCCTCCTCCAGGTCAATGAGGAGGGTTTATAAATACTATCCTTGAGTGATCTCCAAAAGGTAGAGGGATAGAGTGGAGCATTTGTGACTCTGGGGAATGGAATAACATTTCTCTATGTTTACAACCTCACTTAATTTCAGACAATCTGGATGCTATGACAGTCTAGCTAGTGATTGTTTGTCTCACCAAAGACCTGCTTTAGTTAATAAAATGGAAATGAGCAGAGATATGATAGAAATGACATTTGCCTAAATCCAAATCCAATCTCTGCCATTTATTAACTCTGTGATTATGAGCATGTCATTAAAGCACCTTGAGCCTCACTTTCCTAATCTGTAAAAGGAGAATAATAGGTTTTATGCCATTTAACTTTATAGAGTTGTTTGATAAAAGCACTTTGTAAACTTCAAAATGCTATCAAAATGAGATTACTATTATTAATAATAAAATAGCAAATCTAAGGAGTACCTTGAAATCTTATCTTACAGTCAACCTACTAAAAAAAGGAGATCCAGAATCTTAAGGAAGAAAATGACTCCTTGAAAACTAAAATTGGGCAAGGGAAACCTAGCAAAGTTGAGACCAAAAAACAATAAAATAAAACATAAAAAATGAAAAAAAAAATAGAAGAGAATGTGAGACATCTCAAAAGAAAAACAATAGATTTGGAGAATTATCAAGAAGAGAAAATATAAGAATAATTGTACTACCTGAAAGTTATGACCAAAAAAAAAAAGATTTTGATGCTAATTTGATAATAATACAAGAAATAATTAAAGAACATTGTCCTGAAGTTTTAGAACAAGAAGGGAAAGTAGAAATGGAAAAAAAACAAAACACTAATCAGCACCTGAAACACATCTTACAAGGATATCTTATTGGAATATCATAGCTAAATTCTGAAACACCCCAGATAAAGGAGAAAATATCATAAACAATAAAGAAAAAATATCACATACAACAGAGCCATGATTAGAATCATACAAGATCTAACAGTAACTACATTAAAAGACCACAGGTCCTGGACCACTATATATCCAAAAGCAACAGAACTAGTGTTGCAGCCCAAAATATCATAACCATCAAAATTAAGCATAATCCTGAATAAAAAAAAGACATGAATTGTCAGACTTTCAGGATTTTGTTGCAAAAAGACCTAAGCTTAGTAGAAGATTTGATATTTAAGAGCAAAGATTAATTTCAAGGGACCCGAAAAGGACTATTTGTGCTTTATTTGTGGAAATGTAAACCACATGTCTAAAATTGTCAAAAAAAAAAAAAGATTGTGTGGAGCTGTAATGTGATTCTAAAAAGCAAAACTATGTAGGAAAAGATAAAAAGTATAATTAGGTTATATAAATGAGGTTCAAGAGTAAGAACTGACACAAAGGAATTAGAAGGCAAAAGTGGCTGGTAATTATGGAATTCTATTCACATGGAGAATGGGTTAAAGAGGGAACAATTCATATATATCTAGAAGACTATAAAAGTTTTCTGAATTTATTAAGAAATAAGAGTAGGATAAGGAAGGATATAGAATAGTGTGTAGATTAATGAGAAAGGAATAAAGAGGGAGGGAAAAGGTGGGAGGAAAGGGTGGAGGCAGAGAACCAGATAAGGATACTTAGGAGGAGAGAGATAAGTTAAGCAATAATACAAGATAGTAATAGAAGTAAAGTAGAGGGGTCAGCAAGGATGGGAAATAAGAGATACACAAAAACTTAATAATGATCATGAGTGGAATTTATTAGACAAAAGCAAGTGGTGTAAATTTTTTATCTTAAAGTTAAATTGATTCAAGCAAAAGAGAAAAATTAACTATACCATGTCAGTCATATAAATCAATATTGTTTTAGAGTATTTAAAACAACTAAACAGTGTAAGGTTGAAATATTGCTGTGATGTAGAAATAATGAGTCAGTAGATTTTAAAATATATGGAAATATTTGGACCTAAGAAGGATGATGTTATTCACCTGCAGAAAAAGAGAGGACAAGCCAAGTGTAGTATAATCTTTCATTGATGATTATGAATGTAGATATGTGTATATGTGTATAATTATAGATATATGTGTATGTGTATGTATACATAAGCATATATAAGTATGTGTATATATACATATATGTACATGTTTATATGTGTATGTATATATACACATGTATCCATTCTTAATTATAGCCTACTTGTGGGGGAGGAAAAAAAAGAATAAAGTAAAAAGTGCACTAAAGAGAACAAAAGAAAACCTACAAAGAAACAAAGAAAAGATGGATAGTTCTGAATACAATTTGTAACATACTTTCTTGAAATGGAAATTTATTGTTTCATATTTTAAATCTTCTCTTATGTTCTGCTGTGTATATGACAATATTCCTTTTACTTTTTCTTTTTTTCTATTTTGTATTTAAATTTTAAGAAACAAATACATTTTTAAAAAGAAGTGGTATCTTATAAACAACAAGATCTGAGAGTAGATATCCATCAACAAATTATTCTGTCAAACGGAAAGCAGAATTTAATTTGAGGAAAATATCAAGCAGTTGTAATCTAGAAACAGCTCCTAAATGACAAATAGAACTAGCTCCAACTGTGCCATCAATAGTGTGGTTGTATAGAGGATTGTAGATTATGTTATAAAAGGCTACAAGGTAATCATAGAAAGAGCATTGAACCTGAAAGTCAAAACACTATCTTAGAATCCTAACTCAATCTGTTTTAGGTGTCAGGACTTCACAATTCACCTAATTTCCCTAGGTCTATTTTTCTTATGTGTAAAATAGGTATAATAATAGTTACATTTTCTAAATTAAAAGACTGCTATGAGGATCAAAGGAGATGATGTACATAAAGCATTTTGCAATTATAAAGCATTACATGAATTGATTTTGTTTTTGCAAAGCAATTGGTGTTAAGTGACTTGCCCAATGTCAAACAGCTAGTAAGTGTTAAGAGGTCAGATTTAAATTCAGGTCCTCCTAATTCCAGGGCTGAAACTCTATCCACTCTGTCTTCTAACTGCTCCTATAAATTGATTTTTTAAAAGAATTCTGAGGCTAATTTCTAGTCATATGAAAAAACGCTGCAAATCACTATTGATCAGAGAAATGCAAATTAAGTCAACTCTGAGGAACCACTACACACTTCTCAGATTGCCTAAAATAATAGGAAAAGATGATGATAAATGTTGGAGAGTATGTGGGAAAACTGGGACACTAATTCATTGTGGGTGGAGTTGTGAACTAATCCAATTATCCTGGAGAGTTGTTTGGAACTATGCCCAAAGGGCTATCAAACTTTGTATACCCTTTGATCAAGCAGTGTCTGTACTGGGCCTGTGTCCAAAAGAGACCATAAAAAAGGGAAAAGGACCCACAAGTGCAAAAATGTTTGTAGCAGCCCTTTTTATAGTGACAAGGAACTGGAAACTTGAATGCATGCCCATCAATTAGTATTGGCAGGATGATTTCAGAAAGGCCTGGAGAAACTTACATGAATTGATGCTAAGTGAAGTGATTAGAACCAAGGGAATATTGTACATGGCAACAAGATTATATGATGATCAATTCTGATGGACATGGCTCTTTTCAACAATGAGGCAATCCAGGCCAATTCCAGTAGACTTGTGATGAAGAGAGCTATTTACACCCAGAGAGAGGACTATGGGGACTGAATGTGGATCACAATATAGCATTTTCACCTTTTTTGTTGTTTACTTGGTTTTTTGTTTTCTTTCTAATTTTTTTTCTATTTGTTTTGATTTTTCTTGTGCAGCATGATAATTATGGAAATATGTATAGAAGAATTGGACATGTTTAATGCATATTGGATCACTTGCTGTGTAAGGGTGGGGAGAAGGAAAGGAGAAAAAATTGGAACATAGGGTTTTGGAAGAATGAATATTGAAAGCTATCTTTGAATGTATTTGGAAAATGAAAAGCTATTTTTTAATTAAATTAAAAAAAAGAATTTTGAGGCTATATAAAGACATATAACTTCTTATTCCTATGTCTGCCATGTGAAAACAGGACCCTCAGAAAAAAGCATATTTAAATTCTAATAATAATAATTCGTATTTGCGTATCCCTTTCAAAATGCTTTCACATTATTATCTTTGAATTCTTTTGCAGCTCTTCTATGAGTTATGTGTGAAGGCAAGAATTAATATTTTCCTTTAACAAAGGAGCAAACTGAGGTTTTAGTTAAATCACTTGCCCCTTCACATCATTAGAAAGTAGTAGGCTGTGGAGCAGCTAGGTGGCGCAGTGGATAGAGCACCAGCCCTGAAGTCAGGAGGACCTGAGTTCAAATCTGATCTCAGACAAGTCCTCGATGTGTGACCCTGGGCAAGTCACAACCCCAATTGCCTAAGAAAAAAAAAGAAAGTGGTAGACTACTCCAGCCTAGACTCACATCTTTTGATTCCTGGCTCAATTCATTCTAGTAGGCCCCACTGTCTCTGAAAGACAGTGTGGCCCCTTTGCTGATACCCTCTATGAAGTGTGGAGCAGAGAAATGGACAGACTATTTCAGGTGTTTTCTAGAATTTAACAGTTTAATTGTCATTACTTAATGAATTTTAGTTTCAAGGGAACACAAGAAATCAACTGATGAAGCCAAATGCCTCCTGGTAGGCAAAGTTTAATTATTATTCACTTTTGATGAGTGAGGCAAAGAAGTCCCAGAATAGTGAAATGACTGACTTAAGATTAAACACATACTAAATATTATTCATTTTAGTCATTTTTCAGTCATGACCCTATTTGATATTTTTTTGGTAAAGATATTAGAGTGCCAGTTTTTTCTCCAACTCATTTTACAGATGAGGAAAATGAGGCAAATACCGATTTAATTGATTTGTAGACATAGCTAGTCAGTATCTGAGGCTGGACTTGAACTCAGCTTCTTTTGACTCCAGGCCCACAACTCTTTCCTCTGCACCATTTAGCTATCCAACTAAGGTGAAGGCAGGACTAAAACTTAGGTCTCCTGCATTTCAGTTCTTTCTATTATATCAAAGGCAAAAGGAAAAGAGCTAGAACTTCAACTGACCTCCCCAGACTTAATCCATATGACTTGCCCTCATAAATTCCATGCACACAAATTTACCTTCCTGCTATTCCCCACATGCCCAATTCTATCCCCAATAAGCTCAAGTTGTCAGCCTTGCTTGCAATGTACTCCCCTCCTTATGTCTGTCTTGTAAGAATCCTTTACTTACTTCAAGGACACACTCAATTGCCACCTCCTACATGAACCTAGGTTGATGTCCCAAATACTAATATTCTGTTCCAGTGCTTGCTTTATATTTATCCTCTATGTATTCTGTGTATTCTTTTCTGTGCATCTGTTGTTTCTTCCCAACAGAAGGTTGTCCCGAGTGAAATGCAGTGAATATGTGTTTCCATTATTTCACTGATATTAGGGGAAGGAAGAAGAGGATGACAAGGAAGAAACTTCCATTGGGAAAAAGCAACACATGCACAAAAAAAAATCTACAAAATTCATAGAGAGTACACATAAAGCAAGCACTGGAACAGGGGACTAGTATTTGGGACATCATCCTAGCTTCACATAGAAGTGTATCCTCAAAGCAAGGTTCCCTACTATTGTGCCTGAAGAAGAAAATTGATTTATTTACTCAATTGATTTCATTAGTTGTTAATTAAGATTTTCTTGCACTTGTTTCAAAATGATCGTTAGACTAATACAAAGGGTTTTTTATAATCCCCTAGAAATATCAGTTCATCCAGAAACATATCCATGAGGTGACAGGTGAAATTTTGGTTTACAGGACAGGAGCCTTTTTCAAAACCTTTAGCTCCTTCTACTACATAGACAATCTAGGTGTGAACAGAGGTTTAGGAGAAAGAAGTCCTAAAATCAAGACACTTAGCTTCTGCTTTAGACACTTTTGTGTCTAAATTGTAATTTGCTCAGTGATTTGAGAAAAGCAATTTCCTTTCTCTGTGCCTTAGTTTTCTAAGAAAACTAGAAAAGGGGAAGAAGAGTTAATTTATATTTTCCATGAAAATGATCTGGAGGTTTCAATAAACTGGAAAGTCAATTGGAGGTAGTAGTAAATTCTGTCCTTGTCATGGCAAAGCTTGTGTAGCTTAATGAAACTATGAGCTATACCATGCAGGGTTACCTAAAATGGACAGGGCACAGTGAAGAGTTCTGATTACAGGTGATCCCCTGGAGAAGGAAATGGCAACTACTTCACTATCTTCACCAAGACAACTCCATGTACAATGTGAAAATGGTAAAAATTTTGACTCCAGAAGATGCATCCGTCAGATTAGAAAGTGCCCAAACAAGTGGGGAAGAGCAGAGGACAACTACAAGTAGCTCCAGAGCTAGTGGAGCTGATGGGTCAAAATTGAAAAGAATCTGTGAGTGTGTCTGGTGACAACAGGAAAGTCTGATGCTGTAAAGATCAACTGGATGTGATCAAACAAAAGATGGCAAGATTAAACATCAGCATATTGGGTGTCAGTTAACTTAAATGTATAGGAATGGATGAATTGAGTTCAGGTGATCAGCACATATACCATACTAGTACAGGCAAAAATCCCTTAGAAGAAAGGGAGTAGTTCTCAAAGTCAGTAAAAGGATGAGAATAGCAGTACTGGAATATAATCTTTAAAATGACAAAATGATGTATATTCAAATTCAAAGCAAACCATTAAATGTCACAGTAATACAAATGCTCCAACCACTAATGCTGAAGATCCTAATGCTTCAATTTTATGAAGACCTGCAACAGCTTTTAGAAATAATACCACAAATAATAGGTAACAGAAGTAGAAAAGATTAGGAAGAAGTAGCAAGAATACACAAAAGAACTACACAAGAAAGATTTTAAAATCACAAATAATCAAAATGGTGTGATTAGAAATCTATAGCCAGATATCATGGAGAATGAGGTCAAGTGGGCCTTAGGAAGCACTATTAGGAAGATAATAATTGTACAATGCTTTAACAGCATTATCTTTTAGGATTTGACTATTTTAAATCCTAAAAGATAATACTGTTAAAGCATTGTACAACATGTCGACACATTTGGAAAACTTACTGGCCAATAGATTGGAAAAGATCAATTTGTGTCTCAATCTAAAAGAGGGACAATGTCAATACTATTCAGATTACCAGGCTATTAGAGTATCTCAC
>JAJPUD010002706.1:285805-299329 GCA_023553655.1 Myrmecobius fasciatus | reverse complement strand
CAGGCAGGCAGGCAGGCAGGCAGGCAAGGAGGCATGGGGGAAGGGGATGAGCACCGAGCGACTGGAGCTTTTCGGCGGCTTCTTCCCCAGAGGAGCTGAGTCGGCGGCTCAGGAGCTTCTCGCTTTGCCCTGTCTCTCATTCTGGATGCACGGATAAAAAGAATAAAGTCTCTATGCAACTCAGCTCCGCGCCTGGACTTTCTCAGGTATGTACCGCAGGCGAAGCACGTTCTTGTGGGCGGCAGATGCTGCCTCTGCTGTCACCGCTGCCAAAGAGGAACCTGCTTGGGGTCTGTAAATGTCAAATTGCACTAGAGCTAAACTTGCAAAAAGAGTGAAGGGATGCTTGAGCAAACTGATTGTTTTGTTTGTTTTTTGTAGTGGTTTTTTTTTGGGGGGGGATAATTATGTTGTGTGGTTTTTTTCTTCTCCCCTTCACTGTGTGTGGGTAGGCTCTGCAGGAAGGGACGATTTGGAGTCAGCCCTTCTGTTCACTCCCCATCATTTCACGGCAGGTAGAGGGCAGGGTATCCAGTTCCCAAAAAAGAGGAAAACAGAGGGGTCTACTACTGTGATTGCATCTCGGGAGCTCCAACAACAGGTCGCCTTTTGGACAGACTGCTGGCGGAAAGGGGAGAAAGAATTGGGTCTTGGAGGAGGGGGGGGCGGCGAGGCGGCAGTTAGCCCCTCTCCCCTGGTGAAGAAAAACAGGTGACTGACAGTTATCCCCCTCACCTCCTAGGCGTAAGCCCTCTCCCCAACATCTGGACCGTGTGTGGGAGAAAATCAGAGACACCTGCTTAGAGAAGAAAGGGCTGCATCTGAAGTCACCTGTGTGTATATCTGCCTGTGTGTGGGAGGGTGGTACCAGCTGCAGGTGAGAGCTTGGGTAGATTCATTTCACTGAGGCTTGTGAATTGCTGTATTTATTACCATTATTTTAAATTTCTGAGTACCTGGCTTCTGTGTACCTAGCTGCTTCTCTCAGAATTGTGTCTTCAGCAACATCTCTACTTTTGAAGTTGCAGTATTCATCTGTACCACGTTCTTAATTAGTAGTATTTCTTCTTGGGAAGAGAATTAACTTGTAGTTAATTTTGTGGCCACGTAGTAAAGGCCTCCTTACCTTCTCCTGGCACCTCCCCAAAAGGAACTATGGCTGCAGGGGTGGCAGCATGGCTGCCCTTTGCTCGGGCAGCAGCCATAGGCTGGATGCCTGTGGCCACAGGACCCATGCCAGCACCCCCCAGGCAGGAGAGGAAGAGGACCCAAGATGCCCTCATTGTCCTGAATGTGAGTGGCACTCAGTTCCAGACGTGGCAGGATACTCTGGAGCGCTACCCAGACACACTGTTGGGCAGCTCAGAGAGGGACTTCTTCTACCATCCTGAGACCCAGCAGTATTTCTTTGACCGTGATCCTGATATCTTCCGCCATATCCTGAACTTTTATCGCACTGGCAAACTCCATTATCCAAGACAGGAATGCATCTCTGCCTATGATGAAGAATTGGCCTTCTTTGGCCTCATCCCAGAGATTATTGGTGACTGCTGTTATGAGGAATATAAGGACCGTAGGCGGGAGAATGCTGAAAGGCTACAGGATGATGCTGATAATGAAAATACAGGGGAGAGTGCTCTGCCTTCAATGACTGCCCGGCAGAGGGTCTGGAGGGCCTTTGAGAACCCCCATACTAGTACCATGGCCCTAGTATTCTACTATGTTACTGGGTTCTTTATTGCTGTCTCGGTCATTGCCAATGTTGTGGAGACAGTTCCATGTGGCTCTAGTCCTGGTCACATCAAGGAGCTGCCATGTGGTGAGCGTTATGCTGTAGCATTCTTCTGCCTGGACACAGCCTGTGTGATGATATTCACTGTTGAGTACCTGTTGCGCCTGGCTGCGGCACCAAGCCGCTACCGTTTTGTTCGTAGTGTCATGAGCATTATAGATGTGGTGGCCATCCTGCCTTACTACATCGGGTTAGTGATGACCGACAATGAGGATGTTAGCGGGGCCTTTGTCACCTTGCGGGTTTTCCGAGTCTTCCGGATCTTTAAGTTTTCCCGCCACTCTCAGGGCCTTCGAATCCTGGGCTACACACTCAAGAGTTGTGCTTCAGAGTTGGGGTTCCTGCTCTTCTCTCTCACCATGGCTATCATCATCTTTGCTACTGTCATGTTCTATGCAGAGAAGGGATCTTCAGCCAGCAAATTCACCAGTATTCCTGCTGCTTTCTGGTATACCATTGTCACCATGACAACACTAGGGTAGGTGCCATGATGGGGAATGGAATGCCATTGAAGGGTGGCCACAAGGGATTATGATTATAATCCAAAGAAAGTTGTATTTCTGAGTATCTCTATCTGATGATTGCAGAAAAAAAAATTGTGAGGTTTTTCTTTTTTTTTTTTTTTTTGGTGGGGGGAGTTGTCTCCATTTGATTTCTTTAGAAAGTGTCTACGATGATAAGGTTTAGTACATTTTAATAGGTGAATGCTCATGCCCAAACTTCTAGTGACAAAAGTGAATTCCCGAATGTAAATAGTCATTCAGTGTTCTAAAAACTCTATGTAAATTATCCAACTGAGCTTTGGAAATATAAATTTACATTTCCAGACATATAGGTAGAAGACAACTATTTTAGACTTGATTTAATGAGTTTATTCTTATTTTCTAAAAATTATTATACATATATGTACATACATGTGTATATATGTATATATGAAACTAAATAAAAAGTTAGCATTATACTTTCAAAAAGAATATCTGCATGCTGAAGAAATAAAATTAAGAATTTTTGCCCAAGTCCTGTGATCTATAGTGTATAACATCATGCATTGAAATTAAATATATTTTATATTTGTTGAATAGTGTTATTTATATTATTTTATTGTGTAGTAAATCCAATTTTAAAATTACTTTTCATCACAAATGGTTTAAGAAAGGCATATCTATAAAAATCTACCTATAAAATATCCATCTATAAAAATAATTCATTTGACAATACCTGTTGTTTTACAATCACATATGTACATGTACATGTACATGGTCATATGCTTAGATGATTAAGTTTGAAATTGGCTAAAACCAATTTGAAGAGAACAAACTTTTGAGTAAGTTAAAATTGTGTGTATGTGCATGTGTAGACACACACCTGCCATCTAGTTTGTTGTTGTTCGTTGTTGTTAATTGCTCAGTTCTCTAGATTTCATTATGTAATATATTTTTTTGCCTTGGTTGTAAATAAAAGTAGAAGAGTAAAGTGTAGGAGTGTTTGCCCTCTAAAATTCTCTTATATATTTCTTTACTTGTATTATACATCTGGTACATGCTTCCAAAAGAAGGAAATAAACAAGAAATGGCTTATTTTTTAAAAGATAATACATTGAAATAGAAATTCTGACTGTGCTTAAGATTCAAAAGAAAATTAGCCAAATAATTAATAAAGTACTCTGACTGGAGAAAAACATAGATGCATTTTAGGCAGTAGAGTATCTAATAAAATAAGATCAATTCAGTCTTTTACTTTTATAAGTTCTTAGCTGAGCAAAAGAATAATGTTACTTCCCTTTCTGCAGTTTTATACTCTCTTTGCATATGATGTCAGTGCAGTAAAGGTTTGGTAATGGTTATAGAAAGAAAAAAAAAGTTGTTCTTCAGGCTGTTTTTTTTTTAAGTTCTATGTAGATAGGTAATTTAATTGACTTCTTTAAAGAATACAGATGATGATTTAGTTAATGTCTACTCAGTTTCATAAGTATTGTTCTGTTGAGCTAGGATGCTAAATTTTTATATGGCTTATTATTGCAAAACATAAAGTAAAGCATTATTTCCAAACTATGAATGATTAAGAGTAATGTTGGTAGTTATTTATCATTTTCCTCTTCCTATGTTTTTGCTGATAATATACTTGTGCCTTATGTAAAAACTGGGAAATGGTTTATTTTTATCAGGGAAATGTATATCCTATTTATATTTCATCTGTTTTTTTAAAGTGTTTGTAAAAATCTGTATTTTGACTGTGGAAAAGCTCATTCACTCTGGGTGCTTACTCCTCATGAAAAGATTCTCACCCCCTCCTCCCCTGTCATATCATTGGATTTATTTGTTGGAGAGAATTTTTGGGTAACAAGCAAACCAGTGATTTCTAGTTAGAAATAAAAAGTGGCAGTTTCACACACAGAGATGTGTGTTTCATACAGATTTTCATGTTTAGAAGAAATGAAATATAGGAAATACATAGAATTATTTCTAAATAGAATTGTTGTCCATGAGATGTCAGTGAATCTTCAGTAATGATTCTATAGGTTGAAGACAAGGATTGTTATCCTAATGAGACCAGAGGCTAGATTCAGAGAAGTGATTTAAATGTTACATTATGGACAGGAGATGAGTTCAGTAGTTCTGGCTGTTCATTTCTTGGATTTAACTTTCATCTGTTGATTAAGTGATGGTAAAATCTTTTGTCTTTTCTGGGAAAAAAAAAAAACAAATTTAAAACTACTGACATTTTATTATATAAATGAAATGCAGATACAGAATCAATCTATTTACATTTTGAAAGGTTTGGGAATCTGAATCATAATGTATGAATAAAATCTCTACAGTGGGATGTATTTCAAGTGTTCCATATGTAGGAGCCTTAGGGGAACCAAATGCATCTTTTCTGAGAAATTGAATATAAAATAGATTCTACTTTTAAGATATTAGTTCTGCTGATATCTTAGATTTAGGGAAAATTTTTCAGGAAATAGTACTAATTAATAACAGATGACATACTACATATATATATGTATATGTACATATATATATAACTTCCATTCTTAGACTATTAAAATTTTGTTTAAAGATCTATAGTTCAAAATGATTAGGTAGTTCATTGGATAGTATAAATGTATTATATAAAAACATTGTAAAATGTATTTATTTCAAAACTAAAATTAAAAATTCCAAATCACTGACTATAAATTCAGTCATCTTTGTTCAACAAGTTATGGTGTTTACTGTTTCTTACTTTTAAATTCTATTTTAGAGATAACTGAAAGGATATGTATGCATATATCATGTAGAGCTTATTTTTGTGCAATGAATCAATGTTGCTGAGCAAATATAAAATGTAATAAAAGGTCATAATTTAGCATTATACATTTTGTCTGGACTTTTAAATTTAACAGTATCAATGCTAAACTTAAACTTTCTGAAGAAAATATGTGATGCCATGAGTTAATGGCAAGCTCTGTTTGGTAGGAAATAAAAAAAAAATTCCATTACATTTGCTGAACTATTTTACAGTGGCTATTATTTTTAATAGTGCTAATATACATCACTAATGATAATAGAAGCAGTGATAATGGAATCTAAATCAGTGGTTATTGAAAGTGCCAACCAGTAAGAACATTAACCACAGGAGGTGAAATTCTAAAAGCCCAGTCATTAGGTGTTGACACTATTATCCAATGTCACCTAGATAATTGTTTATCTAACCATTTGTTGCTGTTTTATGTGCAGTAATAAATGGGTCCATCTTAAGATGAGTGTTTATCCACCTTAAAATTATCAATTGCTCTGACATCTTATACATTAAAAAGTAGATTTAGGCCAATATCATGTGAATTATTATTTGAGATATGGGTATAATACAGTATTGTTATTAAGGTTCTGATATTCATCATTAAGAAATACTTTTAAAATTTGGAAACAACTGCTAAACAATTTTGGTATTGAGTTTATTTAAATTTAAAATAAGTTTGAAGAATTTTATAGAAGCAAAGCAGGATTTCATGTTTAAATTGAGTAACCATTGGGTAAATTAAATTGGATTGCTTGGGTAACTCCTTACTTTTTTGGGGAGGGTAAGGGTTAAACATAATAAGTGAATGTGTTATCCATATCTAGGCATATATATACATATATATGTGCCATTGGACAATATTATGACAAAACTTTATTTTCTCTTCACTCTATTTCTCTAATGATTATTGTTTTATAAGAAAATAGAATAGGAATCTGATATGTCTATATATTTTTGTCATAAAATACTGAGTACAAAGTATTCATGACAATTCTTGCTATTCACTTTCATAACGCAAATGAAGTTCTTAAGCTGAATGAAACTAATTAGACTTTGTATATATTGTGACTGTAGCCAAGTTCAATGAATAATTTGAAATGCAATGTGTATTAATAAAAAAATAATAAGCAAATGAATGTGAATTTCACAAGGTCTCAATTCAGTTTTCTTAGAGTACCTCACTCTCAGAGCTTTAGAATTGGCAGTGTTATTGAGTGGCAGTCTTAGTAATTTAGAGTTATTATCTTGGAATAATAGTTATGCTAGATTTTTTTTAGTTCTTCATGATTACTGAGAAATTAAATCATTTTTAAAAACACAGATTAAATTTACTTTTTACGGCACACCAGGAACTGAAACATTCTTCTGAACCACTAAGGATGACCCAACTATTAATGTATTTGCTCTACCTATCTCCCTGTGCTACTTTTCATGGGTAGAAAGGAAGTTGTATGTATGCATGCATGCATACAAACATATCTACAAGAAAAAAAAGACTGAAAAGGAACTTGGAGAATAATAATAAATTTTGCTTCTCTGGTTTGTACCTCTGCCTAATTAAAAAAGAATAGCTTGCATCTCAGAAAACATTATTCTTTGATGCCTAGAGAGGACTTTGGACTCAGGAAAACTGAAGTCCCATTTCTAACATATACAAACATAGGCCTATGTAAGATAAATAACTTCAGGGAACCAAGAATTTATCTAATACTATAGGTTGCAGAAGTTTCATATATATATAATGGTAATGTGATTTTCCTTACACCAGTGAAATCACAGATTTAGATTCTCTTCTATCCATACCATTCAAAAAAAGGCATGGTAATGTTCCATGTTCCAAGTCAAAGCTTGGGGTCTCCACTTTGATGAAATTCCAATTAAATAAAGAAAAAGTTATTGTTTTGATTACTAAAAACTTGAGGACACTCAACAAAAAAAGTAAAATATATATTGAACTTCTCCAGAAATTATATCTAAATTTTTCTCATTTTAATCATTTTAGTGTTTTGGTTTATCTGTTTTTGAAAAAGCATACTAATTGTTGATATACCATTTCCATTTTAAAATGTTTTGTGAAATAATATTCTGACAAACAAAGAGCAAGGAAACTTTTAACTGTATCAAAGGATAGTCTATCAAGAACATGAATTGTTTAAAATGACATAATTTGAAAAAGAATTTAACAAACACAAGAGAATGTGTAGACTGTTAAAAGAATGAATAAACCTAATAAATAAGTTTAATTTGTTAATGCCTGTCATTGCAGATTCTACAATTTTGGACTTATTTTGTATATATCTCTTTAAACCATTTGTGCCGAGACTTTTGACTTGCCAAACTATTACTGAGAATGGATGAAAATATTTCCCCCATGATACAAAACTATTGATAGTGTTCATCTCTTGAAGATTTACAACTGGTCAATTTCCTGACAAAAGACCACATTCTTATAAAATGCTATTTTGAGAATGGCTTATGATAACAAATTTATAAAATAATGTTCCTCAAGTTTCAAAAAAATATAAAAAGTATGTTGCAATATATGTGAAATTTTCTGTTGTTTTCATTTCCACTGGGGTGTAGCACATTTCAAGTTATAAACAATAATGAGTTGAAGTAGAGATTGTATGAGGAATATGTTTTTTAAATTTTCATTCATTTCATGCAGCATCTATTACTTATATTTGTATTCCTAGATCAACTACAGAGAGATAGGGCAGGGAGGAGGAGGTATATATAGTGATAGTGAAAAACTATCAATTTTGACATAATTTCTCTGTCTATCTCTCTAGTTGTCTATCTCTAAGTTGAGAAGATAGACAGGGAAATTATGTCAAAATTGATAGTTTTTCACTCAGTTTTCTCACATCTTTGATAAATGAGGTGGTTCTTGACCTTTATTTGAAAAGATCACTATTAAGATTATTGTACAATGTGTCCAACTTGTTGATCAGACCAAATGAGTTTAGAAGAATCTATTACAGATACAAAAGCACTCAATATTATCATTAGTTATCAGCTAGAATCATAAAGTGATGGACTTTCAGTGATTGAAGTGATTTAAGAGATAGTACACCCAACTGAGATATACAAATGTTAAATGTTTATAGTTACAGAATAGTGCAAGATGAAGCACTTGAGTTTTTTTTTTCTTTTTTTAGATTTTGACATCCTCTTTACTTTGTAGAGTTCAAGGTATTAAAATATTTTATAATAAAACTTCTAAAATATTGTCAGGAAAATGAGGATCAGATATTGTATAGATTATTTATCACCTATTCAAATACTTTGTGGGATTTTTTTTTACCTTGGGTTCCACTATCTGATACTTATTCTGTCCCAAGTAATTTAGAGCTTTATTTCCAAGTGCCCTCCCCAAAATTTTTCTTGTGTAACTGGGAATAATAGAAGTGTAGATGTATAACTCTGCTTGGACTGTCTCTCAGCCAGTGTGGATAGTTGATTCATTTGGTGTGTTGGCCTCCTTGATTGCTAATTTTCTGGAACTGATATGGATATCCAAAATATAAGTTGTCTCTTACCATTATCAGTTGTTCAGACAATGAGAAAGAGGTAATATCAGATAGCTAAACATAATGTTTCTTATTGGACTATCTAATATGAAAGTTTACTGAAAAAGATGAGAGACAATTGTCTGATATGCTGACAATTGGAGTGGGATTGGACCTAGGTTTAAATAGCACATGATTTTTTTATGTATTATGTGTTCTCTTCCCTCAGTGACTTATTTTCTCACCTTTTTGTTTGCCTTAACTTTTTAAAGACAGTGCCACATTATGTGGAAAAAGAAAAAGAAGACTGGACAATGTCACAGAGAACATTAATAAGAAAATGAGACATAAATCCCATTTTTGGAATTTGGGGGATGTGCCAAAAATTTTCAGATTCATTATCCTACTTTATGGTCTTCTTAAAAATTAGCAGTAAATTTTGCAAATAGTTATTTTGACATGGTGAAAGAAATGTGTTAACTTCAGTGTATGTGTGTATATACTTTTTTAATAATTTACTTAATATTACAGCTCAGTGTGAGAAAATAATAACAAATTATGTAGGGATTCTTTGTACAATCAACTGATAAGTTATCTTTTGAATAAGACTGTTCAGATATTCTTTTTATCTATATCTTCTTTGAGGAAGCAAGAAAAGTTACAACACATAGTTGAAATAACCATATTACAAGGAAAATATGTGTAGAAATGGATATACTTAGTATAAGCAATGATTCAATACAACTGAAGCATGAATTTAACCTTTGAACTTCATGCTAATTTAGGCACAAAAGGAAATACAGAGTGAAGCAATTTTCAGTTTGAAAAATAAAAAACACCGGTTCTTCTGGGGAAATAATCTTTTGCCTGACTGTGAATTATAAAATTAATTTATTGCATGATTCCTTATTAGAAGTGGCATTGGGTAGCATCATAAATTTATAAATGGAAGAATTCTTAATGGACTTCTACTTCAATCCCCTAACTTTACAAGTAAAAGAACTGAGGTCCAAGGAGGCAACTTTGCATTAACAATGCTGAACAGGTGGCAAGGCTGGGATTTTTTTTTCATTTTATTAAAGCTTTTTATTTGCAAAACACATGTATGGGTAATTTTTCAACATTGACCCTTGCAAAGCTGTCTGTTACAAATTTCCCCTCCCAACCCCCACCCCTCCCCTAGATGGCAGGAAGTCTACTACATGTTAATTATGCTAAAATACTTGACAAATTGAATATCTTTATACATATTTTTACAGTTATCTTGATGTGCAAGAAAAATTAGATCTACAAGAAAAAAAAATTTGAGAAGGGAAACACAATGCAAGCAAACATCAATAGAAAGCATTGATAATGTTATGTTGTGGTCCACATTCATATCCCTCTCTCTGGGTGTATATGGCTTTCTTCATAACTAAACAATTAGAACTTGTTTGAAACATCTCATTGTTGAAGAGAACCATGTCCTTCAGAATTGTCATCATATAGTCTTATTGTTGCTGTGTACAATGATCTCCTAGTTCTGCTGATTTCACTAAGCATCAGTTCATGCAAATCTCTCCAGGCCTCTCTGAAATCATCCTGTTGGTCGTTTCTTACAGAAAAATAATATTCCATGACATTCATATACCATAATTTATTCAGCCACTCTCCAATTGATGGGCATCCATTCAGTTTCCAGTTTTTAGTACTACAAAAAGGGCTGCCACAAACATTCTTGCACATGTGGGGCCCTTTCCTTATTTTAAGATCTCTTTGGGATATAAGCCCAATAGAAACACTGCTGGGTCAAAGGGTATGCACAGTTTGATAACTCTTTGAGCATAGCTCCAAATTGCTCTCCAGAACGGTTGGATTACTTCACAGTTCCAGCAACAATATATCAGTGTCCCAGTTTTCCCACGTCCCCTCCAACATTTGTCATTATCTTTTCCTGTCATCTTAGCCAATCTGACAGGTGTGTAGTGGTATCCCAGAGTTTTCTTAATTTGCATTTCTCTGATCAATAGTGATTTGGAGCACCTTTTCATATGACTAGAGATGGTTTTAATTTCATCATCTGAAAATTGTCTGTTCATATCCCTTGACCACTTATCTATTGAAGAGTGTCTTGAATTCTTATAAATATGAGACAATTCTCTATATATTTTAGAAATGAGGCCTTTATCAGAACCCTTAAATGTAAAGATGATTTCCCAATTTATTGCTTCCCTCCTCATCTTGTCTGCATTAGTTTTGTTTGTACAAATACTTTTTAACTTAATATAATCAAAATTATCTATCTGGTGTTCAGTTAAGAGTTCCAGTTCTTTGGGCATAAATTCCTTCCTTTTCCACAGGTCTGAGAGGTAAACTATACTATGTTCCTCTAATTTGCTTATAATATCCCTCTTTATGTGTAAATCATGAGCCCATTTAGATCTTATCTTGGTATGTGGTGTTAAGTGTGGGTCAAGCCCTAATTTCTCCCATACTAGTTTCCAATTTTCCCAGTAGTTTTTTCCAAATAGTGAGTACTTATCTCAAAAGCTGGGGTCAAAGTTGGGATTTTAAACTAGGTCCTCTATATCAAATTCCAATGTTATATTTTTTTACTCATTAAGCTGTCTTCAATTGTTATTTGGGAAAAGGGAGAGAGAGAGAGAGAGAGAGACAGACAGACAGACAGACAGACAAAGACAGAGAGAGACACAGGGACACAGAGAAACAGGGACAGACAAATAGGCAAACATCTTAATTTTCTTTTACTGTTTTAATTCTTAATTCATCCCTCTATAAAACCTAAGGGTATAATATAACTCTAACCAAACCATGTAAAGACATTTCCAGGCAAGAGAATAAGATATTTTGGTTTAGATAAACATCTTGCTGGTAATCTGACTTAGTACAGGACTGGAGGTTTTAGAGAATCCAGAGAAATGAAGAGCTAACATGTCCATTATGATGTCTCATTCAAGTCTCAGTTATCTAAAGTGAGCTTTTGGCATGTGCTGCATAAAAATCAATACATAGTTGAATTTTCTGTCAGTGCCTTATATGTCAATATTCTTGCTGATGATTAAAGAAAGATTTTTATACAGAGATAGCAGATGCATATGAGACAAGCATTGACAGTGTATTATGAAAATTTAGGAGCCCAATTCCCCAAAATGGTCATTTTACTTCTCTAGCAAGGTTGGCTATGAGAATGAATTTTGAAGTACTTTTGTCCATTAAGCATGAAAGGAATAATTTGGGCCAGGAAAAAAGTAAACTTTATGTGGGACCATTAATGAGTATGAGAGGTCCTAAACTGCCCTCCTTGGAGTGAATGAATATGGGATATATTGCCTTAGGCTTTTGCCCCTGAAAATAGACTAATTCCTTAGTTCAGTTATTGTTCTGTGGACCTCTCAAACTCAACAAGTTGAAAAGACAGTATTTCCCCCCTAAAATACTCCCTTTTTTAACTTCACTACTGTTGAGGACACTACTAACTCTTAATCATTCACACTCATACTTCAATGTAATTATCAATTCCTCTTTCACATTCATTTCCCATATTTAATTTACTGCTAGGTCATATCTTTTCCATGTTCATAACATTTCTTTTATACATTCCCAACTCTTTAGTCATGTAGCCACCATGATGGTTCTGAATTCTCATCATCTCTTTTACAGCTTATTGTGCCTCTCTGACTAAACATTTTTCCCTTCTCCTGCTCCCAAAGGGAAATCCTTTTATGTGATTTTGGGTAATTTATGGGATTATGGAAATTTATTATATGTCTGGACAAATGCTTGCACCTTCTCCTTTTCAAGAAATTATAGTGGCAACTATTACCTCTAGAAGCAAGTATAAATATTTTCTTGCCATTTACAATCATTCACAACTTTGCTCCCAAAATTGTCTACCTTTTTTGAATAATTAATTTCCCTTTATGTACTCTTTAATCCAGAAAACTTCTTGATTCCAGAATACCCCCTCTCCACCTCACCTCTGCCTCTTGTCTATCTTTAAGAATTAATTAAAAATTCACTTTTGATAGAACTTTGCCTTCCTCCCCATGTCCCTGTTTTTCCATTGAGATTATTTCATGAACCCTCTATATGTCTTTCATGTACATAGTTGCTTTCATATTGTTTTCTCCATTAAAATACAAACCTTTTGAAACAGGGACTATATGTTTTTCCCCTTCTTCGTATTCCTGCTCTTTAACGTAGTGCATGGTACACAGTAAGTGCTTGATAAATGCTTTTTGTCTGATTCACTGGCTGACTGGGAGCCATTATTCTCTTCTATAATGTGAAAACATACAGTGTATAAATGTATAATGTACAATCCCTGAAAACAACTTACCAGAGTGATTTTCATTGATCACATATAAAACCTGAGCTAGTGATTCTCCATTTCTTCAAAAGAAAGAACAGGGAGATATTTTATATGCTAATACTCAACTAATCTCACAGTCAAAAAGAATAGAAAGGGTCATCTAGTAATACCAATACCTGAATCAGAATCCCTCCTGCAATATACTCTGCTTGAAGATCTATGGTAAGGACACTATTATTGTCCAGTTATTTTCATCCAGATTTAACTATTATTGAATGTCCTTTTCTTTTGCAAAGTTGGAATCATTGCACATTTTAATATTTTATTATGTTTTTCATTTGTATCACTTCATAAAGTTCATCCCATATTTCTTTTAATAATTTATATATGAAAACTCACTATTTGACAAAAACTGCTGGGATAATTGGAAACTAGTCTGGAAGAAATTAGGCATTGACCCACGCCCTAACACCATATACCAAGATAAGGTCAAAATGGATTCATGATCTAGGCATAAAGAATGATATTATAAACAAATTAGAACAATGTAGGATGGTTTACCTCTCAGACCTGTGGAGGGGGAAGGAATTTGTGACCAAAGAAGAACTAGAGGTCATCATTAATCA
>JAJPUD010002706.1:195291-273053 GCA_023553655.1 Myrmecobius fasciatus | reverse complement strand
TTGTACATTGACTTGTTTGAATTAAAAAAAAAAATAAACCAGTTGGTTTCAAATAGCATAATTAACTTGGCTACACATGCTTATCTCTTTCCTGGTTTCCAAAAGTTGACATATCCTCTTTAAGGTCTAAAAGTACAGTGAATTAGGATCAATGGGAACAATGGATGCTATAGTAATTTTTCTATTTTATAGCAGAGAAAAAAGTGGATGGCAGCTTGAACAAAGAGCTATAAAAATCACTGTCTAATGCAAATAGAGGGCACTTTATTCATTGTTAGCATGGTCTGAAAGTAGTGATAAGTAAAATGCAAACCAATTTCAGAAAATGAGTTTAATATTTTTATGGAAAGAGTCTAAAACCAAATCATAGTGATCTAAATTAGATTATCTGAACCTCAAAGGATATTCTCCAGAGAAGAAAACCATCTAAAAGATGAAAAGGCTTTTCAGTAAAAGTAGGAAAAGTTAGCCGTGAGTGTGGAAATATATTATTTTTAACCGAAGTGCTGATTAAGTAAAGAAATGTCTTCACAGACTCATCTTCCTTTTAGCTCTGTCTCCTCACTCTTTGACATAGCCTCTGTTCCTAGCTTCTGAGAATTTAGAGATTCCTGAGGTGTGGTGATAATTCTTTTTCTTTTTTCCTTCCCTCCTTCCTTCCCTCTTTCTCTCCTTCTCTCTCTATCTTCCTTCCCTCTCTCCTTCCCTTCTTTTCTTCCTTCCTTCCTTCCTTCTTTCACTCCCTCCTTCCTTCTCTTTTTTTTCTTTCTCTCTTTTTCTTTTCTCTCTTTTTCTCTTCCTTTTCTTCCTTTTCTTTTTTTCTTTCTTCATATGAAGTCAAGACTCTATTCTCCAAGGTCACATTTTTGAGATCCCTGTATATAGGGACATGTTTAGGAATCCCTGTGTGACCCAAAATGTTTTGGAAAGCTTCCCACTTTTTTTACAAAGCTTTCATAGGTTCTTTCAGTTCTTTTTAGAGCTTTACAAGAGTTAAAACTTCAATTAGGTGATAATTATCTTTACCACTTTTCTTTAACACTTACTAATCTTTTTTTTTCAGGAAGTAAGAGCAAGAAGTCGGGGTTTGTGTGATAAATATATATCCAAGGAATCCTAAATTAGTGGGATTTCTGTTAGTATATCTAATATACAAAAAGCTTCATAGAAAATTTTTCCTATTAAATTTTTGACAGCTTTGTTATGAGAATTTATCATAATACCAAACCACTATATTCTAAGTAATATTCAGGAGGAAAAAAACCACTTCTAATAGTTATCTGTTTACTTGTGTCCCCTCTGAATGAAACACAAATTTCTGATGTCAGAGACAGTTTTAATATAGTCTTCAAATCCTCAGCAGCAGGTCCTGCACTATGAGTGCACCTGATTCATGACTTCACTGCTTTATGGAACAACTAGTAAAGAAACTTTCTCAAGCAACACAGTCCAGGGCTCTGAAATTTACAATTATAGAGAGTTGATGGGGATACTGAAACTTGAATAGATTTGTGAAATATTTAACTAAACATTTTCTAATAAAATAAAATATTTCCCAAATAAATACAATAGAACATAAATGATGCTAATTTGTAGGGTAAGAATTCATTCCTATTTGAAATTGATAGTTTGAACTAATACAGCCTCATATTTTCAAGATGTGGACAGTGGTGGTATAATTCACACATGTAGCAAATATCAGAACTATAGTCTGTTGTTTACATATTCAGCATTCCTTAAATTGTAGCATGAAAAAAAATCAGGGAAAATGGAATCTACATATCAGAAGGTAATTTTTATTATTTATGGCTGTAAGGGTGAAAATATATTTTCAGGATGTTTTTTTAACAATGAGGGAAAACTATATTTATCTTTTGGAGTTTTTTCAACATAGGAAAAGTATTACTAATACTTTCAATTCAATTCAAATCTTGAATTCTATTGTCCTATTACAATTCAGAAACTATACTAGATAGAAAATATGAGCAAAAATACTGAAAAACAGTACCTGCCTTTAAGAAATTTAGTGAGGGGACAGACACTATATTAATCATTTATCTAGACAAGTAGATAAAAAAATAATTTAGGAAGAAGAGATATAAACCATTAATAACCAATGGGATGTGGAAAACTTGTAAGTAGATTTATAAGTTGATGAAATTTCAGAAGTCATTAAATTAAAATTGACCCTAGAATATTTTAGATATTTTTTTCAACCCCCCCAGCATCAGAAACAGAAATTACAACCAGGGCCTCAAAATTCAAGCAAATACTTCTTCCATTGTAGCAAAATAAGATAGCTTAGGAACACTGAAGGATTCTTTTTTTTATTTTATTAATACTTTTTATTTGCAAAACATATGTATGTGTAATTCTTCAACATTAACCCTTACAAAGCTTTCTGTTACAAATTTTTCCCCCCTACTCCTCACCCCTCCCCTAGATGGCAGGATATCCACTACATGTTAATTATGTTAAAATACTTGACAAATCGAATATATGTATACATATTTCCACACATCATTTTTGTACAGGAGACATCGTATCTACAAGAAAGAATGATCAGATAAAGGAAATACAATGCAAGCAAACATCAATAGAGAGCATGAAAATGTTATGTTGTGGTCCACATTTCACATCCCTCTCTCTGGGTGTATTCACTGAACAATTGGAACTGGTTTGAAGCATTTCTGAAGGATTCTAAAATCTAAGAAACAGAGAAATGTTCCACAGGCATTTAGAATGGCCTAGGGAAAGTGATGGGAGCAGGAAATGAATTTCACATTCTGGAAGCAGCAAGTAGCCCAACTTGATTAAAATGTAGAATGTGTGAAAGAGATATTATGTCACTGAAAGATGCATCTGGAAAGAAAGATTGCTGTGGAATCATGAATGACTTTAAATGTCACATTAAGGAGTTTATATTTTGCAAAAAGGGTTCAACTGGAGATTTTTGATGAAGGGAATGATATACTGTGTGTACTTTAGGACTATTATATTGAAAGCTTTCAGTAAATTTTCTGGAGCTAGAAGAGTCAAGAAACAGGACAACCGATTAGGAGGCTATGTGAATAGGCTGGGTCAGAAAGGCCTAAATTAGAATGGTAGCCAAGTGAGTTGAGGGACAAACCCCACAGATGTAGACAGCAGAGGGACAATTACTAAGACTTAGTGACTATGGCATATGGATATGACAGATGAGCAAAGAAATAATCAAGACAAATATAAAATTGCCAACTTGAGTAAATATAAGGATAGTGGTACCCTCAAACCCACTCAAATTTGGAAGGAAAAACATAGTTATATTGTAGAGTAGGGGGATGTAATGAGCTTCATTTTTAGAAATGATGAGCTCCAGATGTCTACATTATGTGCAGGTGGCTATTTCTAGTAGAGAATTTGTGATACAACCGTGGAATTCAGTAGCTTGATTAGGGCTGGATTTAAATGTTTGGGAGACGTTAACAAGAGGAAGGAACTTAAACCTTTAGGAGATGATGAGATCACAACAAGAGAAGAGAGAAAAGAGCTCACAATAGAGTTTTGGATGGACTTTTATGTAAAACAGAAAAAAAAGATACAGCCAAATAGGGAGGTAGAGAAACAGATAAGAATAGCATCATGGAAATAAAGGTAGTCAGTTGAAAATTCTATCACAATTAGAAATTAGGAGGTGTGGGCATGGTACAGTAAGGTGGCATGGCACAGCACTAGGTATTGATACAAGATAAACTTAGATTCAAATGCTGACTCAGAAGTTGTCTGACCCTCAGCAAGTTGCTTCTCTAAGCTTCAATTTTTTATCTGTAAAATGAGGGTTATAATAAAAGCAGCTACTTTACAAAATTGTTGTGAGGATGGGTGTCATGATATCTACAAGGCACTTTGCAAACCAGAAGAAGTATCAATGTAAGTCATAATTTTAGGGGGAAGGATGTTTGGCATCTTTTGAATTAGGTATTTCACTTGAATGATGATGTCAGGAAACAGATTGTGGCAAGGAATCTATAATTCTATAGTTGAAAACAGTTATAAATAATATTTTTGCTTTTAAATGCAGATGAATAGCATAGATATTTAAAAGAACCTTTCTTTTCATTAGTTTCACTCAAAAATGGTTTATTATACACTTGCAATTTGAGATTTATCATATTACATTTTAGCAAAGAAACATTTCTTTTGCAAAGCAACTTTGACCTGTAGTAATTTTGTGACTGTCACTAAAATTATTTCCATCCAAAGTGAACTCATATCCTGAAAGGTTGATGTGGATTTAAGTAAGACTAGAAATTTTCTATGGATTCATGAAAATGGGGAAGTAAGAAGATCTAGAATTGGAAAAAGTAGGGAAGGAAGGGAAACTTTTTCTGACCTCATGAATTATAACTTCATGAGTGTCTTCAGTTTTTGGTGGGATAGATCTAATGACAAAATTCAAGAATATACATAGTTGAAAAGAAACATTTTATATGAAGTGAGATGGAGGAGCTAGCTCTCCTATATAAAGTTAGCTCTCATATATAAATGATATATATCGATATAGATTTTATTTCAAAATTTGAGTAGCATCACAATAGGTAATATTTGATTGAGGAAGAAAGGTGAAAAAATAAGAATGACAATTATGATATTATAGCAGAGGAACTGAGACAGCAAAACAATGAAACTTCAATTTTGCTCCTGTATTTTCCATGCGGAATAAGCTACACAAGAAAAATGATGGAATTAACTCACTCAAGAAGGAATTAACATAAAATTAGATGAAAGGATGTCTAATTACTTGCATAAGTGTAAATATTCAGACCTAGGTAAATTACAGTCCAAGGCATAAAAAAAGCATGTTATTATATTTATGAAGGTGGGTAAATGCCTGCATTTTTAAAGAAATGGATTCTGTAAACAGACCAACAAAGTTAAAGCAAGTTACTGGAAAATGAAAAAAAAGAAAGAAAAGAAAAGAGTCTTAAACAGTTGGTGGGAACAGTTAAGTCTCTGTGAGTTTGATAAAAAGAAATTATGATAAAGTGAGCAAATTTATTTATGTAACAGCATTATAGAACTGTTTGATCAACTGAATTCCCTAGATGTTATATATTTTGATTTTAACAAGAATTTTACAATTTTTTTCATGAAATCTTTGGACCAAAACAGAAAAATTATAGATGATAATACCATTACTTTTAAAAAAAACGTTTTGTAGATGAATTTTGTTAAAATATTTACAGATTACCCTTATCTATTTTAATTACAGTAAACATGAAACATTGTTGAAGGACTGATGCCAACCAGGTTATCTCAAGTCAAATATCGACAAAACCAAGCTTGCAGAATCTTACGTACATTCATGCCGGTGTGTGAAATTAATACAGTTGTCCATAATTTGAACATTCGTTGGCATTATTCATCTCTCCGACTAGGATGTATATTGATTATTTTTGATCCATTGACCATTGTTAAATTTTCCAAATTTTGTTGGTTTATTGAGTGCAGCACTTTTACAGCATTATATTTTATAATTTTAAATCTCTTAGTTGATATTGCATTACCTCCAATACCATTATTCTTAGTAAAGAGTCTTAAAATCCACTTGACTTCATTCTTCAGGATATCTGGCAGTGGATCAGCAACCACACAATCATGGTTATGAGTAATATTAAGATCTTTCTTGTGTGGTTCCTTTGTGTATTCTTGCCATCTCCTAATTTCTTCTATTTCTGACTCATTATCATTTTTCTCTTTTGTCATACCCCCTTTTGCATGAAACATTTCTTTAATGCCCCTAATTTTCTTGGAGAGATTTCTTGACTTTTCCATTATATGAAATTCTTCTATTTCTTTGCATTGCTCATTTAAGAAAATCTTTTCTCTCCTTGCTAGTCTCTGGGATTCTACATTCATTTGGCTTTATCTATATCTTTCTCCTTTGCTTTTTGCTTTCTTTCTTTCCTCAGTTCATCAGACAAAAAGCCTCATATAAAAGCTATCTTTTTTTTTTTTGCTGTTGGTATTTCCTGTATAGTACTATGAACCTTAATCCATAGTTCTGTAGGCTCTCTACCAGATCTAATATCTTAAAAAAATAAATTCATCAACTCCACTTCATATGCATAAAGGATGATAATGAGGTCATTCCAATATGATTTAATGGCTTTCCCTAGTTTTATCAATTTAAGTCTCAATTGTTCATTAAGATGCTTAAGATGTGAGCCACAGTCAAATCCAAGTATTTTTTAAATTGACTATATAGAATTTCTCCTCCTTTGACTGCAAATTATTATATAATTAATCTGGTTTTGTTATTAACCATGAGATGATCTCCACATAGAAAATCACCTTTTGAGTTGTTGATAAATAGTATTTGCTATAACTATTGTGTTTTCTTGACAAGATTCAGTCATCTTGCTTCATTTTTCACTCAATTGCAATAGGTAATAGAGTGTTTTGGCAAGGATACTGCAGTGGATTACCATTTCCTTTTCCCTTGAGATTATATATAGATATAGATATATGTATGTACATATATCTATATATATATACATATATATATGTGTGTGTATGAATATCTGTGTATAACAAAGAGTTAGAAAGAAAGCCTGTAAAAATAATTTTAAAGAAACTACCAGAATGATTCATTTTAATAATATTCCACCCTTATCATTCCTAACATGTTCAATGAAAGACAGCTGGTACATTTTTTTCAATAATGATCTATGTTCAAAGGTGATCATTATAATTATACAACATTCAGTTTAGTTTTATTGTTGTTGCTTCTATTTATATTGCTTTAATCATAATGTACATAATTTCCTACTAATATTTAGGAACTCTGTATCAGTTCTTATGCTTCTATATATAATTAAAATTATTTTTAAACAGATTTAAATATGAATATAATGGAATGTTAATATCCCACTATATTCATGTACTACAATTTGCTCATTCATTTTCAAATTGATAGATACCTTTTTCATAGTTAGTAAGTATATAGACAAAGTTGAGAGGCAGAATTGCACAGTGGATAGCCAACTGTACAGTCAGGAGGAAAAACAAAATAGAATTAGAGTTACAAATATACTTGCTACAGGTTTGGGCAAATCGCTTAATGAGTTATTCAAAAAAGTCCACAAATGGGGCAGCTAGATGGCGCAGTGGATAGAGCACCAGCCCTGAAGTCAGGAAGACCTGGGTTCAAATGTGGTCTCAGACACTTAACATTCCCTAGCTGTGTGACCCTGGGCAATTCAATAAACCAAAATTGCCTCAAAAAAAAGAAAAAAAAAAAAAAAAAAAAAAAAAAAAAGTCCACAAATGATTGAAAGACAAATAGCTTGAATTTAGAATCTTATAAGCCAAGTTTTACATTTAATGGATTATAACTTGTTACATAAAAGCATGATAGGGACATCTGGAATACTATTGAGTATGTCAAAAAGATAGTAGAATTTCATTTGGTCACAAACACAATCTTAGCTAATAATATAATGTGGCTACCATAGAAGTAAATAACCCAGGTTATTAAAAGAGGAGTCAAGATCAAAGGAGGAGCTATCCCCATTGTTTTCTGTTTTGCACAGAGTAGAATGTGTGAAGAGTAATGGATTCAATTTATGATCTTTCATTTGAAGGGATACTTCAAGAATATTCAGAAAGTGTTACATGAATGTCAAGGAGATTGAAAAATAAGTCATATTAGAAAAGATAGGAGTTAGGAAAATCTAATCTTGATAAGAAAAAGATTAATAAGAAACAAGATATAAGGAATGAGGGGAGGAGGTTCATTGGAGAAGAAGAAATATAGTTATTTTTTCTTTCTCTAGAACAGAGACTGTTAAGCATTTTATATATAATGGATCTCATATGGCAGTCTAATGAAGCTTATAGGCCCCTTCTCAGAATGACATTTTTTATTATTTTTTTTAAATTTTTAAAACTTATGCATGGATGATTTTTCAACATTAACCTTTGCAAAACCTTGTATTCCAATTTTCGCTCTTCCATCTACTCCCTTTCCTAGATAGCAAATAATCCAATATATGTTAAATATGGTAAAACATGTTAAATCCAATACATGCATATATATTTATACAATTATCTTGCTACATAAAAAAATCAAAAAGGGAAAAAATGATAAAGAAAATAAAATGCAAGCAACCAAAAATAAAAAAAAGAGTGAAAATACTATGTTATGATCCATATTCAGTTCTCACAGTCCTTTCTCTGGATATAGCTCTCTTCATCACAAGATCATTGCAACTGGCCTGGATCATTGTTGAAAAGATACATGTCCATCATAATTTATCATCATATAATCTTGTTGTTGCCATGTACATTGATCTCCTGGTTCTGCTCGTTTCACTCAGCATCAGTTCATGCAAGTCTCTCCAGGCCTTTCTGAAATCATCCTGCTGGTCGTTTCTTACAAAACAATAATATTCCATAACATTCATATTCCATAATTTATTCAGCTATTCTCCAACTAATGGGCATCCATTCAGTTTCCAATTTCTAGCCACTACAGAAAGGGCTGCCACAAACATTCTTGCACATGTGGGGCCCTTTCCTTCCTCTAAGATTTCTTTGGGATATAATCCCAATAGAAACACTGCTAGGTCAAAGGGTATGCACAGTTTGATAACTTTTTAAGCATAGCTCCAAAGTGCTCTCCAGAATGGTTGGATCCATCAACAATGCATTAGTGTCCCAGTTTTCCCACATCCCCTCCAACATTTGTCATTACCTTTTCCTGTCATCTTAGCCAATCTGAGAGGTGTGTGGTAGTATCTCGGAGTTTTTAATTTGCATTTCTCTGATCAATAGTGATTTAGCGCATCTTTTCATATGACCAGAAATGGTTTCAATTTTTTCATCTGAAAATTATTCATGTCCTTTGAGCATTTATCAAATGGTGATTAGCTTGAATTCTTATAAATTTGAGTCAATTCTCTATATATTTTAGAAATGAGGCCTTTTTCAGAACCCTTGAATGTAAAAATATTTTCCTAATTTATTGCTCCCCTTCTAATCTTGTCTGCATTAGTTTTGTTTGTACAAAAACTTTTTAACTTAATGTACTCAAAATTATCTATTTGGTGTTCAATGTTGAGTTCCAGTTCTTTGCTCACAAACTCTTTCCATCTCCACACATCTCAGAGGTAAACTATCCTATGTTCTTCTAAATTGCTTATAATATCACTATGTCTAAACTATGAACTTGTTTTGACCTTATCTTAGTATAGGGTATAACCTATGAGTCAATGCCTAGTTTCTGTCAAGGTATACACATTTTGATAGTCTTTTGGGCATAGTTCCAAATTGTTCTCCAGAATGTTTCTATCAGTTCATAATTCTACCAGCAATGTATTGGTGTCCCAGTTTCCCCACATCCCCTCTAACATTCATCATTGTCTTTAACTGTCATTTTAGCCAATCTGAAAGGTGTTTAGTGGTACCTCAAAGTTGTCTTAATTTGCATTTTTCTGGTCAATAGTGATTTAGAGCACCTTTTCATATGACTAAAAATCATTTTAATTTCTTAATCTAAAAATTGCCTGTTCATATCCTTTGACCATTTATCATTGGAGAATGGCTTGAATTCTTATCATTTTGAGTCAATTCTCTATATATTTTAGAAATGAACCCTTATCAGAACCTTTGAATATAAAAATCTTTTCCTAGTTTATTTGCTTCCCTTCTAATCTTGTCTGCATTGGTTTTGTTTGTAAGTTTTTAATTTAATATAATCAAAATTATCTATTTTTGTTCAATAATGAATTCCAGTTTTTCTTTGGCTACAAATTCCTTCCTTCTCCACAGATCTGAGAGGTAAACTATACTTTGTTCTTCTAATTTGTGTATAATATCACTCTTTATGTTTAAATCATGAATCCATTCTTACCTTATCTTGATTTATTTTGTTAGGTGTGGTTCAATACCTATTTTCTACCATCCTAGTTTCCCATTTTCCCAGCAGTTTTTTTGTCAAATGATGAGTTTTTATCCCAAAGCTGAGATCTTTGGGTTTGTCCAACACTAGATAGCTATAATCATTGACTATTTTGTCCTGTAAACCTAACCTGTTCCACTAATAGACTACTCTATTTCTTAGCCAGTACCAAATGGTTTTGATGACCACTGCTTTGTAATATAGTTTCAGGTGTGGCACAGCTAGGGCACCTTCATTTGCATTTTTTTCCACATAAAGTCATATCTGATCAACTGGAAAAGTATCAAATGCTCATGGATAGGCCAAGAAAATGTAATAAAAATGACAATACTCCCTAAACTAATCTACTTATTCAGTGTAACACCAATCAAACTCCCAAGAAATTATTTTACATATCTATTTTGTGATCAATAATGACCTCTAGTTCTTCTTTGGTCACAAATTCCTTCTTCCTCCACAGATCTGAAAGGTAAACTATCCTATGTTCTAATTTGTTTATAATATTATTCTTTATGTCTAGATTATAAACCCATTTCGACACTATCTTGGTATATGGTGTTAGGTATGGGTCAATGCCTAGTTTCTGCCATACTAGTTTCCAATTTTCCCAGCAGTTTTTGTCAAATAGTGAGTTCTTATTCCAAAAGCTGGGGTCTTTGGGATTGTCAAACACAAGGATTGCTATAGTCACTGACTATTTTGTCCTGTGAACTTAACCTCCTCCACTGATAGATTACTCTATTTCTTAGCCAGTACCAAATAGTTTTGATGACCACTGCTTTGTAATATAGTTTCAGGTTCGGCAAAGCTAGGCCACTTTCATTTGCATTTTTCATTAATTCCCTTTAAATTCTTGACCATTTGTTCTTCCAGATGAACTTTGTTATTATTTTTTCTAGATATGTAAAATAATTGTTTAGGAGTTTGATTGATATTACACTGAATAAGTAGATTAATTTAGGTACTATTGACATTTTTATTACATTTTCTTAGCCTATCCATGAGCACTTGATACTTTTCCAGTTGATCAGATATGACTTTATTTGTATAGAAAGTGTTTTGTAGTTGTGTTCATATAGTTCCTGACTGCTTTGCCAGGTAAACTTCCAAATATTTTATATTATTAACAGTTATTTTAAATGGGATTTCTCTTTGTATCTCTTCCTGTTGGACTTTGTGGATAACATATAAAATGCTGATGATTTATGTGGATTTATTTTGTATACTGCAACTTTGGTAAAGTTGTGAATTGTTTGTAGTAGTTTTTTAGTTTGATTGTCTAGGATTCTCTAAGTATACCATTATATCATCTGCAAAGAGTGATAATTTGGTTTCCTCATTACTTAAATTCCTTTAATCTCTTTTTCTTCTCATTGCCAAATTTAACATCTTTACTACAATATTGAATAGTAATGGTGATAGTGGGCAACCTTGTTTCACTCCTGATCTTATTGGGAATGGTTCTAGTTTGTCCCCAATACATATTAGGCTTGCTGATGATTTAAAATAGGTGATATTGATTATTTTAAGGACCATCCATTTATTTTTATACTCTCTAGTGTTTTTAATAGGAATGGGTGTTAGATTTTATCAAATGCTTTCTCTGCATCTATTGAGATAATCATATGATTTTTGTTAGTTTGGTAATTGATATCGACAATTATGCTAATAGTTTTCCTAATATTGAACCATCTCTGTACAAAATGATATTTTCAAATGCATAAAGTAAAATTCAAAATATAAGAAACAAATTATATTAAATAAAATATAATAATCGATTTTTTAATCCAAGTTTTACATTCCTTTTATTAAGAACCTTTTCCAAAGCAAATAATATGAGGAAAACATTTAGTTTGAATTAGTATAGAGATAGCAATTTATTATTTATCACAATGATTCTTATTTAAAATGAAAAACATTGCTTCTCAAAATAGTGAGTATCTCATCATTATATATAGTGACATCAAGGCTGATAGAATCTTTTTCTGCAACATTTCTTACACATGAGCTATTATTGACTGATAGGCAAAGAATAGATGGCCTTCATGTTCCCTTCCAAATCTCATGTGCTGAGCTATTTAAAGATTCTCTCTCAAATCTTGTGAAAAAAACAGTATTAGAGTAAGTGCTAGAGAAAGTGGACTTAGCTACCTAAACTGACATGAAAGTTATTTGGAGAGCAATGAAAATATGAGGAGGATTTTACTAGAGAATAAAAACATAAAAGCAATTAAATAATATTTAAAATATTTTCTTCTTTTGATTAACAATATATCTTTTAAAGGACACTAATATGTTGGCAATAGTGGGCTGCCTTATTTAGTACACTAAATGTAATTATCTAAAGTATCTGCATTTAAGAGTATATTAAAGCTTATTTTTTTTGTTGAAGTCCAAAGACACTATTAGATTGGCATCAATACTTTATGTCAATTTATCCTGCAAGAGGTAGGTACTTTGATAGCACTGAGTCTGCACATTGATGAATCCCTGTGTATTTATTCATACTGGACATGCAGTGTACATAATTAAAATAATGGCCATAGTCCAGTGCCTACATCTAGTAACTGACCCATCCCTCACCTTTAGAGTCTTGATCACTTATGAAGCTGCTCTGACCCTCCACTCCCCTTGAAATATACTTCTATATTTCAGTGGTGACAATTTATGAAGAACTCTCTGGCTTCAGAGGCTATAATATATTACACTCAAGGAATTATGGAAAAAGAAGTACTGAGGTGCTATTTTCCACTAGTGTATTCATGAAGCTAAGAAAAAATAAGGAAGATTCCCAGAAGGTTAGAAAAATTCTCTTTGTTGAATTTCCAAAAGGTTGTAGAGAAGAGTTACATAAGCTGGGAAGGGAAGGGTGGGTCATAACTTGCTTCACTGGAAAAAATTGTCATAATAAAGAAATATATACATTGACATAATTCCTTCTAATGGGGAAAAGTCAAAACCTCTTCCCTTAGTAACATGCTTATAGATTAAATAATCTTTGGAACATAATATCTCAAACCTTATTGTTCAACCCAAAGAAATGAAAATAAAGTTGAAAATTTCATTATGGAGTGGGGGAAGAAGATGGCCTTGCCAAGAAATAGGAAATTATTTTTGTCTGCTAGTTCTTTAATATCACTTCATCATGATGAGTTTGTGGGTTCCTCTAGACAAGAATACTGTGGGGTTGTGAGAACAGATAGAGAAAATGTGATAGATTATATGTTTAATTTCTCAAGGTATGGGGCACAAAAATATTTATAATAAAATAGTTTATAATTTGTGGTCAGAGGCAGTTTTACTGGAAAATTATGACCTAATAAAACATAGCTTGGTACATTATCGGTTCATCTCTATGCCAAAATATGAGGTTGAAAATGGGAAATTCAGATAAATTAATTAGTATCAAATAAACCAACTAGATGTCATTTTCGAATTAAACTATTTTAACTTAATTAAATATTTCCTGAGCATAGACAGTTTAAGTTTCAAATAAAACTAAGAGAACAAAATATTAGGGTAAGCTTACATTTTTAAAGTATCCACACCACTTAACATAAAATTTTGTTCTTTAGTTGTTATCTTCTCCCAATGACTTTCTGTATATAGTTGGATCTTTAATAAATGGACAGTTTTTCAAAGGATTTTTAGCTGGAAAAAAAATTTGCTTTTTATAACTTCCAGAAGAATCTTTTATTTTCCTTTTGGAAAGGCCATGGTGAAAACAACAATGGGGAGGATAATACTGCCCTTTTTATCATTTTTATGAAGAATGTTGGTGAAGAGCAGAATAAGCTCAATTATGGAATCAAAGAAAGTATAAAATTATATGTTGTAAAACATTGTAAAAAAAAGTATCCTTGAAGAACAAATATGATTTTCTTATTTTATAGGTGAGAAAATGGAGACCCAGAGAAGTTTAGTTATATGCATAAGGCCTAACAGCCAAGACTAGACCTATATTGCCTAACTCCTGAGTCTAATGCCCTTTATACCACATTATAATTAAAAATCAAAACAATGACCGGTTATGTAATTTGGCCACTTATTTTAAAAATCTAACTAGGAAGAGAACATTATCATGCAAAAATAACACACTAATCTAGAGATAAATTCAACCAAAATAATTTATGGTTATTTCTAACATTCAGACCAATGACTAAATTACATTGTTATCAAATACAAATTAAGCAAACATGTTTCAGAGCTTCCCTGTGAGTTTATTTAATCATATTATGAAAATGAACCTATTTATTATGAATTAGATAAAGCATATTATTTTGAGAAAGTCATCAGAGAATTCTATTCATCATTAGAATTATGTTTTGTATTAATCAACCTAAAGAGACCTTGATAAATCAACAAAACACTTGAGTTTAAATTGGAATGAAGAGGATCTTAGAGAAAACTTTGGAGATAGAAGAGACTGAAAATAAAAGAATTAATTGTCCTATTGAATAAATCCTATTGCATTTCCTTAACATTCCCCTAATCATTTCTGATCTCTGTTCATCAGTGACATTCTGAGACTAGAGTCAAAAACAGGTACATTTCTTGTTCTTTGTTGCACCATCAGACTTCAACTGGAATACTTTGTAAAAATAGAGATAAATCTAGCAACTTTTGACTTAGAAGCAAACATCTAAGATTATACTTGAAGTGCCAGAATAATCACTATCTGTAAATATTTTTTTTTAAAAAGTAGTTAAGGGTAAGTATATATGGAGGTAATCTATCTAGTAGAAAGAGTACTTTATTTGAGGTGGAGGTAGATGGTATACTAGATATAGTACCAGTTCTGGAGTCAGAGGGATCTGAGTTCAAATGTGGCCTCAGACGTCTAACACTAGCTGTGTGATCCTAGGCAAGTCACTTAACTCCAACTGTCTAGACAAAAAAAAAGTGCTTTGTTTAGAATCTTTTTTTCTTAAAACTTTTTTATTTTCTTTTTGCTGAGGCAATTGAGGTTAAGTGACTTGTCCAGAGTCACACAGCTAGGGAATGTTAAGTGTCTGAGACCAGACTTGAACTCAGGTCTTCCTGACTTCAGGGCTGGTGCTCTATTCACTGAGCCACCTAGCTGCCCCTGTTTAGAATCTTTGAAACTGAATTCATTTCACAGTTCTACCTCTTATTAGCACTATAGTAGGGCTTCCTAAACTTTTTCTACTTGTGACTCCTTTTTGCCCAAAAAATGTTATTTGACCCAAAGTTTATGGGTATATAAAACAGATATACAAATCAAAAAAAAATTTGTTGATAATTAATCATAATTTTGCAATCCCTACATTTAGTTATAAAATACTATCTGGAGTCATGAATTGACAGTTTAAGAAGCTAGCCTCTACAGCATAACCATTGATGAAAATTATTTTCTTTGGGCCTCAATTTTGTTACCTGTAAAATAATGGGATTTGACTCACTGTTTTAAGATCCCTCCCAGGTCCAAATGTGTAAACCTTTAAGTTACCAAAGTAGACATGAGATGTTTTAAGATGCATTTAAAAGAGAATTTTATTTAGATTTAGAGCATCTGAATTCAAAATCCCAACTCTACCACTTACTACCTCTGTGAATTTCTGGCAAGTCATTCAGTATCTATAGGCCTCTGTTACTTCATATATATAAAGAGAGAGTTGGTCTAGGAAACCTCAAAAGTCTCCTGCCATGTGATCTCTGGTACCTTGATAGCATTATAATGTTCTTTTCCTAATTAGTTTTTTTTTTTAAATCAGTGGCCAAATTAGTACAAAAGGTACTAATCTTAGTTACTACTAAAGTACTGGTATATATTTACTACTAAGGGACTATGACTTGAAACATAAGTTGAGAGACAATGATGGATCCTTGGCAGAGCCTCTGAGACACTACTTAAAGCTATCGTTAGTTTGAACATCTGAGGTACAGAAGGATAGTGCCATAAAGAATGGGCAGGAAGCTTGTACTACCTAGTACCTTCTGATTTTAAGTTTGAATTTTGCCAACATATAATTGTCTCCAGTGTACATCTAGTTATAATTATATGATATAGACAGTTATTTGGGAAGTAGAAGTAGTATTGGCATTATTAGCATTCTGGATCTATGATATAGCTATCAATAGTTCTGAACTTATGATAATATTATGTAGCCCTTAATGAGTTTATACAATTTTTCTTTACATACATCAAGTGAAGCAGATAGGTGCAAGTTTATTATTCCAATTTTAGAAACCAAACTCCTTTTATCCTTGCCATGTCTTTCTTTTGTTTTATTATCCCAGACTTATAGTTTTGCTTATAGAGGAATCTCAAATGAGGAAACTCACTATTCCAGTGTTCTGTAATTTTAATAAGCTGAAAGAGTTACTTAAGGTCCTGAAAAGTTAAAAGTGATTTACCAATATTCATCCAACTGTATGGCAAAGGCAGGTTTCCTGAATCTCTTTAATCACCTCACTATGTTGCTTCAGATTTCTTTAGTATTTGTACTAATTGTACAAAAATTGGTTTCTTCTGACCAACAATAGGCAGTTCAGAGAAAAGATAACCAAAATTGTTTAAACTATTTTGGGAGGAAAGTGCTAATTGTGGGGAGTGTGTGTGTGTGTGTGTGTGTGGGTATGTGTAGTTTTTCTCATTAAAGAAAAATCTGATTAACTATAGATTAAAGTTTCTTAAAATGGGAGTTTAAGTCTAAGAAATCCTGCTATAGGTGACATCTGGTTTCAAACTGTCTTCCAAATATCATGTGGATCAATGAATGTTCATTTTAAGCTATTGAATTGATCATGTTACATCCAAAGGAACTGAATTTGTATTGAATAAAGCAACTTGCAACTTGCTATATGACTTGTTTATAAATGTCACATTTACAAAAATGAACTGGCATTGACTCTAAAAATATGTCATCTTACTTTAGATAAATGAACAAGTAATTTCTTGAACAGTCACAGATTATTGGTTGATCCTAAGATAATAATGACATTTATTATGCAATTTCTTTTTTTAGAATCCATAGTTAAGAATTTAATGCCTATATGAAAAATATATATTTAAAAATGTTTATAATGACATTTTAATTTGACTTATAATTTACAGATAATATATGCACATTGTGGTGAGGTACTTATAATAGCACCATAGTATGCAATAACTTGATCAGGACTTGATTTAAAAACTTCCATGTGATGAAAGAGTTTGCCAAAATTTTTCATAAATCTAATGAGGATTTGCTGGGAAAACATGTCTATCAAATTAATAAACAAGGCATATTATCATTCAATTCCATAATTTTCTGTAGTTTAGAAAATTCACAATGTATCAGATATTTGTAAATAAATTAATGATTGAATGAATGCAACACTGTAAAACACTGCGCTAGGGTGGGCATAAAAATATTGAAAAATCAAAGGCAATCCTTATGCTCAAGGAGATTTTAAGAGGGAGAGTGTACACACACACACACAGAAGTGGTAAAAAGCAGAGCACTTGGATCCAGAAAGTTATAAGCATGCTGAATAGATTATTAGGTGATTGTATTGAAAGACCCCTTCCAGGAAGAATAGTAAAATTGATTTAATAATATTGCAAAATCATATAGCTGGGTAGGTTGAGTGAATACATGATGTTTTTTGGCAAAGTGGTTATTGAGGTTGTTGAAATGGTCATACTATGCAAGGGTCAATGTTGAAAAATTATCTGTGCATATGTTTTGAAAATAAAAACCTTAAAAAAGGGCTAGTTATCTCTAGGGCAAGGAGGAGGGGAAACAAGAAAAGATTTATATGATCATTTTATTGTATATTTAAAAGAAATAATAAGTTGCATATGGTAGAATTGAAGTCTCATGTGCTCTCATATTTTCTTTATCACACTATGTTATAGAAATGCCTGTTTTATTCTACAAATTAAAAATATAATAATATTTTAAAAAGAGAAATGGCCACAAATTACAGAATAAAATGAAACATGGCTGTAGACTCCTTGAAAAACTGGTCCAAGAAAGGCAATTATTTAATCAGGACTCTGGAGACACAAGGTGAAAGTTCCAGTGCTGAAAGGTATTAGATCTCCAAGACACGGTTTCTTTTTCAGTTAGCAGGGCACTTGCTAGACAAAAGAGAAATAATCAACAGGAAAAAATAGCATCTATGTGGTTCAGTGGAGAGAGAACAAGAATTGGAACCAAGGTTTGAGTTTGCATCCTTAGACACTACGAACTAGCTCCATGATCCTGAGCAAATCACTTCTTTTTATGCCTTAATTTCCTTATCTGTAAAATGGGAATAATAAATAGTGTCTTCCAAAGTGGTTGTGAGGAAAATATGAAATAACCTGTAGAAAATTAAAGCAATATGAAATGCTAGTATTATCATTATTAAGCTATAATCATTAGTGCCTTTCTTACTGGAAGTTATACTCGATTTAATTGGGGAATACATACACACACACACAGACACACATACACACACACACACACACACACACACACATATATATGGTATGTGTGAAAGCATTTTGTAAACTAGAAAAAAAAAACCCATAAAATTCAAGGCAGAATGAAACAGTCATAAGTTCAAGCCCTTCTTCTCAAAGTTACATATATGACACCTTAACTAATCCAGGCAACTAAGACTATTAATTGACAGGTAAATTTGCTACTGAATTAATGGATGGAGTTCCATTTCACTGAGCAGCAGTAGTTTTTAATGTGCAATACAAAGAATATACATTGACATTAGGGAATCAAAGCAAATATATTGATTCAGTTCAGATTTATTTTAGAGAATATTAGAATTTTCAAGATTGGCTTCACTCATTTTCAAAAATATGAAAATTCTTTTCCAATATGAAATATGTACTATATGCATTCCAGGTAATTCCTTAGCACTTTTGATTTACTTATGAAGAAAAGGATTGTTTTTTCTTTAATATGCAACAGAAAGGATTTATTTCTCTTCTGATCTCATTAAACAGGTAAATACATCTCTCAGTGGTACTGAGAAATTCTTCTTTAGTTGAAGACAAAGTTCATTTTCAATATGTCTGTCTGGAATTTGGTACTGAAATCTCTCTCCTTTGGGAAAGCTGCTTTTCCACTGTACTTTTTGTTAACTTTTCCCCACAGAAACCCTAAGATGGAAAACAAGTACTAGATATCAAAATCTAAAAGAACTGCCTCATTAAGTTAATTCCAGAGGCCCTGAATTCTCTTTTCCCAGTCAGTCCCATAAATGAAGTTCTTTTTTTCTATTTGCTTCACTTCACATTTTCTTTATTTTCTTATTTTAAAATGGTAACAGATCTAGGTAGGCACTTAATGTGCTGTGATATTGTAAAGGCTGTTATATGGAAAACTTTTGTTTAGATTCATTGGGAAATAAGACTTATTAGAAAGCATTATTAGCAACATTTAATTCATTAATTGTATAAGACTATAGTAACACTCAGGTTGACTATTTACCAGGACCCTCAAAGTACCAGAACTTGAAATTTTAAGAGAACCCATGTCCTGAAGACCAGAACTTAAATAATTTATCTGAGAGCTTTTAAGCCCAAAGAGGAAAAAAGTTTTAGAAGTTACACTGCAATAGATTTAAAGCTAGGATAAAGGTTTTAAAACAGTATGCAGTCCCTATTATTGATAGATCTGTCTAATATGTAGAAAATTCAGTAAAATGTAGATTAATTTAAATAAAAAAATTTTAAACAATAACTTAAAATATGAATAATATTTTTAATTGGAAGTTGCATTTAGATCATTTTGTCAGAGAACAAAGAAGTAAACCCACTCAAATGATCAAAGATTCAATATCTCATTCAAGGAAATAGTATCAAATAATCTGGATTATACCCCAATCCAAACCTTTCTAACATATATGATTTTATTTTTTTAGATATTATCTCTTCCTATTCAACTCACATTTTTGCCCTCTGTCTATATATATTCTGTGTAACTGCCATAATAATGAGAAAGTTCTTATGAGTTACAACTTAACATCTTCTCATGTAGGAATGTGAACAGAAAAACCTTGTCTATTATGATTTCCCTTTCCTGATTACCTCTTTATGCTTTTCCTGAGTCCTGTTTTTGAAAATTAAATTTTCTATTCAGCTGTGGTCTTTTCATCACAAATGCTTGATAGTACTCTATTTCATTGAATAGCCACCTTTTCCCCTGAAGGATTATATTCAGTTTTGCTGGGTAGGTTATTTCTTGCTTGTAATCCTAGCTCTATTCCTCTCTGGAATATCATATCCCAAGCTCTCCAATACTTTAATGATCTACCTTCTTTTTCACTTGTGTTTCTACAAAAGCATCCTTTATACCAATTCTCAAACATAGTTTCTTAATTGAAAGATACTGTAGCCTTGTTCATACACACTGTTTCTCCCTATTACTCTTTGATCATTTTTGAGAACTTATGGTACTATACAGTATCACTGGAATAGCATTATAAATATGTCTTTGATTCAAGCAAATCCTGATGCCATTACACATATTTTAACATTTTGCAAAAGGGATGATTTTCTTTAAAGAATGATAAGCAATTAGAGCTGCCATGTACTAGAATTTTAACCTTATAGCCTGAATATTCTTTCCAAGAAATTCTTTAACTACAATTTGATTTACTTATAGGAAATGGCAAGAAAAACAAACTGATTTGCTTTTCTAAAATTATTCTACCAATTGAGTAATCTAGAACCTACTCGTTAACAATGACAACATTTATGTGTATTTATAATGTATGTATATATATATATGTATGTGTGTGTATGAGTGTGTGTGTTTACATATGTTTATATAAGTACATGGATATGTGTTGCTGTTTAGTCATTTCATTTGTGTCCAACTATTCATGATTCTATTTGGGTCTTTCTTGGCAAAGATACTAGAGTTATTTGCCATTGTCTTCCCAGTTTATTTTACAAATAGGGAACTGAGGCAAACAGGATTAAGCGATTTACCCAGACACAGCTAGCAGGGATCTGAAGCCAATTTTTAACTCAAGTCTTCCTGATTCCAGGTCTGGTGCTCTATCCACTGGTCCACTTGGCTATGTGCTTATATAAAAATATATATATATATATATTGCATATGTACATATATATGCATTTGTGTTTGTATACACATATATATGCATGTACATAGGTCTACACACATATATTTTGCAAGAGTGTGGAGATATATACATGATTTTATGGGTATAGGAAGCTCAGCTTTCTCTGTCAGTGAGAATTGAAATTGGCTTTGCAAGTTAGTCTTAAAGAATTTCATTGAGAACTTAAATGGCTTCCAAGGTCACATAACCATTGAGTCACAGGTTTCCCTGACTTTAAAATCAGTTCTCTATCTACTATGTTAAGCTGCCTCTCAACTGACAATAGCTGGCATTTATATTCACTTTAAGGTTTGCAAAGTACTTTTCATACATTATCTCATTTAATAAATTGCCCAATTGCTTTTCCGAATGTCTTCTAACCACTAACATTCCTAATCAACATTTGTTTCTTTAGTACCATCATTTCCTAGAGACTTTTGTAGCTATTGGCTTTCTAACTGTTAACGTTGGAATGGACAATTTTATTTTTCCCAATAGGTTTATTCTGCTGAGCTAAAGTCATCAAAGAAAATTTAAATTTTTTTTTCCCCAAGCCTCTTTCAAAGTGTGTTAACACTGCAGTTGAGTCTTACTAGATGGAAGATTTGCAGTTAGTAAAGTGCTTTTCTTTTTAATGTGGAAATGAAACATTATCCTATACAATTGTATATTTCTGAAAGAGAATTCTTTAGACTATTTCTATATCATTTGCTGAAACTATTATTTCACTGGACCACTTTCGAGGCATAAATATATTTATCACTAATTAGAAAATCTAGCTTAACAGAACTCTGCCCTCCCACCAAAAATCCAGGTAACTGATGTCACTAGAAACACAGTTGAATAGTTCTTCATGTGGACTATAGCAAACAAAAAAAAATAGAGATTAATTTACTTGGGCAATATGTATTCAATATGTTAAATTCATAATCCTTTATTTGTGTGGGTTATTGATTTGTTTCTAAATTGCTAGGTGATCCAGTAGTTCATATTAGATCTAAAATTAGGAAGACTTGAGTTCAAATTCTTTCTCAAATGCTTTCCAGTTTTGTGAAGGTTTTTAATATCGAATTTCTTACCAATTATATAACAACAATGTTTTTGTTAGTTTTTGGACCTCTACTATAAATAACCAGTCAAAAGTAGGTTTATTTCTTTTCCATGTGAAGTCCATCAATTGGGAGTTATTTTTCCTCCTTATTTGACATTATTTAAAGATATGATAATATTAGAAATGAAAAATGACAAGGTATTTGATCTCTGTCCTCATTCAGGCCAGATGGTAATAGTTATACCCCTTTTCTCAGAAACAGGAGCATTCAAACTATATCTGCAATTCTCTGCAATGGTCAAGTGAACTTGCTGAGCCAGCTATACAAATAAACAGAACTGGGGGAAATTCACCAGCTTCTGGAGGCATCTTTCACTGGCTTATAAGCCGCAGAATCTAAGAGTTGCTTAGAACAACATTTTGCTGATTGGTGAGAGAAATAGTTCCAATAAATACCATTCAGGTATATAAGCAAGTCAGTGTATTATGGGGAAAGACCAACATTTCAAAACATGTCACCATGATTCATACTAAATCAAAGGACCTCATTATCTCCCCACCTTACTTACTAAAATCAAATTTGTGCATAACTTAGAGATATGCCCCATCTAATATCATTAACTGGTTTTATGATAAAAATAATTTTAGGCAAAACAATGTTACAGAATGCAGTCATTTCCCTTAGAAATAACATTACAAAATGAATGATTAGTTGAACAAGAGAATGATATTTCAGGAAAGACTCACAAATTGACTATGGAGCTTGATTATAATGTAGTAATAATGTCATTGTGAAAAAATATTTTTCTAGCCAGATGTATAGCTTGTACCCTTTTTTGACTTTCCATGTAAGTGCAACATACCTGAACCTAGAAAAAAATACAAATTAGAACAGTGTGAATGATGTTTAGGATATAGATTAGGGTTTCATTAAGCAAAGTAATTTTTTCTTCAGCCAGAAGCTCTACCACCTATCATCACCAGAATAGGACAAAGGACAATTACAAGGGTGTAAAAGAGAATAATTTCTGTAATTATTTGAGTATACATGATCCTACAAGGGAAAAAGGCTTGCTTGTATAACTGGCTACAGCGGGAGAAGTATGTCATGCATGGGAGTTACTCTACATTTAGAAAATATTCCTCTGGAAAAATATTCCTCTGGACCCAAAAGGAATGTATTTGGTAGGAGTCATTGTTTTTTGGTTTTTGGTTTTTTTTCCCACAAGTCCTTGACACCTTACTCTTTTGAAATGTTAAAATAACCTAAAAAAGTCAAGCAATAACATTATTTTATGCTCATGGATTGCCTCAAGTTTTTAATTGTTTTTGTCTTTTCTGAGACAATGACAGTAAGTGAGGTAAATATATGTGAGCAAAGAAAAGATTATATGGAAATCATGGATAAGAAAAAATCTGTTATACGTAGATAGAAAACTTGAATATTCTGACTTCTATAATAGAACATAATTCTACCAGGGGTCCAAAAAGGCTGATTTTTTTAATTTTTTCGTTAGAATAGATTAATAGTGTTTGGTGTTTGTTTATCATAAGAACTACTGTGGATAATGTTTATATCTTTAAAATATGCTATACAAATTGCTGAACTTTATGTTAAATATAGATTATGTGTTAAATGGAGATTGTGGAGATAGTACAAAATTCAAAAGTATGTGATCCTGACTCACAAAACCAAAGGAAGTAATCATCTCCCCCACCTTTCCCTTACACTTGGGTTTACACATCTAGCACAAATATGCTTGAGATAAAGTGAACACTGAATATATGCTAGCATATGTTCCCCTCTCATGTTAACATTAATATAAGAACAATATAATTGTTCACAAATTATACAAATACAAGTACAATTATAGAATAATTCTGAACTTTTTGTGTCTCCCACCTTAGTTTCAATACATATCATATGTTCAATCAAGAGAGAAGGGATTCCATCCATCCAAATAAATATTATGTAAACATGTCAAACATACTTTGTAGATCATGCCAACTTTTTCTTGAACTTCTGCAAAGATTCTAATTCTAAAAATTAGATGAATCTAGACAGATGAAAAAACAAATTTATTTATTTTTCTGTTGTCTGTTTTTGGTGCTTTGAGATGTTTCTTTTAGGCATGTTTGTTATAGCAAAGATATATATCTAAAATTCTGACTTTTATAATCCTTAGCTTCTTTGAAGATAATAGCTGAAGTGTTAACTCATGCATGATCACTGTCTTTTCTGAACCCTCAGTTGTTAAAATGTAAGTTCCTTGAAAGTAGGGGTCTGCACTGTACCTGTGTCCCTAGCAATAAGTAAAATATCTAATAAGTGCATGATAAATTCTTATTGATTGATTGAATACTAGTCCAGTTCCAATGAAAACTGTTTATATACTTTGTATTTATTGTATTTAGAAGTTAATAGGATAATACATTCAGAGTTATAAAAAACCACAGAAACTAAATAGTCCAAACTTATTATTTGACAGGTAAAGAAACTGAGACCCAGAAAAGTTAGATTACTTCCCCCCCACCTTTTTTTCCATTCTAATAGCACTTTAATACAATTAAAATGATCCATCAGTCCAACCCAGGAGTAGAATTACCAGGTCTCAGTTTTGCAGGACTCTTCTCTTCATTATTAATAGTATTCTAATGATTTACATGTCTTTAATGATAACACCATGATCTCACCTCCCATGGAAAGACAAAGGGAAGGAAATTAATGTTCTTACAATAAAATTCCTCTTCTGAAAGAGAGAGTTGGCTGAGCAGAAATCACTATCCTAGGACTTTTTCAAAACTTGTGCATAAATAATTTTCAACATTTACCCTTGTGTTCCAATTTTTTTTCTCTGCCATCCTCCACCTCTTCCTCTAGAGAGCAATTCAATATATGTTAAACAGGTGCAATTCTTCTATACATATTTCCATAATTATCATGCTGCACAAGAAAAATCAGATCAAAAAGGAGGAAAATGAGAAAGAAAACGCAATGCAAGTAAACAAAAAAAAACAACAACAGCAACAACACAAATATTGAAAATAGTATGTTGTGATCCACACAGTCCCCACAGTCCTCTCTGGGTGCAGATGGCTCTGTCCATCAGCAATCCATTGGAACTTGCCTGAATCACCTTGCTGTTAAAGAGTCAAATCAATCAGAATTGATTATCATATAATCTTGTTGTGTACAATGATCTCTTGGTTCTACTCACTATACTTAGCATCAGTTTACATAAGTCTCTCCAAGCCTCTTTAAAATCATCTTGCTGATTGTTTCTTACAGAATACTAATATTCCATAGCATTCATATACCGAAAATTATTCAGCCATTCTCCAACTGATTGAATGCTTTTCTTGCTTGTAATATGAGAACATTTCATCCAGACTTTAGTAAAAGAGGTTTGGGGCTCATCCTGGGTAATCAGGGGAAGTTTGGGAGGAGGATTTGTTGATTTTGCTAGAGCCAGATCCTGAAGTGAAGTCATGTGAAGATTCAAACTAGTTCCAAGACTAGCTACTGAAATGATCAGTTCTTTTCTGCATCAGACACTCATTTACTCCTTCTTTCCCACTCTTGGATGTAAAGGACTCCTAGCTTGGTGTCTTTTCTCTCCTGGATAACTTTCAGCTTGCTCCTTGGGGTAGCTAGAGTTGCTTCTAATACTAGTGGGAGAGTTCAATCACTTCTCCATATTCTTCTTAAGGTCCATCATCACCCTTTAGCACTTTCATCTTTTTCTGCTCAAGGTCATAGTTATAATAAATGTATAAAAATGCAGGGTTATAGTTTCCCCATTCAATCTAAGTTCTTTAAGAACATGGATTATTTAATTCTTAGAAAATCCTAGTAAAATGCCTTGACAAATTACAAGGCTTAAAACATAGTTCTTAAATGATTACAGAAAAGAGAAGAGAAGAGAATGGAATTGTTTCTGCCTTTATGATCATTTATAAGACAGAGGTTTAATACCCTTTAGTTTCAATCGTGAAGTCCACACTCTAAATAGATTATTTGAATAAAATGTTGAAAATCAGTTGATGAATCTATTTGGAATTGCTATTCAAGTGGAATATCATTTTATTAAAGCCTGTCAAGATCAAATTTTCATTTTAAGTGTGTACCATGGAGCCTTCCACTTTCATTCTGCCCAATTCATTGCAGTCAGAATAATAAAAAGCTACTAACTCCTACATTCCATCATGAAATGTCAATTTCCCTTGGTATGTGATTTCTGATTTTTAAAATTTCTGTATTTTATTTTTTATGTATACATTTTTATGTATACAAAAATGACATGCAATGCAAATTGAATTTCATAAGCAAAATAAAACAAATAAGACATGATTCTACATGTAATAACAAATTCAGGGATATTCCTTCTGAAATCAACTCATAAATCTAAGGAAAGCCTTATAAAATGAAATGAAATTGAGAAATAAAGGAGATAGGTCACTGCACACACTTTCTAAAAAATAGTGATTAAGAAAAATTAAATTAATGATTTGAGCAAAAATATGCGGGCCTTGCATTTATTTCCTCATTTCAACACTTTCCTTGGCTTATGTAAATAGAATTGTTTTTAACACTTCAAAATGGTCAGGCCATGATAAAACCAGTGTAGATATTTTGGTCATCTATATTTGTCCTAGCTTCATCATTTGGGTTGCAATCAGTACTGGTTATGAAGACTTTCAAAATTATCAGTATAATTCAGTATTAAGCAGGATGCCCTATTTCCATGCCCACTCATTATTTTTTTCTCAATGAAATTAGAAGTGAGACTGTTTGGGACTTTCCCAAATGTGTAGTCAGGCTAGAGGCATACATGCCTTGGTTTAAAAGCTAGATTTTTTTTTTAAAGTGTGAATTGGAAGGAAAATTAGGGACTATTTTGTATAACATGTATTTTACAGGTAGCAAAACTGAAGGAGATATTAAAGTTTCAGTAAGGAAAAGTGCATCCTGGTTTACCTCTCAGACCTGTGGAGGGGGAAGGAACTTGTGACCAAAGAAGAACTAGAGGTCATCATTAATCACAAAATAGATAAGTTTGACTATATCAAGTTAAAAAGTTTTTGTAGAAACAAAATGAATGCAGACAAGATTAGAAGGGTAGCAGTAAACTGGGAAAATATTTTTACATCCAAAGGTTCTGATAAAGGCCTCATTTCTAAAATATATCGAGAATTGACTCAAATATATAAGAATTCAAGCCATTCTCCAATTGACAAATGGTCAAAAGATATGAACAGATAATTTTCAGACGAAGAAATTGAAACTATTTCCGGTCACATGAAAAGGTGCTCCAAGTCACTATTGATCAGAGAAATGCAATAAGACAACTTTGAGATACCACTACACACCTGTCAGATTGGCTAAAATGACAGGAAATGATAATGATAACTGTTGGAGGGGATGTGGGAAAACTGGGACACTGATACATTGTTGGTGGAACTGTGAACGGATCCAACCATTCTGGAGAGCAATTTGGAGCTATGCTCAAAAAGTTATCAAACAGTGCATACTCTTTGACCCAGCAGTGTTTCTACTGGGCCTATATCCCAAAGAGATTTTTAAGGAGGGAAAGGGACCCACATGTGCAAAAATGTTTGTGGCAGCCCTTTTTGTAGTGGCAAGAAACTGGAAATTGAAAAGATGCCCATCAATTGGAGAATGGCTGAATAAATTATGGTATATAAATGTTATGGAATATTATTGTTCTGTAAGAAATGACCAACAGGAGGAGTTCAGAGAGGATTGGAGAGACTTGCATGAACTGATGCTGAGTGAAATCAGCAGAACCAGAGAACATTATACACAGCAACAAGACTATACGATGATCAATTTTGATGGACATGGTTCTCTTCAACAATGATGTGATTCAAACCAGTTGGCTGCGATGAAGATAGTCATATACATCCAGAGAGAGGCCTGTGGGAACTGAGAGTGAACCACAACACAGCATTTTAACGCTTTCTGTGAATATTTCCATGCATTTTGTTTTCCTTCTTAGGTTGTTTTTTTCTTCTTCTCTTTCTAGATCTGATGTTTCTTGTGCAGTAAGATAACTGTATAGATATGTATACATGTATTGTATTTGTCATACAATTTATCCTATCTAGCATGTATTAGATTACCTGTCATCTAGGGGTGGGGGTGGGGGGAAGGAAAGGAAAAGCTTAGGAAAAAAAAAAGTTTTTTTTGCAAAGGTCAATGTTGAAAGGTCACTCATGTTTTGTAAATAAAACGCTTTATAAAAAAATAAATTAAAAAAAAAGATATGGAAAAGTGCATCCTGCTTTAATGACAAGAAAGTTGATCCTGGGGATAGGAAGATTTGGCCTTAAATTCTGCTTTTGACACACTGTCTGCATGTCCCTGCCGAATTCACTTCCCTTCACATATATACCTATTACATCCACTCTTGCCAGGAATCCCTATTTCCATTTAGATATTTACTGTTTACATTACTTGAATCAAATAATTTTAAATTGGAAATGAAGTGGGGGAATGGAGCATTTATGTAGAGAGACTCATCTAAGCCACTTGATTTGTAATTAAAACTCAGATTTCTTTTTTTTTGTATACATATTTCCACACTTATCATTGTTGTGCAAGAAAAATCGTATCTACAAGAAAGAAAAATCAGATAAAGGAAACACGATGCAAGCAAACATCAATCGAGAGCATGAAAAATTTATGTTGTGGTCCATATTTCACATCCCTCTCTCTGGGTGTATATGGCTTTCTTCAGTGAACAATTGGAAGTGGTTTGAAACATTTCATTGTTGAAGAGAGCCATGACCATCAGAATTGATCATCATATAGTATTGTTGTTGCTGTGTTTAATAATGATCTCCTGGTTCTGCTCACTTCACTCAGCATCAGCTCATGCAAGTCCTTCCAGGCCTCTCAAATCTTCCTACTGGTCGTTTTTTACATAACAATAATATTCCATAATAATCATATACCATAATTTATTCAGCCACTCTCCAATTGATGGGCATCCATTCAGTTTCCAGTTTCTAGCCACTACAGAAAGGGCTGCCACAAACATTCTTGCACGTGGGGCCCTTTCCTTCCTTTATGATTTCTTTGGGATATAAGCCCAATAGAAATGCTGCTGGGTCAAACAGTATGCACAGTTTGATAACTTTTTGAACATAGTTCCAAATTGCTCTCCAGAATGGCTGGATCCGTTCACAGTTCCACCAACAATGCATCAGTGTCCCAGCCTTCCCACATCCCCTCCAACATTTGTCATTATCTTTTCCTGTCATTTTAGCCAATCTGACAGGTGTGTAGTGGTGCCTCAGAGTTGTCTTAATTTGCATTTCTCTGATCAATAGTGATTTGGAGCACCTTTTCATATGACTACAAATAAAAACTCAGATTTCTCAATTCTAATTTATTGTGATTGTCTTTTCTGGCATTTCTCCATTTCTCAGTGGTCTAGATAATTCTTTAAGAATCTAAGTCAAAAAGAAGGTGCTTACAAAAAATAAACATATAAATTGCCTTGAAGCTTTTAATTAAAATTTGAATTTACATTGTATTTTAAAGTTTAAAAAGAACCAACCTCCTAGCAATTGCATTAGGCAGGTATTATTATTATTAATAATAATATTGTTGGTGGTGGCTTTACAGATGAAGAAAATAAGGCAATGAGATTAAATGATTTGTCTATATTATTATGCAATTAAGTGATTGCCCATTTGCCCATTGTTCACATAAGTAATAGAGGTTATAACTAGGATTACAATTCAAGTCTCTTCTAACTGCAAAGTCATTTTTCCCACTGTATTTTGCTGCTTCTATCAGTTAGAATACTTACAGACTAGGTCAGAGTATAAGATATAAAGGATTTGTCTGCTGTAAACTTTCGTGTGTACAAGTCAAGGATGTCTTGAAAAAATATCCTTCTAATGATACTAAACACATTAGTTCTAGGATGATCATTTCTCTAATTCTAATAAAATTCCAAGTATGTCTAACTGCTCATGTTTTCTTGTAACAGAAATTATATTTTGAAAGTGAAAGGGTATCTTTATGGTTAAATATTTACTAGTATCTTTCTAGACAGAGATTGGTTAGACCAATCTTCCCAATGCCTTTGAAAAATCCCAAAGAAACAATTTACACCAGTGTCATCTTCAAGATAAAATCTCTTATAGCAGAGCTGAACTGTTTAGCTGAGAAAACGTCCAAGGTACAAGAGGATTAGTTTCATATTTTTCCCTCATGTATTTCTCGTGGACTTTATTTTCATGTTTTGATCTTTTTGTCATGAGCCCATGAACTAAATGGGGAAAATGTGATAAACCACTTGCAGTAAGCAAGAAGTTTTTATTTTCCCTCCCTAAGGAAAACATTTAATATTTTCCCTTCCTTGAAGAAGTTTCAAAAAGTCTAGCATGAAGACATATCAAATAGCCCTGGATGGGTTTTTAAAAGAAATGAAGCACACTGAAGTATACTGAGAATGAATGATTCTTTTCATGTTACTTTAAAGAAGAGTCCCACCATGTTTTATAAACAGTATCTCTCACAATCTTTCACCATCAGTTTGAGCTTATGAAATCTATTGTTTTTAAAATCATACTTTCATTACAACTATTCTTTAGTTTATAAAGCATTTCTAGCAAGTATTATTTTCCTCAATCCTACCTACCTTTTTTTTAAGCTCCTTAATTCTTGGTTTCATAAATAAACAACTTTTTTACTATTGTCTTTCAAATGCTTATTTTGGAGGACTGTTTTGTCACACATGCTTCCTTACTTCCCAATATCTTAATTCTCAATACTTTTTACAATGCCTCTAAAACAAAGGAGCTTAACCTTGTCCATGAATTTGTTTATATTTATATTTTGATAACTGTTTCAGTGAAGTTGATTCCCTTTGTATCTTTCTGTATTTTATTTAATGGAATTCTGGCACATGTGCAGACCACCAATTTGCTAAGATGACATCATTCAAGTAGAAAATACTGGAGAACTGCTTCTGGGAGAATCCTGAGAACTGGAGCATTTGTGGACATTTTATACCTGGTTCTGGTTGGTTTCTCACACCTAGAGGAGAATCCTTCTCTTCCATCATTTTTATAGGCAGAACTGTTGGCATTTACAAAGGGACTGATTCTCATCCAATAGAAAAGAAAGACTTTTATCAACCATTTAGTAGATAAACTGGAACCAGGTACATAATAGCTATAATGATCCAATGCTTATTATTCTCCTGGAAGCAGAACCCTAACATTTTCCAAGTAAATGATGACATCTTGGCAAATTGATGGGATGTGCAAATGTGCCTATCACATTTTAATGCATTTAAAAGCATTCTTCTGTGATGAAGTTAAGAACTTAACCTTTCTTCTAGAAGCAAAAGATATATTTGTGCTAGGTAACAATGAGGGAACATCTATCAGTCATCCAGAGCCTACCATGTATTACAGAATAAATAACATTCTATTAATCTGAACTGTTTTCATTTCTTTTGGTGATAGTTGTTCAATCTGCAGAAGAGGAAATGAAATGCAGAAGAGGAACTTCTAGGAGCTCTTATTTTATGCATAAACAATATATATTAAAGCAAAATATTTTTGGTAGTATTAGGAGGGAGATTCAGGAAAATCTCATGTGGAAAAGAGAACTTTGACTTGTTCATGAAATTAGGATAGGATGTTATATGGTAGAGAGAAGAAAGGAATTATAGTTATCCTTGGGACAAGAGAGAGATGAACACAAAACCACAGAATGTTGAAAATGAAGTAAGAGGCATAGATTCCTACCCACACCTAATAGAGAACTACTAATACAATATACTCCAACATATGTTAATCTAACCTTTCTTTAACGTTTCTAGAGATGGAAGGTCTACTATTAATGCAATTAAATTTTTAATCCTCTTTTAAATCAGTTATTTTATCAATATAATTTTATATCAGCAATAGTAACTTGATTTTTTTCTTTCTGGAAACTAGGTACAATATAATCACAGGTTTTACCTTTCTCAGTTTTTCTCTCTGTCTTTGTTTCTTTTTCTTTCTCCTTTTCTCTTCTCCCATCATCTCAATCTTCTCTTCACATATATACATATTACATCCACCCCTACCATTAATCCCTATTTCCCATTTACCTTATTTTAATCAGATTTAGATATTTACTGTTTCAATTATTTGAATAAAAAATTTTTCAATTGGTAATGAAGTGGGGAAAGAGAACATTTATGTAGAAAGACTCATCCAAGTCATTTGATTTGTAATTAAAACAGATTTATTAATTCTAATTTATTGACATTTTCTTTTCTTACATTTCTCTAAAACAGGCTAGATATAGAATGTTTCATGGTCCCTTTTCCTATCTCCTCACTTCTTTTTAATGACTTTCATCAATAATGTATTCTAGTCCTGAAAATAAAAATTCACCTCTTTTCTGTCTCAAAGTTTTCATTTCCTATTATAGTTCTATTTGATCCCACTTCATAGGTTTTGTCCATAAAATGTTCTCTTTGTAATTTTCTTGTCTCTTTGACATCAGAAAAATAAGACTTCTAAAATGTTTAGCTTTACTTCCTCCTTTCAGAATATAAGCAATTATTTGGGGTTGGTCTTTTCATACAAATAGATTTGTTTACCTTTGTTAAATTTCTTTTAATGAGTTTGTATAGCAAATGGCTTGATTTTCCTCTAGTTTCCTTGATTGCAGTGGTCTGAATTTTTCTATCTTGCTGAATAATCTTACCTTTTCTCAAGAAGGAATACACTCAGATGTGCCACTTTACATTAGAGGAGAAAGTGATTGTGTTTGTCTTTTGATATATCATATGTTAATTTATATTCCATAATTACCTTTCATTTCACATCATGGATAAGTAGCATTCTATTATTTTAAATGTTGTTTCTTTTTTCCAGTGCTATATTGTCTCCTACTTCTTGAAAGATTTTTTTCCCTTTAATTTGGTTATTCTGGAACTTCATGACTACATTTCTGGGTTGGCCAAACTCAGAGTTCCTCAGGATTTCTTATGAGATCCTATTCATTCTATCAATATCTACTTTGCTCTCTGTTTTCAATTCCAGACAGTTTGTTTATATGATTTCTCAATGAGACTATAAGTTCCTTGTGAGAGAGATTGTGTCTTTGTATCTGGAGCATTTAGTATATTTCTTGGCTCATTGGACATTTAACAGCTTGTAAACTGATTGACCCACTGAAATATGCACTTTGGGATATTTTTTTCAGGGTGTTTTTCCAGAAGATCAGTAATAAATATATATTTTGAAGGGTGATTTATTTTGACTTGTAAAGAACTCAAGTGTTATTCAAATGTTGCTGTTTTTTATTTGGTTCTACTACTCTTTATTTAATCTCTTAAATTTTTTAATTCTGCATTGACAATCTCTTTTTGAGATTGTCTTTTGAGGATATCTGCTTCTTTTTATACCATTGATTGTGGTAGAATGTAGCCATTCCCTAGTAGAATGTGCACTTTTTGAAGACAGAGATTACTGACTTCATAACCCTGGCACAGAGTCTAATACATAATAGACTGTTAAGAAATGTTTTTTGATTGTAAGCTTTCTTTATCATTTTTCAATTATTGTCAAAGTCAAATTTATATCCTTTCTACTCTTAAGACTAATCAAAAGCTTAATCAAGCTTCTAAAATATTTTGAAAGTTCTTTCAGTGATGATGTAAATTTTTTACTTACTCAAACACCTTCCCCAAAATTCTCATTATTTTATTTTTCATATGTCCTTTAACAATTATTTGAAGAAATACTATTATTGTACCATCCACAGAAGCCTTTATTGTCCTATAGGTTGTTCTCCTTTTTAAAATTATGTTCCCCTTTTGTGAAAATCCATTTTCTCTTTCTATCCTAGTGATACTAAACCTGTACTAAAGTGTACTATAGTGTACAATATATATTACATACGTATATATGGTGTATATAATATTATATATGTATATATGTGTACATATAGAATGCTGAAATGGAGATATGTATTGCAAATTTTTTATTTCCACATCTATCCATCTTGGAGATACAGCTTACCATGTTTCTTTACTTATGTTTCTACATTTTATCACATAACTATGAGTTATACATATATATATGTATGTGTGTATGTATGTGAGTCCAGATATGTACAGTCTGGATATGCACAATGCATATGTGTGACTATATATATATATATATATATATCCCCAATAGTTTAAATATTTATACTATTAAAATTAATATCTTAATTAAGTTGCTTAAAGGTACTTTGCTTATGAGGTAGACTAAATAGTCTTGAGAGATTACAAATATATTATAACACAGAACCGCATTGAATATAAAAGTTTTAAAGTTTGTATTAAAATGTTTAAGTAATATGTAATCTCAAGTTGTCTAAACATTGACATAAATATGTATGTGTAATTATTAAATGTCCACAGAATTTTACATTGTATTTTGCAATGCACTTGTCCATATATTTTAAGGAATAAAGTAGAAAGATTATTCATATCTAAGGTAACATTAGTATCTTTAAGGTTTTTTTATGGAAGTCAAAGACTTTGAATAGCAAAGCTATAGATTATCATGCTGTGCTGAGTATTGAAAAAAATGTCATTTCTTCTTTTTGAAAATATTATTCTAAGTATATAACTATATCTTCCTGGATTAGTGGAACAACTTAGAAAATTTAAAACATTAAAATATTAAAAGACCTTCAGGCTTTATGCAGAATACAGATATAAAGTAGCTAAATGTCATTCTTTTTTAGTATTAGTGTTTTGTTTTATTAAAGCTAAGTATTAATTGGTGTATTTTGAAACATATAAAAACATAGTATATGGGTCACTGTTTCTTAAGGTGGTAATGATATAAAAAAGAAAATCTAACAAGCAAAAAAACTGAATTTATTCATTCTATAATCACTTAGTATTAACTATATTCAGTGTTCTTGCTATTACTAGTTGGGGATCAGTATCTATAGTCAGTTCAAGTCCCATTGTGATCCTGGGAAAGTCATAATCTCCAGTTATAGAGTACTCCAGACAATTGTCTAAAATTATAAATTTTATAGGACTCATTGACCCATATTATTACAGGGAGTGTCTCTCTCCTACCCCCTAAAAAACCTAACCTACCCCATGGCTACATTTTATATATATAAACATGCATGTACACTCACATAGACACATATATATATGCACATATACATGCACATATACAATATGTAATGTATATACAAATGTTTATGCATACATCAACATACATGCATACAAACATCACTTTATATACACAGATTGCATATATATTGTTGCATTTATATATGTATATTATATATGTGTATATATGTGTGTGTATCTATTTTACAATTAGAAGATATCACTAGTGTACCCACTTTATTTTTACAAATAAGGAACCTGAGGACCAAAGAAGTAAAATGTCCAGAATCTCCACTCATTTACCCAATTCTATTAACTATTAGGCAAGAAAGAATCTTTATATCACTACTGAAGGGTATTTGCATGAGATTTAAGTTAGGCAAAGTGTTCTTATTTAATGCTATTCCAGATAATGAAGATCACACAATAATCCTGACATTTCTGTGAATAGGGCAATATGCCTAGTGATAGATTCATGTTGAACAGGTATGAGAAGTGTCTGAGACATGTTTGTTTTTATTCGATAGGAGATGTATCATGGCTTGCATTACCTATGTTGTGTAATCCGCTCTAAAAGCATGTCTTGACTATCTGACTGGAATGCATCAATATGCAAAATTGGAGTTACTCTTCAGAACTGAGGCAAGCTTTAATAGATGCTGTGCAAGCTTCTGAGACTAGACAGCGTGACGATTTTGTAGGCCATCTCATTAACGAATTGTATCTTTGCAGCATGCACTGCTTACTTATTTATTGAAGAGATAATAGGAAATAACCAGTTTCTTTGTGAAGTCATAAATAATATGACAGAAGGATATTAAGTGCACTGAGATGTGACAGAAAAGCTAAAACTTGTGGGGTTTTGTATTTTATAATGCCAGTCTTCTTTTCCCCCCATGGGTACATGCAAAATAAACAGATATGTTTGAGATGTTTATGTGGTCGATTATCAATTTAACATTGCAGCAGCTGAAACGTGGGTGTCCTAAACTGTTGTGAACTCCCTGTAGTTTTTCACAGCATCATGTGCAAAAGGGCTTTAGAGAGAGGGAAGGAGATTTGCTTTCTTTTGATCTTTTCCATAGCTCACCACCAAATAACGCAAAAGTTCCTTATGAATACAAAGGTGGTGTTGTGCCTATGCATCTTCTAATCAGCTTGCTGTTCTTAGAAAGGTGAAAGAATGGGGATTTCTCTTTTGATCAGACTTAGTTTTACCCAGTTTACTAAAACAGTTCCAAGCAGTGTCATGCAGAGATGATACATTATTGTTCTTAATGTTATCAGCAAGAGGGCTTTTTTAGTTGCCTTTTGAGGACTTAGTAGAATTGCACATATATTTTGCAACAGTAAGTGAATAACAGACTCAAGTATAGCTAAAATGAAAGTTATTCTTTAATATCACAGAAAACTACTGAACACTTTCATGTATGAATGTATGTGTAGAGATAATTTAAATGTTGAATGTGGTAGTCATTAGACATAAGTCTCATTGCCAGTTGCCTCATCAAGATGAAACGTATATTTCACGGCCATCTCAGAAAACAGAGCTTCACAAGTCAAAAATGCATAGCTTTTTTTGTCCATCTTGTGTATAAAACTGAGAATACAATAGTTTTCTTTCTAAATGCTATGTCCTTAATGTTAAAATATGAAGAATATATTTCATGTGAGTGTAATCCAACTCTATATCCTTTTTTTTTTTAAGAAATAGTAAAAGGAAGTAGAATAGCAGAACATCTATGGGTTGTAGTAAATTTCCAATTTCAAGCCCTTTGTTCTATAGCACATATGGTTGTGCTGTGGAATATTTTTTTTAGGATTCTTTCTCTACAATGCAGTGAATTCCATTTTACTCTAGAACAATTCTTTTAATACATGTCAGTGTTCAAATAATCAGAGTGTTTAGAATTGGAAACCTATATCTGAAAGTGATCCCACCACAACATACTTTATAGTGCTCATCAGTCCTCTGAATGAAAAGCTCCCAAAAGGGGGAATAAATCTTCTCTTGAAGTATCCCAGTCCACTTTTAGGCAGATCTATTCATTTAAAAGTTGTTTTGGTTTGTTTTTCCCTAGCCTTTCAGCCTAAATTTGGTCATTATGACATTCACCCTTTTGTTGAATAGAGGAGGAGCTCTTAATAACTATCTTTTGAATATTTTTTCAGAAATTTGAAGTAGGTTGATGGCCTGACTCACAATTCTGATGCTGTAGAATAAATTTAGGGTCTTTAAAATGCTGATGAGAAGTCACTATATTAAATTCTGAACTAGCTTTCAGACAGTTTCTTGAAAAACTAGTAGAAGGTGTCCTCTCCTTATGCCCCCAAAAAAGAACCAAAAAAAAGTTCCAAAAACGTCAGTGGTTCAGCAGCAGAATAAAAGGAATAGTATTTTTTTATGTGAACATTTTTAATACTGATAATTAAAATTAAATAATAAAAAGGTTTTTTCACTTGAAGATAGTCTCTTGTATATCATATGATAGGCTAATATAGATTAGAAGTTTTCTCCTATGTATATGCAATTGTGTATTTAGATTAATATAAGACACATAGAAATATAATGTATATGAATATGATGCTTTAGTCAGTCAGTCAATAAACACTCCTTAAGTACCAGCTTAGGTATTGTGTTAAGGGTGGGGAATACATGGAAAGACAAAAGACAATACATACTTCCAAGGAATTTGTAATTCTGAAATATTTGTCCTCCCCTCTTGAGGAATTTCCTCCATAATATTTCCTTCTTTAGTACAGTTGTAGCTCCTGAAATATGGAAACATAAACTCAGGAAGCTAGCATCATGCATAGCATTTTAACGCTTCTAACCAGAAGAAACACTTAAGGTTCTGTAGAAGATATTCAGTGGGTCTTCGGATAAGACATTAGGCAAAAATTTTAGTATAACTTTGAACCTGTGGAAATGGAGAAGTATCATCACAGCTACAAGTACAAGTAAAACTCAGTAAATAATCTGACTTACACACAAATAGAATTCAATGGATCAAAGAATTAGTTATCAGGGACTTTCTATAGATATAAAGAGGTTAAGTAATTTATCTAAAATCTCACATTTGGTAAGTAAATGAAGAACAATCCAAGTTTAGCCCTTTCTTACTCCAAGTGCAAAGCTCTCTTCACTGTGCCAATCAGCTGTCTATTATTGTTTAAATTGCAAAACACAATATGCATTTCTCTGGCTCTGTGTCTTTTCATCTCTCTCTATCTTTATGACTCTTTCTTACAATCCCCACAACAGGCTGGAAATGCAATGATTGAGTAGCTTGATTACATCACAGATTTTCACATGTGTATTACTTGTTCCATTACCAAGATAGGTCAGTTCATCTCTACTAGGCATTATAGGGTCTTAATATATTGTCAGAATTAGTGCAAATACCACAAATCACATTAGCCCTACTGCAGCTTAGAACTTCTGAATGCAAATGATTCACCAGCAATATATCATTCCCAAAAGCATGGCTTTTGCATTTTATATTCCAATAGCGTTTTCCACAATTCACACCCCAAGACACATCTTGTCATATATGTTTATAAATGTTTCTTGAGTGAATGGTTTTAATATGTTTTGGAAAGAGATATTGATATTTTTAAAGAACCCAAATTAATGGTCTATGACAGCTATTCTAAAATTAGAACACCAAAAGTAAGCCACAATCATTGTCAAGAGTAAAAATAATATTTAGTTTATATTTATATAGCACAAAAATGTTTAAAGAATGTCTTATTTTATTTTTTTATTCTTAAATCAGTGTTATGATGTAGCTTGCATAAGAATCATTATTCCCATTTCACAGATGAGAAAGTTGAGACTCAGAGAAGTTAAGTATTCTCTTCAAAGTCATAAAACCAATATGTAAAAAAAAAAAATCAAGCTCAGGTCTTCCCACTATAAAGTCAAATACTTTTTCCAATAACCTGGATTACATTATCCAATGTCAGAATTAAATGCCTCAAATCACTTAGCCTATCCCAAATCTGACAAGTTCTTTGTGAAGGAATTCTAGAAGACAAGTTTAATTATAGAACCAATCCAGAACTGCTTCTCTGCTTAGTCTTTGGATCTCTTCATTATTGCAGTAATTACATCTTCTTGGTTTGGGCCAAGAATGACCTGACTCATAATGAATTCTGTTTCAAAAAGAATAGAGCTGTAGTTCAAATCTTTGTAATATCATAAAAGCTCTAATTTTATTTCCCATCTAATAATAAAATTGGAAGGAATATTCCCTTTATCTTTATTAGATTCCCTATGTCCTTTTCTTATTTTTAAAAATAGGGATTAGCTATTAATAGTATTATATCTTTGCTTTTTTGATGGCTCAGAAAAAAATAATCCAATCCAATCTGACAAATATTTATTACCTGCAATTTGCAATGATTGGTCCTGGAGAATAAAAAGGCAGAAAAAGGCAAAATGATCCCTATCCTCAATGAATTTAAATTTGGCAACAGCAGGATATGACATTCATGTACAATAATACAATATAATTTGTGAAGGAAAGGGAACTAAAAACAAAAAAAACTTTAAAATTGATTAGAAAACATTATAAGAATATTCTAATCAAAATAGATTGATTAGAAAAATCTTTCCATAGGAGGCAGCACCTGAGTTGAGACTTGAAAGTTGTAAAGGATTATCAGAGGCAAAGGCAGAGAAACAGACAAATTCAGATTGACAATCTATATGAAAACAAAGGAGGGAGATGAAATGTTCAGTTTAGAAGATAGAAAGTAAAGCAATTTCAGTAGATTATGTGAAATTGAATAATATGAAATAAGTATTTCAAGGAAAACTGAAGCTAGACTATTAAGGACTATAAATGCCAAGCTAAGAAGTTTGTATTTGTGGTGTAGTTAGTGGTACATATTGATTGAAAAGCTTGTTTGTTAATATTAAAGTGGAAAACCTGCCAGATATACATCACTAAATAGACAGATGTTCATCCTCTCATTCTAATAGAAAGAAATGCTATATGGGCAAACTATATGCATCAATAAAATTAACTAGATGAAAAAAGACCAACTGTGTTATCATTGATATAAAAACTCATTTGGAAGGAAAGAGAGTATGAGTTATTCAATGTTTTCCTTTCAAAAATATGATGTTCCTAAGGGCTTTAAAAAAAACCAATTCATTAAAATAACTTTAAATATAGAAAGTACAGTATTAGATATTCTAACTCACACTCTGTTTTCCATATCTTCCTCTTTCTCTTTAGGTGGTAATTACAAGACCCAGATGGTAGGCATAGGAAGATTTCTTGAAGTGGTAGCCGCTGGGTCCATAGTGAACTCCATAGGCAGCCTCGTTGGTTGCTTCCAAATTGCTTCTAGGTCTGTCACAGTTTTTTCTGCTGATGGAGTATTTAAGTTTTATTTTTTTAAAGAGAAAATTTTGCACAAGATGTCTCCAGAGACTCTTTTCAAAATTTTGAAGAGCAATGTGTTTCTTCAGTAATATGGAAGTTATTTGTTTGTTTGTTTGCTTTTAGATACTTCAATATTTTGCAAGTCATGAAATAAAAGTTTATACATTTGGGTCCAGTCAGCAGCAGCATATATGGTCCTGGAAATTTCCCCCCTTATTTCAAGTATCTATAATCACAGTATCAACTCTTTGGGATATTTGCTAATGGCTGTCTACATACTAAACTTTAACATCAATGGGAGCGTTACTTAGAAGAAATAATACATGTTAAAAAAAAAGTACTTCAGTGAAAATAACTTTTCAGAGTAAATGAATTCTCATTTTCAAAAATTAATAAGTCAATATAACAAATCTGCATTCATACATATGTATATATGGTGACAAAATAATTCCAAATATTTTCCAAAATCCTTCACTATATATATATACATATATATACATATTTACTCTGCATAGTCATATTACAATTAACAGCATTTGATTAATCAATAAATATTTTCTAAGTACTTACAATGTGCCAGACACTGATCACAGGATTAAAATTCATACTCTGTATTGAATAGTCATTGTGACATTAATGATTAGGGTAACAGGCAGAGAAGTGACACTAAAAAAAAAGATTCAGTAAAAGATAAAGATGTAAGTCAATGATATAACCCCTAGAGAGTAGAAAATTAATTATATATATACATCTATATATTTGATATATATGCTTATATATATATTTATATATTTTATATATTTAAAAATTTACATAATTTTTACCTAAACTCAGGATTATAGGACTTGAAAGGACATTATCATCAACTATTGCACTACAAATTTGGGTTTGCACCAAAAAATTGCATGCCCCAATGATATATATCACAGGGCCTGAGGAAAGTTAAGTGAAGTTATTAGGGACAATGTCAACAACTCCTGAGAACACAGAGAGTACTAGTGTTATTTCCTAAACTTGACAAAATGATTGTGATTTTCTTTAAAAATAAGGAGAAAAGCATAACCTTGGAAGTCATGATTCCTGTATACTACAAATATTGGGAAACATACTGAAGCAAATCACATATTTGCCAATTGATTAGGGCTCAGTGTGGCACAATCAAATTGCCTTTGTTAGTTACAAATTGTCACAGAATGCTATAATTTGTTTCAGATTCATGCTAGCTTTCCATAATTGCTTGTTACCCAGCATCTCATTTTAGGTTGTTGCTCCCTGGCTTATCTCCCAAATTCACTGGCTCTAAGTAAGCTAAGAAACTCCATCCTTATGAATTAAGGTTGTTCTGAGGATATTTCTGAAGAACTTACTAGGAACAATGGTAATCTCAATCTTTTAATAAAGGATCTGAGATGTCCTGGGAGAAATAAGACATTTTTCAGACTCCCATGGGCATTCTATCAACCTTAGAGTCTTGAGAGATCTTAATAAAACCAGAAACAAACTCCTTTCATGAATTCCAAATATCAAAAGCTACTGGAATTATGAAAACAAAATGGGACGGAGAAGGAAAGGTAGGGGTTTGAGTTATTATCATAACATAAATCCCATTATCCTAGGCATCTTCAGTATCTAGACCTTATCAAGTAGGTATGAATTTTCAAAGTTCATTCTAAGAGAATCCTTGAAAGTCTCTCTGGAAGCTCCAAATAAAAAATTCTAAAGCCACCAGTACATTACACCAGTAATAAAACATGATTGACACTATGCCTATTCAAATGGAAATCTCTAGCAGGCATAAAGGACTGGGAGTCAGACTTTGAAAATTCTTAGCCAAAATGTTTGACTTGTTGCAGAAGGCCCAAAAATTTTTATCATGATCACTAATATATAAGGATTCCAAAAACAACACTGGTATGCACAGATAAGATATCTCATGCTCATAGTAATTTGATACTAGAATCTATAATAAATTAGAAGAACGGTGCACATTTAAGAGCCCAAAGCTACTAGTAACATGTAAAATGCTCTAATGATAACAGCATTTTCATTAGAGGTTTTGAAAAAGAGTTGATACACATGTGAATGAAAGAGAATGGGTCAATACCTTTCTTCACAGAATCCCAGGGTTTCACTATTGGATAGAACCTAAATAACTATCTAGTCCATATCACAACTAAAAATCATCTTCAATTATTTGATCTTCAGTTCACAAATTACAAATGGTTCCATCTTTGCTTGGAGACATTCCATGAAGGAAAAATTATTTCTAAGGCAGCCTAATCAACTTTTACATATATCTAACTATTAGAGTTTTTATTTTCCTTATTAAAAAAAATTGATCTTTTTACAAGTCCCTCTCTTTGTTAAAAGTTCTTTTGTACAGATCAAGTACAGTCTGTCTAATCTCTCCTCCATGCAATAGCTTTTCAAGTACTCAAGGGCAGCTATCATCCCTGTGGCCCCTACCTACCCCTGTAGAGATACAGATTCATCTTTTCTTCTTCAGACAAGGCACTACCCTTCCTTCAGTGTAATGGAATGCCCTTAATCATTCTTGTTGTTTTCCCCTTTGATTTTCTCAGGTTAGTAAAAGACCTTCCCAAAGTGTTGAACCTTAGAATTGAATATACCACAACAGATAATCATCTAGCTGTTGACAAAAATTTGCACTAAAATTAATTGAAAAACAAAAGTTGTCACCACTGGATTAGGAGTGATGTTTCATCATGGTTAGGTAATTGCTTTAGGAAAAAAAAGTAGGATTAAATGATCCCTTTCCCCTCTTGGTGGAGGTCTGTTACATTGCTATTCCTCAGGATTGTTCACTGAGGTGTTTAATTTAATATTTAAAAAACAATCTGAGGACCTGAGTTCAAATCTGGTCTCAGACACTTAACATTTCCTAGCTATGTGACCCTGGGCAAGTCACTTAACCTCAATTGCCTCAGCAAAAAGCTAATAATAATAATAATAATAATAATCTGATAATAATCTGAGGTAGAGATAAAGTTTATAGATGACATTAAAGTTTTCTAGACAGAAAAAAAATCAATAGGGACAAATTCAACTTTACACATTTGTCCAAGTAGAAAGAAACATGCCAAAAATGTTTTGAGCAAGTACAAGGTACCAATTTAAGGAAAAATATACTTATAGCATGATGATAGAGCCATTAATTTTAATCCTGAAATGGAAATGGGATTATTCTGGGATGTTACCGGAAAACATTGACTCAATCTACAATAGTGACCAAAAAGGCAAAATAAACAAATAAACAGACAAAAACACATCATCAAAATGGATGATAGAAAAAACTCATTACCCTATGTTGTAAAATAGTATGATTTGTTTAGACCTAGAGAATGGCATAGTGTATGTACTGTTCTTAACACTTCAGGAAGATAAACTATATAATGGAGATGTATAGAGGAGAGCTAAAATGATTAAGAGATGAAAAATCTATCATAAGACAATGATGATTAGAACATTTTATATTGAGAAAGACCTGGAAAGAATAAGATTAATATTTAAGTAACTATTAAATAAGAATGAGATGCACATGAACTTCATCCACTTTTAACCAATAATAAATATTTATTGACCACAAAATCTATACCAAACACTATGCTAGGTGATGAAATAGAAAAGACATACCTAATATGACTCATGCTGACAAGAAGTGAATCATTTACATATGGAAGAGGGACAGTATATATGAAAAGATGAAATACTAGACAATAAACGTGTTAAATTATTGTAGAGTCAGAGACATAGAGACAGAGACAATTAGAGATTTAGGAAGGAAGATAGAAGCTACAAAAGGCAGATAGAGAGACAGATACAAATAATGGATGAGGCATACAAGTAGGGAATTCATTTAGAGTGATCTAGTGTTCTTCTAACTGAACCATCTATTAATATTCCATACTTTCAGTTCTTATTATGACCCATCTTCCTATTCTGATTATCTTCAATCTTGCCATCAGGAGCCCAATTGGAAAAAAAAATTGTTAGCAGCACTTCATTGACTATCAATCAATCAACTAGCATTTATTGGCCAACTCTGTAGAATTAACATCATCCATAGACAAAAACTGAAACTGTCCCTATTTTCAAGAAGCTTATATCCTATTGGAGGAGACGAGATGTATGGATTGTATTCAAGTGTTGTGAGCCTATAACTTTTATCTTTTACTATTTTGCATTCTAAAATCTCTAATTTAAAATAGAAGCTTCCGGTCTTGTGAGATTCTTGATTGAGATCCCTTGAAACTACAAGATCTTTCTAGTTATCTGAAATATTTTTTTTTCTTTTGATGTGGGAATACTGAATTTTATCTGTTACATTTCTAGTATCTCTATTTGGAGGGTTCCTTTCAGGAGATAAAAAGGTAAATTCTATTTATCTTAACTTGCTGTCTGGTTCTAAGAGATCTGAAGAGTTTTAATTAAATACTTCTAGAAATATAGTATGTACTTGTGGTTTTTCTTTGTTTAGCATACTTTTCCAAGGAGTCCAATAATTTTTGCATCACTTTTTCATTATCCGTTTCCCAGATCAGTTGTATTCTATATAAACTATCAAATTTTTTTGAATCTTTTGATTTTGTCTAAGTAATTGTTTCTGTATCATGGGACATTGCTTTCTGTTTGTTCTATACTTCTTTTCAGTTCATTAACTGAATGAGATTTACCACTTTTTCTTCTAAGCTAATTTTCTTCCATTTTATTCCCCTAGAGTTTTATTTGCTTTTTTATATTTTTATTTCATCTAGGTATTTATTTAATAGAATAGTCTATATATTTTTCTGAATCACTATTTGCTATTGCTACAGAGTTACTCTTTCATTTGAAGGCTCTATTTAACTATAATATTTTTATTCTGCTAGTGTTTTCTTTAATTTACTCAATGTTTTTATTATGCCAGAACAGATTCAGCTCCTCCTGAATTTGGAGCTAGGATAGTCAGCCAAACTATGTCATCACACCTAGGTCCCATGAGTTATGCAATTTATCTTCATAGCTTGTGATTACTTTCCACCTCCATTTTTTATAGTTTCAATCAGACCTTTGAGGTCCTCTTTGGTGACTCAGAACATCTTGGAAACACTGATACCTGGATTGTACCACTCTGTGTAGTACTATGGTGGTCTATTTTTTTTTCTCTTTTCTTGGGCTTTCAAGTCTCATAAGATTTTCTAACTTCCCTGGTATAATCTCAATGAACCCTCCACTTTTGGTCCTTCTGAACACAAATTTTGAAGAAGATGTTCTTTTGAGTAGTCTTTCTGGGAGACTGAGATTATTTGCCTTTTTTTCTAGAAACCAAATTTCCTCTTATGATTTTTTTTTATGATTTTATGAGTTTCTACCTGGCATTTTGTATAGTTACAAAGTAGAAGAATTTAACTCATGCAGGGTTTTGTTTTGTTTTGTTTTGTTTGCTTTTTCCTGAGGCAATTGAGGTTAAGTGATTTGCCCAGGGTCACACAGCTAGGGAATGTTAAGTGTCTGAGACGAGATTTGAACCCAGGTCCTCCTGATTTCAGGGCTGGTGCTCTATCCACTGCACCACCTAGCTGCCTCACTCATGCAGTTTTTAGTTGAATTTTTTGGTTATTTTTCCAGATTTTGTGAGGGAAAGTGTGTGGAAGCTGGGAGGGCTACTTCAATTCAAACATCCGTCATGGTCAAAAGTTTTCTCCATTTTCACACACACACACACACACACACACACACACACACACACACGGGGGTGGAGTGAGGAAGAAGGCAGGGAAGCAGGGAGGGAGGGATAGAAGGAGAGAGAGAAGGAAGGAGAAAGGAAGGGAGGGAGTGAGAGGGAAAGAGAGAGCCCAAGAAAGTAGGGGGAGAGAGATACTGACTTACATTTTTAATAAAAACTTTTTAAAAGTAGTATATTAATTTTCCTTAGATTTTGAAATTTTGTCTTCCAATCTATGTAAAGTTTAGGTAAAAGAATTTACCTTTCCTTTTATGATTTATTTTTTAGCAAAAGTCATCAAAAACTATTTTAGTTTTAATCATTTTGTCCTAACATTTTATTAGGGGAAAGAACAATAAATTGGAAATCAGGGGATTAAACTCTAACATGGACTACATATATGACCCTAAAGAGCTCACTACACTTATATGGACTTCAATTTTCTTATCTACAAGGTAAAAGTGTTAAACCAGACTAATTTTAAGGTGCCCTGATTATCTAAAATTCTTGGTTACCCTAAACTTCTAAACAAAATTAAAGAAAACAGATATATCTTGAAAATATAAAACTGTCAGTATAAAATTTTCCATTTGGCAAAGTGGCAAATACATCTTTTATAGTATTGAGTTACTACTCTTCATGATCATGATAAAAATAAGATTATGATATTTTAATTATAGATCATTTATACATACTGCTAAGATCTTCAGTGATTTATTGAATGGGAATATTTGATAATTCATATTCTTTTACTAGGAGAGAAGGATTATTTATTTACAACCTGAATGATTTTTATTCCTTCTGGTAGGTATACTAAGGGGGACATTAAAACAATAACATTGTATTTTCTCATATATTCTATTGATTGCATATGAATTGTTTGTATATTTTTGGATTGTATTAATGGTTATGATATCATAGATTATAAGGATTTGTAGGGTTTTTCACTATATATGAAATTACCATATGAAATTCTGGAATAAAATTATATTTTTAACTGAATAAAGAGTATATTGAGGTCTTCTTTATTCATTGATGCATGAAATAAATTATATATATGTATATTAAGGAACTTCTTGCTATGATTAAAATAACCATCTATAATATGTCTATATATAGATATTACATTGATTAATAGATATAATATGATATTTTATTTACATCCTATATAGTACCCACCTAAGTTTTAAAAGTAGGTTATGAGTACTGTAAAGCAATAAAAAATGCTTCCATTCTTATACTTCATCCCAATTTGATTTGTATTAAACTGTGATTGGGTTGAGAATACAGTACATGGTTTCAGAAATTAAATTGTCTTTAGAGATTACAGCTACTGTGCATGTGTAATTAAGTATACTGATTATTGTCTGTAAAGCTTTTAAAGCCTGCAGTTTTATGGTGGGAGCTTAAAGCCAATAATTTTGAATCAATCAGATGGAGAGAATGCTAAGATTTCAAGCCATTAGTTTTTTTAAAGAAAGTTTGAGACATGCTCTCTTCTTGCAGTCAATCTGGACGTTAAAATCTGGCAAATGTTGTGCCATATTCATTAAACATGCATTATTCTGCACCTGCTGCCTGTAGAACACCACTAGGTATTGTGTGGGAGACAAACGCATAATGTTCTGCATTGGGTGAGAAAACTAGCCAAAAGTTACTGAGTGGCAGAAATGGTAGAGATTTTATAGGTGATCTAATCCAAGCTTATAGTTTTATAAATGAGAAAACAAATGATTAGAATGGGGAATTGCTTGGTTAAGTTTTCCTATCTTGGCAATAATAGAGCCTGAACTAATATGTGAAAGGAAAGAACTAGGATACACAATTAGTGCACAACTATGTTAGGAGAAAAAAAAATGAAATGAAATGATCCAATGTTTTAAAAAACTCTCAGATCTAGAGATATAATAAGTTCTTCTAATTAAAATTGAGTATAAGTTCTCCATTTAAGTAGCAAGTACAGTTGATATTATTTTAGGAATTTATTCCATTATCAAATGATACTTTTTAAAAAGGAATCCGAGTAAACTGGAAATTTTCTATAAGTCTTGCATATTAGTTATAGAAATTACTCACAAACAAGCTTTCTTTATACACTACCAATGACAAAAATTACATAACACACATAAACATTTGTGTATGTTATATATAATACATAGCGAATCAGAAGGACGATAACCTCATAATCATATACAGTCTACTACCAACCAACTTTGGTCTCTCAGCCTATATATTCCATCTTCCTTTTGCATTATAATTAATAGGGCAAAGAAGTACTTTTCTAATTTCTTATCCTGAAGCTTTTGTTTTCTTCTATTTATATGGATAACATAGTAACATCTCTCTGCATGTGTCCTCAAATGACTAGGCTTCCTTCTTCTCTCATCATTATGCAGAACACTTAAAAATATCTTAATCTTCCTTTCTGCATTACTGGGAACTAACAAAGTGCTCACTATTAGTAATTGGTAGATAAATTGAATCACAGTGTGACTGATACCTTGTCCCATAACTCAAATATTAGTGATGGTGATGGAAAGGATAACCAGCATAGACATGCATATAACATGAGTCAGGTGTGCCCATAATTTTTGCCTGCCCATGGTACTCAGACTTTTAAAATAAATATCAGTGCTGTAGATAGTATATTTTAGTGAATGAAAGGGATCATTCTGTGCTTTTTTATATATTTCTAGAATAGAAATGACAGCTAGTAAAATTGTAGCTGGTATTCAGAAATATACTATTGATCTTTATCAACAAAGAGATATTACCATCATTTGGCATTTACTATGTGATCTTATACATTGCATCTAACCCCTCTTAGCCTCAGTTTTTTCAAATGCAAAATGAAAAGGTTGAGCTTAATGACCTTTCAGGTAACTTCTAGCTAAAATGTATCATAACATCATCCCATCCCACATTCCTATGAATTCCTAAACTACAAGTAATCCTAGACAACAAATAATCTGCTGAACATATTCCCAATATAAAAATGTTTTTCTAAGGTACAAGACAACAAATAATTTAGCATGCATTATTTTTTCAATGTTGTAATATTTAAGGCTATCTAAAAACTAGTTAAAAAGATATATTTAACCTGATTAATCTAATTATATAAATTTTAGTTTTGATAACTGCTATTACAGAATATAGTATCCTTTAAATTAATAGATGACATATTACAGAGTGTTGTACATAATAGTTCTATGTGGAAAGGCTATTCAGTGATTTGTTATTTATCTCAAGGGATAGAATAGATTCTTAGCTTAAAGAATTATTTAATTATTAAAGGGCAGAGATTATTTGAAGACTGAATGCCATAGTAAAAAAATATTGCTAAAAGAATCAGTTCTACTGAAATGATTAAAAAACTATACTAAAGATTCAGGGAAATAATTCCTGCATCCAAAATAATCTTTCTAGCCTCAGAATTCCTATAATATATTATTTACTGTGTATCATAAGTATGAAAATGCAAAGAACATTGGAGTGGGATTTGAGAGTCAAGCAATTCAGTTCTTTCCATCATTAACTGATTCTTTGACCTTGAGATCACAAACTCTGACGTGTCATTGCTTTTACCAATGAACATATTAGGTCCTTTCTATTTAAATTACCATGGAGAAAAGACTAAGTCCGACATCTTATTATATACTAAGATTCTAGCACAATGCCTTATATTTAGGTGCCACTCAATTAATCCTTATTTTATGAATAGATTATTATAGATAGATTGTAGACAAGAATTTTGTATTCCTCCCTTCTATAAACTTTAGTGTGTATTACACAAGTTAAGAACAGGGATTCTTAACCTGTTTTGTCAATAACCCCATTTTCAGTTTAGTGAAGCCTATGGATCCCTTCTGAGAATAATGGTTTAAAATGTATTTTTAAAAGGGGCCATTTAGATGGTGCAGTGGATAGAACACTGGCCCTGGAGTCAGGAGAACCTGCGTACAAATCTGGCTTCAGACACTTAGCAGCTACTAGCTGTGTGACTCTGGGCAAGTCACTTAACCCTAGCTGCCTTGCAAAAACAAAACAATAGCAAGATGCTACTTTCTTTCTGCTATAAAATAGACACAGGGCAGGGACAGTGACTACTGAAGTTAGGCTGCTATGTCATCTTCTAATCTCAAGTTACCCTCTTTCTCATCAACACAACTGATAAACAATAAAATATTCAATTGATCTAGTTTTTGAATCTCAATGTTCATTCTTGTTTGGCAGACTAGTTGTAGATACAATAGTTAGAGATACTGGTTCGACCTACAACTTCAACATCTGTTACTGGTTGGTTTAGAAAGTGAAGGTCTTTGGGGTTTTAGATGAAGATGGGTAGGTGTAAGAAACCTTTTTTCCCCCTAAATTAGAACTGAATTTAGAGAAAGCAGACTCCAGACATTTTTGAACATTAATCATTAGTAAAGACAAACATGAAAGCTGATAGAATTGCTCTGATGTCCAGAGCTATATTTAATTGATTCATTAAACATTTTAGCTATTTCTATCTATATTCTTTGCCTATCCTTTCTGGGGAAAGGTACTTGACTTAATCCGAGTTCACTAAGAAAGAAGTAATATGATGAAAAGTGACATTGCCATATACAAAAATCTAAGATAATATTCTCATGAATAAAGACATAGAGAAAATGAAAAGAGGGCATGGGAATGTTAATCACATGAATTATTAACATGTAAAAGTACATACATTTTATAAAGTGGTAGGGTGGTGAATATGAAGAATGCAGCAATATCTCAATTCTCAGACTAAGGAAGTCTTCATGTGAGTAGAAGACTTAAAAATTGTGTGTGAAGGGATGTATTGGAGGCTACATTCTAGAAATAACATATAATCAGAGGGAATATTTTGAATTGATTAATCATAATAAAGATGAGGGCAAAGTGATAGAGAAAAGGAGACTGAGAGAGAAAGGGAGAGGAAGGTATAGAAAGAAAAACACCAATAAAGAGCTTTAAAATTAATCAATTGATGGTTTTGATCCTGTTCCTGTTCTAAAGTAAAATAACTCTATATGGACTCAATGAGAGTGTCATAGTTGATATGATATTTGCATAAGACCTTTTAAATAAGAAGAAACTGCTAAGGCCTAGAAATTTGAAGAAAATTGAATGATGGTAGTTGGTCAGTCAGTCAATAAACATTTGTTAAATACCTACTGTGTGTCAAGGACTGTGCTAAACTTTGGGGATACAAAAATATATCAAAAGACAGTCCTACTGTCAAGGAGAAATTAGGTGGTACAGTCAATACAACTATGGTTCTATGGTCAGGAAGAACTGAGTTCCATATTTGGCAGTAGATACTTATTGGCTATTTGGCCCTAAGCAAGTCATTTATTGTCTGTTTGCCTCAGTTTCCTTATCTGTAAATGAGGACAATAATAGCACCTACTTCCCAAGGTCATGAAAATCAAATAAAATTATGTTGTAAAACACTTTGCACAACATTTAGCACAGTAAGTGTTAGATAAATGTTGAGATGAAAACAAAAAGCAAAATAAATATGTGTAAGCAAACTATGTAATGATAATTAGGAGATAAAAAAGAATTACACCAGAATTAGGATGGGTTGGAAAAGGCTTCCTAGAGGTAGAATTTTAGTTGAGCTTTAAGGAAGTTAGGGAAGATAGTAGGTGAAAATGAAAAGGGTGAAAATTCTAGATATGGGGCATAGCCAAAGAAAATTCCTGAGCTTTCATCTAGGAGGCTAGTATCAATGGATCAAATATAAAGGTGACTAAAGTGTAAAGAATATTGGAATGGTAAAAGTGGGCTAAGTTATAAGGTCTTTGAACCTTAAATAGAAGACTTTTATTTGAACGAATAGAAAGAGCAACATGAGTTAAATTAGTGTGACAGGATGATGTGGTCAGACATATTATTTCAGAAATAACTTTGGTATTTGAATGGAAGATGGGTAGGTATGGGGAAAGCCTCGAGGCAGGCTGACCCACCAGAAGTCTAATGCAGTAATCGAAGGTGAGGTAATAAGAGCCTGCACCGGAGTGATGGCAGTGTTAGAGAAGAGATATTTGAGAGTTGTTGCAGAGATGAAACTAACTGGATGTGGCAAAATGTTTTATAAGTGGAGTGAGAAATACTGAGTACTCCAGGGTGTTATCTGGGTTGTAAACCTGGGGAACCATATGGATGGTGTTGCCCTCTATAGAAACAGTGATGTTAGCATGGGACTGTAGAGTTTAGAGAAAAAAAAATATTAAGTTCAGTTTAATGATGATATTTATGTTTAATATCAGCTACTTCCATATTGTCTAAATGGATACACTTCCCAAATATTTCAAGCATTAACTCTGGTTAAGGGAGTCAAATGATATTTCTTTAACTATACACATTGAACTATTTATATCAAACACTCTTTGAATAGGTAGGAAAGTATAGCTTAGCAATTATTGAGGAAAAACAAAACAAAAAAAAATCTAAAACCTCAATTTTTATTTATTGCATCCTCTTTTTCTAGTATACCTTTCATGATATCTGTTAATAAACAACAAAAATGCATTTCAATTTCATCTTGTCTCTTTTTTTCCCATTGTGGTTAATGTGGTTATGCTCAGTGTCAATAAGTTTCCAGTTATAGAAGTGAAGTAATATAAATCTAGGAAAAAAAGGAAAGGAAAACCAGTGATCAAAGGAGCAAGGACAGTGGGGTTAAATATAAAATCCAAGAAGGATTTAGAATTAAAGGAGCACCAGATTTGGGAGAAGAGAGGTTCATCTTAGGAAAAAGAAAAGTAAAAGAAATTCTGTGAGATTTATTTGGAAGCTACAGCTTGGTCCGAAGTATATTACATCAGAAGTAAATTATGTTCCTTCCATTCATTCACACAATAGGGTTCTAATTTTGAATTCACCATGCTCTCTTCCTTAAATCTCCTGCTTCTGCTTCCTCCTAGTGTGGGAATGGAGGTAATACCTAACTTTAGAGGTAGAATCCAGAAAGAGTATAAGGATTATGGTATTTTAAAAGTGTTCAAGCACAGAAACAGTGTGAACTATGTATGGTTCAGTAAGAATTCTTGCTAAAGATAATTTAAGCTAGCCAATTTCTGAGGTTTCTTCTGGTCCTGAGATTTTGTAATTTTGTGTTAGTGTAGATCTTGAGGTTTCCATAAAAATCATCAGTCCAAACTTCTCACTTGTAAACTGAAGAGAATGAAGCTGAGATTCTCATTGCTCTTACCTAAGACTGTAGAGCACATCTGTGATAGAATTGAGAAAGTCCAGTCAGACTTCCTGATTCTTAAGCTTGTCTTCTAATATTATAAGACACTATCTCTTGTTATAGTTTGTTATATTTGACAGTTTTAAATGAAATATTTTCTAAGCAAAAGGAATTATCTCAAATTATTTAGATCATGATTTGGTAGTAAGTGTTATTTATTTTAAAAACTGAACATATAATTTAATTAGTGTATAGGACTTGTAAACTATTCCAACTGATGCAGATCAGTAACTACTCTGTAACTCTTATAATCTTAAAGAGTGGTCTAGGAAATCTGAGGGTTAATGACATGCTTAATGTCCACAGGATGAATCATAGGTATGAGAGGACATCTTGACTAATAGACAGTGTATTAGTATAAGAGCATTGATTTTGGAGTCAGAGGATCTTTGTCACATTTGGTACTATCTTATGTGACACTGAAAAAGCCACTTGACCTTCACTTACCTTAGGTACTGCTCTATAAGAGGATTGAAATAGATGGATTTAGAAATCCCTTTCATCTCTACCTCTCTAATCTTATAACCATCTTTTCATTAAACCATGATACCTCTTTGTGATTAAATTCATGAAATCCTTTATGGAATACTATTATGCATTTCAAGTATAGTTTGTTCTTTGTTATTTATAAAAACTTTAGACATGGCTTTAATCAGATTTTCAAAAAAAGAAAACAATATGCTTAGCATATTTATGATTTAATTATCTAGTTTATTATTGTATTCACTGATTATTTAGAAAACATATATTATTTGCTTGATGCAACACTAGGTGACATTCCTACCTTGATAACTGGTTATTTGTCTTCTTATAATATTCTAAGTAGGAAGTAACATACATAGTATTTAGTGACATCTGCAACAGGTTTGAATTTTGTAAGCCATATCTCATGAATTTCAATAAATATCCACAATGGAGTTGGTTAATGGTATTAAATAGAACCTTTCAGCATCAATTTTAAGAATTATGGTACCAACTAAAGTCACATTTTTCACCCTGAATTATGTCTTTATGATTGTCAACCAAAATAAAACATTCTGAAATGAGCTTCTTTTAGTACAATGGTATTATTAATGATTGAGAATGACTATTTTGAATTAATATATTTAGTAATTTTTTTAAAAAATTACCTCTTTTTTAAAAATAGAGGCTCTTAGTTTGCATATATTTTGTACAGGATATTATTGATGCTATGGCATTGCTGACTTGTAACTTGGTGTGTTTTTTGGTCTTTTGTCTTGTGAAAGTCTTCTGCCAAATAATGTCATAAAAATGTTAGCATTTGGGAAATAAATAGCATATTAGCAGATAGAGAAATCAGTGGCTTGAAAGCATCTACCTATTGAAGAAACAAAATTTGACTACTTCAAAGCAAAAGTTAAACAGCATATGTTTGACCCTATATTAAACCTCTTAAACAAATACCTATTCAGGTACATTTTGTATCCACATCCATCTAAAAGAAATACAAATTTACTCAATAGGGTATAGCTGAAAGAAATAGCACCTGATTCAGCTGTCACTTACTTCTCTTCTGTGGTGTCTGGAAAAAAAAAACACTTTCCTAAATTGAATGCAACATTTTCCAATTGTAATCTCATTAATTAATATTTCATTTCTTTATCAGAGAACATAATGGGAAAAGGATTTATTTGGTAGTTGTTGCTGCTGTGCATCTAGTCAAAGTGGAAATTTCTGACTTGATTCCAAAAATCTGAACAGAGAAAACAATTATTTATCATATTCAGCATAATATATTTCTTGGAAAAACTTTTCTAATTGCAGCTTTTATATAGACATGTACTTGAATTCATACATGAAGACATTAAATCTGTCTGTGACAATTATCAGAATAGTATTAAATTACCAGTTGGTTGATCTTTTTGTGATAAGCCTTTAAATGCTTAGTTAGACTGATCATTTAAAGAGAGACATAGACTCCATCAAGCCCATGCTCCAAGACTTCATCAGTTGGTGAAATCCTATCAGAGCTTGCCCACCATTGTTATTAACATTTGAAAAAGTAACAATTTCCATCCTAAAGTAAAGCATAAGTGAAGGGCCTTGGTGGAGGATAGCATCCAAATAGAAGTGATTTTTTTTCTCTTTTGATTTATAACTGCATCTAAAACTTTAATGCCCTAATATTTATTGAAATGAAAGCTAATTAGTATAAATATTGCAGCAAAATAAATAAATGCTTACATTCAAAATACAAAAAGTCCATTCGATGGCAATAAAACCCATAGTTTCCTGTTCTATTTAAACATGTCCCCATTTTAAGAAAATTTCAAAAACAAACTCATACTTATAAAACAGGATTCTGGGAAAGTCACTTAAGTACAGTTTCCTCATTTGTAAAAATAGAATAATAATAACAACTATATGCCACTATTGTTTTTGAGAATAGTGTGAGATAATATTTGTAAAAGCATTTTGCAAACCCTATAGCTCTATGAAAATGCAACAATGTTGATGAGCCAGTTGGTGTTCTAGGCATTGATATAGGGAAAAAAACTGATATGAAAAAATAGTTTATGGTCTCAAGAATCTTACATTATTTAATTTCATTAGAGAATATTTATAGTTAACTAAGTCAAAATTCTGAGTTGTATGTACTTTTTCAGAAAAAAAACATATTGCTAAAAACAGGTGTTCTTATACACTTCCCAAGAAATTCCTATTAATTACTATCATTCTGCTGGGTCAATAAATATCATTATCATCACTGCTACATCAATCCATTCATCGTCCTTCTGTACTCACTTGGAACTCAACAATGTTATGCTATGTTTTCCCCCAAGCTTTCAGCATTAGAAATGAAATCCTTACTCTTTCGTTGTAGATGAATTACCCAAAATAACTGGATAGTACTTATAGAAAGATGCCTTTACTGAATCTCTAAAAATTTAAAAGGTACAAATTTTTTGGACTCCAATTTAGATTGATTTGATCAAGAATTAATTTGGAACAAGTCTACTATGAACTGTTTTCTTCATTAATACAATGGGGAAAATAATATACTTATGTAATATATATAAGATAAAAATAATACATTTATTATTTTTAGTAGTACTATGAAGAATAGCTGAGATTTTGACTACAAAATTTTTCATAAATTGTCAAGTACTCTATGAATGTTTGTGTAAAAATGAAGTGTTGGTTTTCTTTTTCTTTTAACCATTGTCAAAATGTACCCAAACTTTCTATAAATAAAAAATATTTATAGAAGGGGAGCTTGGAGGTAACTTATAGACCATCAAGGACAGCTGTCTTATTTTACAGATGATAAAACAAAGGCTCAGAGAATTTAAAGGATTTACTGAGCCAGCTTTGAAATTGTCTGAAATGAAATTTAAAGCCAGATCTTTTTGATTTGAAGTAAGTGCCCTATTAAGTCAAAGACTGGGAAAGAAAAAAAAAACTAATATAATTCAGGTATAAGAATTTCACAAGTAGATACTAATCTACTTATTGAAGAAAACAAAAGCATCTGATAAATGCATACTTTTTGTTGCTTTAATTCTAGGTATTAAACTTTTAAAATGAGATAGACTTGCATGTAGAGAAAAGAGAGAGAAAAGATTTCTATACTCCATAAATATCTTCATATATCAAGAGTTTTAGAGGAAACCCTTTTTAGTGGAATCCCATGTGTAAAATTTATAGTAGGATATTGACAAAAAAAAACACCCAGTGCAAGCAGGCCTGTATGGTGGCTTGTCATCTGCATCAGTGGAAGAAGAGAGTACACAAATCAGTGACATCACAGCTAGACCAAATTCTTGAGGAAGAATTAAATGATCACTGATGTCAGGATCTATAGAAAGGTTTTGGAATTCCTGTCTTGATATTTATTAGCTGTGCCCACAGATCATTATTTTTGGTCATCTGTATTTGAGATAGTAATATATAGTTAGTCTCACATTTTCTTTTACTAATGAGTTTAAAATTCTTTATTATGTATCACTCTAGCTATTATGTGAGTTAACAAGTAAATTCCAATAACTATATATTTGAAACATAACATTTCCTTAGCAGTTGTGGGAAGGACATGGCATTTATCTTCAACATGTTTAGTCTGATGCACTTAAGTCCTCTGGGAAATGCTATAAAGAGATTTCATTACAAATTGTTAGATAGACTACATATTTATCCTGTCTTAATTCAGTTAAGATTGCCTTAATCAAGCTAATGGACAACAACAACTGCAATCTGTTGCCATGAAAATAAAATAATACAATGAAACAAATAGTTGTACCATGGAAATGTAATTGGTTTCATCTATACTTGTGCTCTGGACTTTTTGCTTTATTAAAACTTTGATATGTTTTTCTTCTCCTCCAATAATTTTTTAACATGAAAGAGAAGTTTAAAGCTTTCATTCTCTTATTATTTATATTTTCTAGCAAGCATGCATCTTTACTGATTATATCTTTGATAAATCATTTTGAGATTTTTGTGCTTAGTCAAATGGATATTCTAAAATCCAAAGGATTTTTCAACAATGAAGCCATATTTTGAGTTCTCACATTACTGCTATGCTTCATCATTCCTATTTTGGAAATTCAGTGGAAGATCTTAAAAACCCTTGACAGGTCTGCCAAATTACCTCTAAATTGGCCTCCACAGTAGTATGAAGCCATCTGTGGCCTAGCTATTATACTGAAAGAATGAGAGCATTTATTAAGCACTTACTATGTGCAAAGCTGCATTCAAAGAGCTGAGAATACAAATAGAAAAGAAAGGCATTTCCAGATCTTATAAAACTCACATTCTGAGATAGCAAGATAAGTCTTATAAGAGTTTTCAGCTTCAGGGTATAATGCTTTGGAAATTTTAAAAAATTCTACAAACATATAAATATCAGATATTGTTATCATTATCATTTTGATGAAACATTATTAGGTTACCATAAATTGTTTTATGTAATAATCTTTTTTTCACTTTTTGTGAAATGCAATATGTGTGTTTTTAAGTGTCTCTTGTCTCTCACACATACACACACACACACACACACACACACACACACACACACTATGTAAAATTACATTGCTTTTCAAATCCATTTATGTTCAATTATTCAGGATTCATGAAGCAAGTAGGTTTATCTTTATCCTTAACAAGTTCTGATAAAAAAGACAGGTTACAAATTTGGACCACTAAATAACATTGAGCTTTTATAATTTATTGCAGTTTTGTAAGATGTTTTTTTTTTTTTTTTTTTGCAGCACTCTTGAGTAGGTCTTCTGTTCTAGATATCATGGAAGACTCTTTAAAAGAAGGTCCTAATGGGGATGCCAGGATATTAAACATTCAATGAACCATTTAAGGAAAAGTATGGGATATAAAGACTTCAATAACCATTCATTTACTCTGCAAACATTACTTGATTAAATCAAAAGCTAACTACATTTGGACTTCTTGCATTATAAAGGGGAAACTTCCAAGAAATGGTAGCCATGTCCATCTAATTTTTACCTTGACATAATAAACCCTATCATTGATTTTAAATGCATGAATAAAATATACTATGGTGTGCTGTCTTATGTCTCACATCTGGCAGCACAGGGAAAAAAAAGCCATGTATGATTTGCTAAGATAAGAGTTAATGATGGGTTTCATTAATACTGCATTTAAGAGAAAAGGAACATTTTTTAAAATGACTTCACAATCATATATTTATATATCATGACTTCTCAAAGGATAGGTTTTTTTCCCTAAAAAAAAGACAAAAGTGGTTGAAAGGAAGCAAATTTTTACCTTTATTATCCTTTGTTTTTCATAGTAATAGTACAATTGGTAGTAGACCTTAGAAGAACCTAGTAATCTAAGCCTGCCATAAATCAATTAATCCATCAAAAAAAAATTAAGTATTTAACATACTTTGTAACAAAAGCTGTGCTAAATGATGACATTATACATGTAAAAATGAGACAGTCCTTGCTGTTAGAGTTTCATGCTATCAGAAAGAAAATACATAATATATATTACATATATATTATGTGAATGTATATATAATATAAATATATCAGATAGATACTTTATTTATGTTAAAAATATGAAGGTAGGATAGGAAGGGACTCAACAGATGGTGAGGTCAGGAAGCTTTCGTATATAAAATAACACTTAAAGTGACCCTTAAATGCAGTAAGAGATTCTGTGAGCGAGGAGTGAGGAGACTGTTTTCAAGAGAAAATAATAGATAATTAGAACAAAGCATGGGAACTGGAAATAATGATGAACTTCTAAAAAGGCATGCATTGATTCTTCCTCTCTACCCTCTCAAACTTAGCAATGCAAAAAGGAAGACAATGATAAATGAGCTAGAGAGCTAAGTAAAGCCCAAGTAGAGATGGACTTTATAAGGCAAAGGGAAAAGTTGATACTTGAACCTAGAAGCAATGAGGAGCCATTGAAGCTTATTGATTAATGAAGAGATGGGACATAATGATCCAATAAGGAAATTTGTTTTGGCTGTTGTGTGGAAGATGGGCTTGAGTGTGGAGAATTTCAACTAGAAAAATAATAATAATGGTGACTGGAAGGGAAGATTCAAATGCAGCAGAAGTGATGAAAGCTTGAACTAGAGTTAGGACTTTGTGAGTAGTAACAAGTGGAAGATGTAGAGATATTCTAAGGATAGGAGTAATTCAAAAAGAAATTCAAAGAGAAATAGAGGCAGAGTATTAAAAGAAAAAATAAACAGAAAAAAGACAGTGAATAAATTTTTCTCTCAGTATTCACTCTCCTTAACATTTTTACAAGATTTGACATTAGTGATCTTATCCATTTTTTGAAATTTTCTTTCTTTAACTTCTTGCAAATATCACTGTCTCAGTTCCTCCTATCTCTCTGACTTTTTCCCTTTTTTTCTCTCACTGGTTCCTCTTCTGTTGCCTACTCCCTAAATGCAGCTTATCCTCCCCAACCCCAGATTCAGTTATTGAGAGTTTTCTTTTTCTTCGGTATTCTACTGACAATCTAATATATGTATTGTCTTTGCTGATACAGTTCATTTATTATGGTGATTCTCTTTTCTATTCAATTTTCTACAAAATCTGATGCACATTTTTCAAAGCCACATCAATTACCTTCATGAACACTAGTGACCACCAAACAAATGTAATGCCTTTCTTCTTTGAACTCTGAAAATAAGTTTTTTATAACCCAGTGATGGGGTCTAAAATTAGCCTATTTTAGGAAATTATATAATATCAAAAATACCTTGCTATACCATAAAATTCTTATGAAAAGAAATTTTCTCACTGCTGCATCACTGAGCATCACTGCTCAACACCATATTATAGTATGGACATCAAATTATATCTTAGTTGAATTTGAATTTTTAAGCAAATCTTAGCTGAAATTATATATGTGTGTGTGCAAGCTAAATATATACAATATATTTTGTTATTTACCCAATCTAAATATATATAAAAATTTTACAATATATCTATGTATGTTTAAATTTAACTACATATAGCGTATCTATTATATTTTAGCTTAGTTAAATTTATATATATATAATTTTATAATATATGATCATATGTACATATATCATAAATTATATATAATTTATGTACATAATTTCAGTTAAGTTTTTTTAAATTCAAATTCAACCAAGATTTGATTTTGTGAATATATTTACAAAACTTAGCTTACTGAGAATCTTTGCAGAAAGTTGAAAAAGCAATTTTGATAGTAAAATATTGATGACTTTTGTGTAGAATAGGAATGGGGAGAAAAAAAAACATATTAGGTAAGGTGAAAGGGATATAACCAAGTTGTTTTGTTTGTAATTTGTATTGTGCTTTCAAGTTGGCATAGCCTTATGTGTATATTGATATGGAATAATTGTTTCTAAAGTATAGAGATTTCATAACTTTATCATCAGTTTTTCTTCTTATCAAAATGATCAATAGCCAAAAAATGATAAATTTTAAAGATCAAAGATTTAGAGCGGGAAAGAAATTTAATTGATCATCAATTTCATCAGGTGTTTGATACTATTAATTATACACTATAATAGATAAAGATATTGAGTCTCAGAAAGGTTGTGATTTACTCAAAATTATCAAATAGTAAATCTCTGAGGCAGAATTTGAACTGAGATCTTGATTCTATATCTAGTACCCTAATTATTATGCCTTTTAGCTGCCTGAACATTGAAGAATAAATATGTACATATTTTATATTGCATACAAAAACATAAATTTAATAAACATGTCATAATAATAAATATGTCTTTATAAATAAATAGCATGTCTTATAATAATAAACATGTCTTAAATAAAATACGTCTTATAATAAAATACGTCTTAATATAAATAAATAAATAACATGTCTTAAAATATTAAGAGTAGGGGAAAAGAAGAAATAAAAGACAAAAAATAAGGCTTGCTGTCTTAATTTTCAAATTTGTTCTTATCTCATTAAAATTAAGACCAGAAGAATGAGTTATTAGCATTACTTATGGAGTTACTATGATAATCTGAATTTAAACTAAGTTATGAAATGCAATTTATAATATATTTGAAAATCACATTCTACTAAGATTACAGTGAAACTGATACACTTGAGTATCATATATACATGACTGAGGCAAATGACTACAAAATATTTTTATCTCATCATCTTAGTGTATTCTAAGGAAAAATGAAAATTCTGTCCCCAGTACTTACAACATAATTAGAAAAAACAAAAATAAAATCAGATTTATAAAGACAGCTATAATTAAAATCTCCCTATCCCGTCTTTTTATCTTGGCTTTCTGATGCAGATATTGGTTTCAAATTTGATTTAATACCAAATTTCCATTTCAGTTGGGTTGATATATGGTTTTAACACAGCTAACAGCATTGATGGCTTATAATCTATTTTTAACTTCCCTTCTGCAGAAATGAACTCATCATACTTTATTTAGAAAGAGTTACATAAAAATTTAATTATATAGCCAAATATCTGCATATATCTATTGCTTTATATCCACCAGATTTAAGGCTAAAAAGAAGCATCATGCATTCATCATCATTGAAATTAGTGTACTGACACAATTTTTTATATCTTAGTATAAAATCCTTTCATCTTGAATTTAATAGAGAAGGCTAAATTGAAGATAAAAAAATTATCCTATTAATTCCAGAAACAGAATGTGATATAAATCTTACAGTTTAGCGTAGTAAAGAATTATTGACCTCAAATTTACTATTGATTTTTGTAAGAATAGAAGGGTCCCTTTGCTATAAAAAGGTATTTTCCAAAATTAATTCAAATTTTTATTAAATACTTTTCAAAAATCAAACTCTCCTAAAATAGAAAACTAAGGTTTTTAGATGGATTTTTTTTTTAAAAATTCTATCATATGCATTGTTGGTGGAGCTGTGAACGAATACAGCCATTCTGGAGAACAATTTGGAGCTATGCTCAAAAAGTTATCAAACTGTGCATACCCTTTGACCCAGCAGCATTTCTATTGGGCTTATATCCCAAAGAAATCATAAAGGAAGGAAAAGGCCCCACATGTGCAAGAATGTTTGTGGCAGCCCTTTTTGTGGTGGCTAGAAACTGGAAATTGAATAGATGCCCTTCAATTGGAGAATGGCTGAATAAATTATGGTATATGAATATTATGGAATATTATTGTTCTGTGAGAAATGACCAGCAAGATGATTTCAGAGAAGCCTGGAGAGACTTACATGAACTGATGCTGAGTGAAATGAGCAGAACCAGGAGATCATTATACACGGCAACAACAATACCATATGACGATCAATTCTAATGGACATGGCTCTCTTCAACAATGAAATGTTTCAAACCACCTCCAATTGTTCACTGAAGAAAGCCATATACACCCAGAGAGAGGGATGTGAAATGTGGACCACAAGATATCATTCTCATACTCCTTGATTGATGTTTGCTTACATTGTGTTTCCTTTATCTGATATATCATTTGTGTAGACAAGATTTTTCTTGCACAACAATGACAAGTTTGGAAATATGTATACATATATTCGATTTACCAATATTTTAACATAATTAACATGTAGTGGATATCCTGCCATCTAGGGGAGGGGTGGGGAGTTGGGGGAAAATTTGTAACGGAAAGCTATGTAAGGGTTATTGTTGAAGAATTACCCACACATATGTTATGCAAATAAAATTAAAAAAAAATTCTATCATATCCATAAGTAATTTGGATTAGGTAAAACAATACTATGTGTCAATAGGCACATTGGTTAATTTTTCCCACTTGCTTATTTGCAAAAATGATCTGAACATACGTTTGTATCTTGTCAATAAACTGTTGGCTTCCCAGTTATTTCTGGGTAGTTCAATACATTGGAAATGTATAAGCAAGTTTTTTTTTCCCCACTTTGAAAAAACAGCAGTAACAACTGTGTAGCACTTAGAATAACACAATAAAGTTCCCCTATTTACTGCCTCTATGATTTATTCAGGCCAGTTAGCCTTTACATCTTTCCATGTACTAAAGAAGTTAGCTTATGTGAACTCTTAGTTCCCTTATAGATCTAAATCTATGATTCTATGAGTCATGATAATGTGCCTTTGGACAATGTTCTATGCTAGATAGATTTCTTGACCTCAAAAAATTTATGTTTTTGTATGCAATATAAAATATGTACTCAAATGATTCTGCATTCCAGAACCTCCCTGCCTCACTGTGGACCTCCTATGTCACTGGAGATGAAGGCACAAATTACAATCTTATCTCCATGTATATTTATCTAACATGAATACTTATAAGCTTACATAGCACATGCTTAATCAATGTTTTTAATGAAAAAAAAATGAGTAAATGTTCAGCAAATCATACTGACTATGATATTTTATCAAATCAACAAATACATTTTCAATGAACAAGCATAACTGGAGTCATTCCAAGTCTCCATTGATTCAATTACTATATCAAGCTGAGAATGAAAGTTTCACTTGGACTGAATCTGGAAAAATTTGGCCAATTCCGGCTTAAAACATTTCTTTTCTCTTTAGTTATTTCTAGCTAGTTGAATACATTGGAACTGTATTAGCAAAGAAGTTTTTCCCCCCCACTTTGAAAAACTGTTTGGATGATCATCCCAGAAATACAGCTAATAATTAGCATAGTCTGCTTATTTGTTACCCTGATGCTTATGTGGAAAGGAAAACATGAAACAAACACACATCAACAGTTATGTTAAAAAACAAACACCAATGCCATCTTAGTTCTGTACCTCATTGTTCATAGACCTGTTTCATGTTATTGCTTGTGTTTAATTTACAGTGGAAACTTTGAATCAAGAGGACTAATAAGATATTGTTTTCCTTTCACTGACAGAGCATTTGTTGTATATGTATTAGATGCTCACCTTTGAGATTAATCTGTGGAAACATAAAGAATGTCATGAATAAATTTATTTGCAGATATTAATTGTAGTTGAAATTAAAGTGATTTTTTTCCCTCAAATGGAGGGAAAAGATGATTCAGATCCAGATATTCATGTTATTGGTTTGCTTTCTGGAATAAAATCCAGAAAGTATGTGTAGCATCAATGTAAATATAAATGGATCAATAAATAAACATATCTTAAGGCTTTTCTATGTGCAAAGCACTTTTATTTAAGTATTTTTGTAGCCAGTGTTTTATTTTATTTTATTAGGTTATATAGTTGCAATCATTTTAAGCATTTCCACTTTTCATTATGTTGTGAAAGAAAAATCAGAAATAAAGGGAAAACGAAGAGAAAGAAAAAACAAACCAAAACAAGCAAGCAAACCCAAAAGGTAAAAATAGTATGTTTCAATCTTTATTCAGTTTCTAGTTCTCCCTCTTTGGATGTGGATGGCATTTTTCGTTCCAAGTCTATAGGAATTATCTTGGATGTCTTGCTGAGAAGAGCTTTATCTATCATAATTGATAATCGTGTAATCTTGCTATTTACCTGTGTACAATGTTCTCTTGGATCTGCTCACTTTACTCAGCATCAGTTGATGGGCCTTTGTGAAAACAGCCTGCAAAGCACTTTTAGATACTTGGAATACAGATGCAAAATTTAGATAGTTCTTACCATCAATGACCTTATACTCTTTTTTAAATTTTATTTTTTTTAATTTACATCATTTCAATTTCTAAATATTTCTTTTTACATTGCTGTATAATAATAAAAATAATGTAAAAGCAGTTCAGCAAAGACTAAGTAATATAGTAACTGAATCTAGCAGTGTATGAATGTCCTCCACCCATAAATGCTGCCTTGCATCTTCCTACTCTTCTTCAAAGATGTGAAAGAAGAGCATTGGTCTCATTGCTTCTTTGGGTCTAAACTTGATCACTGTAATAATAATAATAATACATTGTGCCAGTTTTTTGTCTGCTTTTGTTGTTGTTCTTTATATTTATTCTATTGTTATCAATGTGCAAATTCTTTTCCTAAGTCAATTATTTTGTTTCAATGTATATATTTCCCCATCCATGCTCATCACTTACTTTAAATCAAAAATATCTCATTATATACAATCTCTACACTTAGTTTGTATATTCCAGAGCTGGTAGGTTGGTAGTTATCTACTTTGTTTCCAGTTCTTTGCTACAAAACTAGAACTTCCAGACTACCACAGTAAAAAAGATACTAGAAGTAAGTTATATATTGTGCAAGTAATAAATGTAGTACATAACTAGAACTAAGTGAAGATCAACCAGTAATTAATTTTAGGAAAATAAATGTGAACTTTTGCATCAAAAGATAAAATTTCTAAATTTTTCTTCTCTTTAGCTATGTAATAGTGAGACTCCGTCCTCTTTACTATAGGCTTTGATATTCTGAGTCTTCCTCACATGACTAACTTATAGTTAGACATGAATAAGAGACTCACATAGTAAAGCTACTAATGATTTGGTGTTAGCATTTTTGGAGTTAATGCTTATATTGATAATGAAATCTCAAGTCTATATGAGAATTCTGATATTATTTCCATATTATATACAGGAATTATATCCAGTATGTGTGTGAATATAATATGAATACATGAGGAACACATACTTTGAAATATACCTTATGTGTTATTGAAAAGAAGCATTTTAGAATTCTGATAACTTCACACAATTGATATACTATGGGAAAAATAACATCATTAGTCATTATCATATGATATATTTAATTAATATTGATAACTTTTAAATAATTTTCCTTAAATGGTTAAATTGAAAAGGATGCATGTTGTCCCACAAATAGATGGAAATCATAGTTTCACTTTATCCTTTTATCCTTTACTTAAACAAGTACTTTTTGGAAGAACAAACGCCTGAAATATTAGCTTTCTAAAGCTCTTTTAAAGAATTGCATTTACAAATTTAAAGACAGTTATTCTGTTTGGCCTCCCTTAAAAGTTTTGAAAGTTTATATTTAGCTACAACAAAATAGTCCATTTAAATATATTCCTACTTGAGAGAATCAGAGATGTTAATTTTTTTTACATTTCATATTTTCACAGTGATACAAAATAGTTGGTATCCTTATCCATTAAATATTTTTTAAAATAAAATTAGCATCAAAAACAAAATTCAACAGATGAAACTCTTTGGGAAACTTGAAGAAATGTACACGAGTTTATTTTTCATGAATATTGTGTTGTCCTAAGGAATCTCTGATGATGCATTTATAAGTTTCTTGTATAATACTGGTTTTTAAAACTTTGGCGTGCAAAAGATAAAAAAATCTCACAAAGTTAGAAACATTTAAATAAAGTAAATTAAAATAGTAATCCTTTATAAATAAAAATATAATCATGCATGGTCTAGGCTCTCCATAGAGAACTGAAATATTTGCTCCTGGAATTTGGGTATTTTTTTTGCCTGAATTATGAGAAACCTATTTTAAATGCAGGTTTATTTGCCATAATGATCTACATAAATACTTCAATAGTTTTTATCTTCTATAAAATTTGCATATTTAACATTCAGTTTAAGAGATAGCATGAGATGGAACTAGTGTCCTTGTGGAATATTCTACTACCCGTTGTAAATTCTAAATTTAGTTCTAAAAGTGCTGTCTATTAACATTATGGCTAGTAGGGAAAGGAAAATTTAGAATAGAAGCAATGGAAGTTTGTTTTGGGATGACCTTTCTCCTCAGACTCACATGCAAATTTATGTATTTTATTAAACCCATTGTTTAAAAGTGGTATCTGTTTCCTTATTTGTTAAAAATGAAGGAGTTGGCAGAGACAACACTGTAAATTGAAAAGTATTATTATGTCATGCTACTTTCATAATTGATGCTTTAAAACATAAATTATATTTTAATGAAGGTTATTTTTAAATGTTATTTTTTTTAAAAAAAAGTTTACATGGAGAAACTGGTTTGTCAATTCTATTGAGGAATTGATTAACTTAACCAGTAAAAATAATAATCAAATCAAGAAATGACTCAACTTGTTCACTGGATCAGTGATCTTCTGTCAGAATAGTTTGCAACTTATATAAATTTTCTCTTCTGGCTACTAAGGTAATCCAGTGAATAGTGTGCTAAGCCTTAGTCAGGAAGACCTAATTTCAAATCCAGCCTCAGAAATTTATTAGCTATGTGACTTCAGGCAAGTTAACTTCACCTTGATTTAGATCATTTGTAAAATGGGGATAATAGCCCCTACTTCTCAGTGTTGTGAAGATCAAATGGAATAATATTGATGTAGTATATATAGCACTATAGGTGCTATATAAATGTTAGCTAATATCCTCCTTGTCAAAGTTTTCTCAGTATAAGATCCACAAATTTACATTAATATATTCTGATGACTTTATTTCAATAAAATTAATAATTTTCTTTTTCATTCTATGTGTATTTTGTTTAATATATTTCAAATATTCTAAGAAAGAATACATACACTTCATTTGACTGGCAAAGGAGGCTATAACTAGAAACTTATGCTATTGGTTTTTAAATATTTTTAGAGAGTAAAACATCATTCTGGGTGGCAAAGTTATCCTGTTGTATACACAAGAGAATAATATCATTTTCTTAATCAAATATGGCCCTATTGGTACATGGCTTCAACCATGAAAATCATAATTAATACTACATTACAGCCTACTTATACCAATATTCTGTGTTCTTTATATTTAATTAGATTTTCATTTTTCTTTCCCCAAATAGAATGCATAAATAATAACTTGATATTTGAGTTCATTGATGTAAGAACTCCTGCCACAAACACAGATCCCATCCTTTCTACCATCCTTTTTCATTCAGATCCCTTTTCATTCAGTGTGACAAATGTCTATATTCTGGTACAAAACCTTCAGAGAAGGTCTACTGAAATACACCAAAGCTTATTTTTGTTTTTGTTCTGAGTTACATTAAAGTGTAATGATTCCTTTCTCTTAACTTCTTCTAAAAAGCATTGTGCTTTCTTAGCACCTCTTTTAATTCAACTAATAATTCAAGCTTGTATTATAAGGCTTTCTATTCTTACCTCATCTCCCCTATTAAATCATAAAATCCTGAAGGTCAGTGACTCTATCTTATTTAATTTTGTATAAATATTGCTTAGCCACTAATCAATCAACAAATTAATAAACATTTATTAAGCATTTTCTATGTGCTAAACACTATGGGTACAAAAAGAGGCAACAAATAATCCCTGAACTCAAGTATTCTACAATCTAATGAGGGAAGCAACATAACAAAGCAATATATACAAAGCAAGCATAAATGGGAAATATGAGAAACATGTTGTTATTATCATTAAAAGGAGATACTTCCTGTATTCCTATAAAACATGAGATTTGAGCCAGGACTTAAAAGAAACCAAGGTGGTCAATAGTGAGAGAAAAAAAAGATCAACCATAGTTGACAGTCAGTAAATGAATTGAAGAATAAATAAATGAATGTTGATTTAAAACTGTTTTCTTTAACACAAATTACATGCTTGATTTACCTTTATAGCCTTTATCTATTTGTACAATACTGTCTAAATCTTTTTCTTTTCACAAATATCTATTAATTTGCTTATATCTAAAATGATTAAAAAAACATCATAAGACACTATGAGAAACATGATAAATCATGGGAAATAATGGAGGACAAAATTCAAGTGTCTCCTTATTGGTATCTGATCACAGAGGAGGTGTGAGAGCATTAGTATGAAGGATTGCTATCTTTAATGCTAGTTCACTCAAAAAAATAATTTTCCAAAAGAGTTTATATTTGTATGGTGGTTAGTCAAAGGTAGAAAGTGATTATACTTATGTAATATGCAAATTACTGAACTGGTATTCGAGAACTTGAACATGTAGATGTAAATGCATTATATTTCCACCACCACTAATGAATGATTCATAAAGACATACTATATAGGGTCCTCATACTCATACACCAACTGTTTGTAATTTTGGTGATTATAGAAAGTATTTTAGGGACATTTTCAAAGATTTTCCTTTCTGCTATGCTAGCTTTTTAATACTCATGTAAATATTTCTAGAAGAAAGTTCTGAGGAGAGAAAGGAAATACAAATTTTGCAAAGTTATAGCAGCTACTATTATTAATTAAGGGGAATGGTAAGTTAGAAAGACTACTGAGTAGCATAAAAATAAACAAATGTAATAAATGATTGAAAACCTCTAGAATGCTTTGGAGATAAACCTATGTGGTAAAGTTAAATAAGAATATAAAAATAATACCCATTAAAGTAAAAAATGATTATCAAATTATTAATACCTACTATAACCTCAGCACTGGTGGATAAATACTGTAGGATTTTGGTTTTGTTTTTTAACAAAGAAATAACATCTCCCAATTAAAAGAATTTATCCTTTTGCTGTAGTTTCAAGGCAAACATACATAAGTTTATGGAAATAAAAGAATTGAATGGAATTAATCCTTGGGGGTCCATACATGGTCACTGAGTATAATTCATATAATTTTCATTTTGACAGTATCAATATGGTGATATATCAAGACTGCAATTTAAACATTCTATATTTGGGTTACTATAAAATACTTGATAAAGTCTTTTATGAATTTAATGGGGAATATTAAATAAGGCAGATTAAGAATAGAGCAAGTAGACTTGTTGCAAAGTAAATTTTTGGCTAACTTTCTCACAATATAATCATTTTTTAACATTGGATAGTATCATGAAGCATTGAGTTTCCATGAATATCTGCTATAAACTGTCAATGAACCAACACTAGTTTAAAGTAGGTTCTTCATAGGATTTCACCAAATGAACCTAATTTCCATCTGTTTATATTAATTAAATAATATTAATAGTAAATAATTTTCTAATTATTTGACCCATTGATCACCCATATAAGAAAGAATTCCCACAAGCAATAAGGAATCATACCAGATGGCCTCTTATTTTCCCTTTTAATTCCCTTTTTTAATAATTATCCAAGAATAACCTGAAAATAATATAGAGGTATATAGTCCAGTGCTAAACTGCGTCCTATGTGTCCTAAAGTAATTTAGAATATGGGATGACCATGGCGAGATATGAAAGCCATGGCTTCCTAGAAGAAGTGGTGATTGCAATAGGACTTGAAGAAAGCTTGAAATGAAAAGGAAAGGGAATGTCATTCCAGAGGAAATGACTAAATATGAAGGCAGGTATAAAGACAGTAAGAACAGTAAATGGATTAAATAGACTGGGGCCAAACTTGGCTATTAAACAGATATTAGAAAAGGTAGTCCACATGGGAATACTGACTGAGGATTAGTAGGGCTTATTAATAGTTCATGTTTCTGTTCTATTATTATACATCACAGATAAGTTAATTTTGGTAACATTTTAAATGAAGAGTTTGATCACAAATATACAAATATAGTGTGAATAATTTTCCATTTTGAATGAAAGATTCTTTCTAATTTGATGTTAATTTGACTAGAGTAATATCCCATGATGTTCAAAATTGGCTTTTAGAATGTGATTTATAAATGTATGCATATGCACATGTACATATAAATAAATGTGTAATCATAATAGTCATGCAATTTTTAGTTTCCACTGTCAACTTGCATTCTAGGTACTGTTGTAGGGAATTTTAAAAGCATATCAACATACTTCTTTTATAATCTACTTTTCTCCTGGCTTTTTAATATCGACTAAAATGTGCATTTAATATGTAGAAAAAGTCCTCGTGGCTGTCATAACCCATTGTTTTCCCCCAAAAAGCTGTCCTTTCAGCTAAAATTAAAGAGGCATAAGGAGAGGTGATGGCACAAAAACAAATATACATTAGATAAAAATATGAAGCACAGACTATACCTCCCACTCAGAAAAGTATCAGACATGATGAAATATATAGGAACAAACCTTCCTGTAAAGAGAACACAGCTGTTTAGGATTCCAGTGAAATGCATAGAAGATAACCTCAAAATGGTAGTGGAGGCAACAAAAACAAAAAAAATAGAATAAAGAGAACAGCTATACAACATTTTTGTTATGTAAGAAACAAAAATATCTTTCAGCAGAGAAAATTATATTGGGTGATACAGGGTTTCCTCCTCATCTATGCAGTGGCTATTCTTGGTTAAGAAACTAACTTCAGAACATTACCATGAGCTTCAAAGCATTCCAAAGTCTGTTCACTAGGCTCCTTTCTTGACCCAATTTGAATGGTGTAAGGTATTATTATTTGTTTGCTTGTTTATTTCCTATCGCACTAAATTCTTGATTAGTTTAATATTATGCTAATGTACATTTTGTTATTAAGGAGGTTTTTCACACAAGAAGCTTGCCCTCTAGTAATCCACTCATTTGTTTGGGATGGGAGAAGGAAAGGGAAAAGGAGAAAGGTGGCATGAGACATGTGCAATATCATGAGTGCATAGAGGTAAACAAAAAGTAAAGCAAGGCAGGTCCGAAAAGCTTTTGACCATTGGCCATTATTGTTATAGCTTGGAGCCTGAACCTTTATTGTATTAAATTAAATAGTTGTTAAAATTTCAAAAGGGCAGAAGGCAAAAGGAGAAAGGAAATATGATACTTTTTACAACTCAGGACAATGGGGAAAAAAAGATAATTGTAGCCTCTCATAAAGTGCAAGCAGGAGGGTAGATAACCCAGTCCAGAAAAAATTGGTAGTAGTAATAAATAAAGGACAGCATCTAAGTGTTTGATTGAACTATGTTCCAGAGCTTTCTGGTAGAAGAAAAGAGATAAAGTCTATTAATTACTGAGGACCTATGAACCCATAGGGTCATATAATATTTGTCTGAAATATCCTTAAGTTCAAGGATTTGTCATTTTCTTTATATCTCCCATAACATCTTCCATACTGCCTTGCACAGAAGTAAGGAATACTACTTTGAATTGTCTATGTGTAGTAGAAGGCATATTTCAAAAACAGTTGTTTCTGAACTATTCCATAGTCTGCCCTTTTGCTAGTCCCCATGATACTGCTTCATAGTAGTTTAGCCTCCTTGTTTAGCATTTAGTCACCCCCAGTCACCTAAGGCCTTTTGTAATTATACTCTCTTTGCCTATACCCTATATACCAATTACAGCAACATTCTCCCCTTTCATACAAATTTTAAGTTCATCTCATGGGAAAATGGTGACTTATAGAATTTTCTTACATAAATATGCAGATGTTTGTTTAAAATGAGAATCACACACATTCATATTCATATATTCTGAAGAAAAAAATACATAGAGACTCCAACATATTAGGTAGACTTCTCTGTAGAAAACTTATAAGGTGACATTGGACAACAGCTGAATTTTCAAATATATAAAAAAATTAAAAGATAATTAACTTTAATAACAACGACAATGATTCTAGTAATCACAATAATAATAGTTAACATTTATATAGTGTTTTAAACTTTGCAAAGTGCTTTATACATATTTCACTTTATCTTCACAACAGCCCTGGGAAGTAGGTGTTATGATTATTCTCATTTTACAAATGAGGAAACTAAAGCAAACAGAGGCTAAATCACTAGCCCAATCTCACATATCTATTAAGTATTTGAGGTTGAATAGCAATTTAGGCTTTTCTGACTCCAGGTCCAGTGTTCTATCCACAGCCAGCTACTCTTTTATACAGAAAATACCCGTATTGATAACATAAAATAGGAATTTTAAGGGTCAAATAAGACAATGCATGTAAAGTACTTAGCAAAATTTAAAGCACTATATAAATTCAGTTATCATTATCATAATCATTATTACCACCACAACCACAATTAAACTATTTTTGAATATAACAATATTTTTGTTACTTTTTAGTCTTTTGACATTGTACAATTCATCACTGGGGCATGGATATCTTAATTAAATTATTACCTTCATTCTTAAAACTTTATGCTATTCTAAGCATTGGAATATAGATGTATTACATAGTATATAGATTTCATCCTTGGTATCCCTATTTAATGGATATTCATCACTGCATTATACCTACAAATAAAAATGTCACAAATTTGGCAGGCAAAATCAATGTTACCATTTTATGATACAGTAAGGTGCTTTATTAGTATCTATAAAATGACTTAAAATTGAAGTTTTTCTGCATTTTTAAAATTCAGATATCTTAGAGTTTGCCATTCAAGAAATATCATCTCTTTAATTGAATGAAGACAATTTTATTTAGTTTTTATTAAATTTCAGAATTCCATGGAAATATAATGTTAAAATTATAAATTTAAATGTTCATTTATCAAAAAATTAAAACTAAAGATTTTCATAGCAGCATTACATTGATAATCTTGCTTATGTATTATAATAAAGTAAATATAATTCAAAAATTATATATAATCAAAATTAGACAAGTTAATGTTGCTAAAAAGGATCTTAACTTTCATATTCTCTGATTTGTTTTCAATTTTGCAATTTTAACATAGCCTTAATGGAGATTTTCTGCATATAATTTTCTAATTTTTATGAAGCAGGAAAGAAATGAAAGATTGGAAAATTGATAAGAGCCACACTAATATTATGAAAATCCAGGGATATAATTAAGAAGTTTGAAAATATGATCTTAAAGTTTCAAGTCAGATCAGAATTCTCTGATATCTACCTCTTTGCATTCCATCTTCTTTTTTCTTTCATTTTTAATGCTTCCTCCAGAAAAAAATTCTGACATTAAGACAACAATTATTACAAGATATGTTACAGATCAAAAATTAAACTCAAGCAAACATCCATAATAAGGAACATTCAATTAGAAAGTCACATGTCAAAGTATTTACATGTGTACATATGTATACATTTATACATACATTTTCTACACATGAATAGCTAAACATTTTCATGCACCAGACAACTCTCTTTGCACATATATTTATTGTGTTCTATACATATACAAATAGATATAGACATGTTTGTATGTATAAGTATATGTTCATTTTTTATCAAGCTGAAAGGACACTGAGTTTGATTTTAATGATAGATTTACATTAATTATTCAAGAAAAGCATAGGCAAATTTTGAAAGGCCCATCACTGTATTGGCTTCTGAGCAATGGGTTTTTAAAACATAGAACCTTTAAAACACTGAATACCAAGTCTTAAAGAGGTTGCAATCCATAAAATTGAAGGAATTTTAAATTTGTTGATATATTGAAGAATTTTTGTAGTGTCTCCCATGTCATACAATTGATTCTAAAGTTCTTAAGAGATACCTTGGGAGTGCCCTTGCATTGTTTTTTTGTTGTTGTTGTTGTTTTTTACCACATTGTGAGCACTTACCTCTGTGTGTGTGTGTATATATATATATATATATATATATATATATATATATATATATGAGAAAGAGAATATTATATATATGAGAAAGAGAATAGTATATATATATATATATATATATATATATATATATATATATATACACATATATATATATGGTATGTGTGTATTTTTACCACAACCAGAAACTCAAAACCAAATCCTCTTTCAAGAAGAATAAATTTCAATACAATCAGAAAAGATCTTGACTAGCTATGAATGCTTGTCAATAAGTGAAAATGAATTTATGTTTCTTCTTTGTGTGCTCGTTCATATGTATTGTGTATACTATCACATTGTCACCAAAATTATACTTGGGCATTGCCTCCAAAACTGAATTTCCTATATGCCTGTGTAAATTTGTCTCATTTCTTTTTTTAAGAAACCAACAAAATCTGCTATTTTCTGTGGGTGGAAGTCGACATATATAAGAAGAGGGAAGAAGTGACTTAATTTAATATAGAGATTTAGAATACAGTTGATTCTGCTACTAACTTAGTATGTGAGTCTAAGCAAAATTCTTCATATGTTTACTCTCAATTTAGAAAGAACAAGTTTGGGTTCATTGGGTAAAAATTACATCAGGATGATGTCTTTTTCTTTTATTGATGGATTTACTAGGCTTATATACCAGAATAATGAAATAGATATGATTACTGTCACAACTCTGACATAAGAGCAGTAGTTTATTTTTTGATTGATAAAAATCAATTGAGTTAATATAGGTAAAACAGTAGATAAATGGACATTGTTATTTTGATGTGACATTTTATGAAATCTCTCATGAGATCCTTTGCAGAAGATGAGTAAAGATTGTAGATTCAGAACTGTTTAAACCACCAAGTCAAGAAGTCAAGAAAATGAATATCAAGCACCTACTATATTCTAGGCCTTATGCTAAGTACCCTAAAGAAAACAAAATAAAACAAAATATCTGACAAAAAGAGTGAAGCCTACTGGATTTAAATTAAATAAGGGAGCTATTTCTAGTGGAGTACCATATTATTCTTTCCTTGACCCTGTACTGTTTAATATTCTCACCAAATAGGTTGAATGAAAACATAAATGTCACATATTTGAAATTTAATGATAATGACAAGTTTGAATGGCTAAGAGATTAGATGATAGAAGCAGAAAGGTCTCAGTGAACTACACAGATGGATTAAATCAAATACAAAGAAATTTAGTAGGAAAAAAAAAAAACAAAGCACTATACCCAGATTCAAAAATCAATGGAGAATTACAGAATGGAATTAGATGGAAAAAGGAGTTGATATTGAAATGCCTGTGGATGTTTAATAAACTACAAGCTCAATATTTATGTCAACAGTATGAGGTGATAAGCCAAATAATGGATATGATATTAGGAATAAAGAATAGATTGGTATGGAGAACTCTTAGATAAGAAAACTGTCATAAAGTAACTCCTAATCTTCTTTGTAATTTTAAGTATTAGAGACTTGCCTACAGCACAAGAGCTTTAAATAACACAGCTAGGATATGACAAAGGTGGGGCTTGAATTTAGATTTCCTGGCTCTGAGACTAGCTCTCTATCCATTAAACCAGGCTGCCTCTCTAATATGATCTTAATCCCATTAAGATCATTGAAATGTCCAGAATGAGCAAGGTTGTGGTCTGAATACTCATGATTGTCACCCTAAATCTGATATATTGTAGTAATATTGTACATTTCAAAGGTGTACATTTTATCTATATTTTCTCACTTGATCTTCACAACTTCACAACAGATTTTAAGAATGGCACTGACATTGTACTTCACCTAAGGAGAGTCAACCACGATAATGAGGTGACAAAACCATTACAAGCACTGGCTAAGAAACACAGTATCTTGTCTCAGAGAAGAGAAGGCTTAGAGGAAACATTCAAGTATTTTAAAGTCTGCCATCCTTGCAGTAGAAGGATTTGAATTGTTTTGCCTAACCCAGGATAACTTTCAAAGAGGCAGACTACAAGTCAGTGTATGCATCATTTATTTTTTTTTCTTCCCTTTAAAGCAAAGCTTCCAAACAAAGCTGCCCAGAACATGAATCAGCTGCCTTAAGATATAGTAAATTCAACTTCATTGACAGTTTTCAAGCAGAGAGTGGATGACCAATTATCAGGAACATTATTGAGAGAATGCTTACTCAGGCATTAGTTGACCTAGGCTAGCTTTAATATTTTTTCAGATATAAAATTTTGTGGATCAGGGAAGATTTCATGAATGATGAGGTATTAGATGCAGATCCTGAGAGGTACTTAAGCTTTTGACAGATAGAGATGAGAAAAGGCAATTCTGCATAGCTCTAATAACATGAGCCAATACAGAGGCAGGAGCATATGAGGAATATTTAGAAACAGTGAGTAAATTCACTTTGGCTGGAGCATAT
>JAJPUD010002706.1:151524-195281 GCA_023553655.1 Myrmecobius fasciatus | reverse complement strand
GCAACCTGATTGGGACTATATTTTGAGAAAATTAATCTAATAGGAATGTAGAATAGATTGAAGAAGGGGGAATAATCCCGGAAAGAGGTAATAAGAACCTAAAGGAGGGTAGTGAGGCTTGTAATGTAAACAGTCTTATGAGCTATTAACTGAACTGATTAGGGGAAATTACTGGTCCTTCTTTCTCTAGAGATCATTAAAAATCTCTTTGCTGTTGTTTTCACTTTCTTTAGAGAATCTTTATTATTTAGGGGAAACTGTCTTGGTTGAAAAAATCCAAGTAGTCTGTTCTCCTTCAAATTTTCCTGAGCAAACAGATTGTTCATTTGCATAGTTAAAGGCCCACTTTCATATGAAAGCTGAATACTCTAGAGAATGTAAAGAGCTCAAAAATTGCTAGAGAAGTATTGGATTTCACTGCATAAAAGTAAATCTTAAACATGGAAGAAAATGAAAGAATATGAAAATAGTTTTGAAGCAGTTAGAGCATTAAAAAAAATGCAAGTAGTCTGTGCCAAGTTACAACAAAAAATGCTGCGTATTTTCTATGACCAAAGTTGAGGATAAAAGAGGTTTCCATTTGGGAAGAATATAATAGGTTTATTTGGGAAATATTAAATGATTATCAGTTCACTTATAAATTATTTCATGTAAATATGTTATATAGAAAGTGCTGAGTTCACCAAGAAAGACCATGTAGTGAAATAGACAGAAGGATAAATCTGAAGTAAAAAAGACCTGTTTTCAAATCCTGAATCTGAAAATTACTAACTCTGTGATGACAGGCAAAAAAGCATTGTCTTCTACCTAAAAACCAAATTATATTTTATCAGCCATCTTATCTGAATTCCAAAACTAGAATCAAAGAAACAATAAAAAAATCACTACTTTCCCCAGAATTTGACAGAGAATAGCAATATGCCTAATAAATAATGAATTAGTCTTTATTTTAAGATCTCCTGTGCAAGATAATTGGGTGACTGTAATTATCAAGAGGTTTTGAATTATTTTTTAGTTGTTTCATAAATTAAGACAGGTAATTATGCCTTTTTTTATCTTCTATAGTGTCTTGTGGATGGCTGTTCCTAATAAAGGAAATCAGAGACTAATTCCTTTCCATTTTTAATCTAACAAGGTGCCTAGTTATATGTTAGGTGTTTAATAAATACTGCGGACTGATTGCACGTGAAGAAATTTCTTTTACATAACTAAGGTGTTTCTTAATAAGTATTCTTAATGTGTTTTTAAAGGATCATAATTTTTAAATCACTAGTATATGTGTAGAACTCATTAAAATGTATTGCTATGTGTTGAACAGAAGCCTTAAGGTATGGAAATGTAAATAGACCTGTAGATGAATATTTCAAAATAAATTATAATTCAAATCTGTAACTTGAGGTTGACTTTGAAGAGCTTTTTTTTTCCTTCTTCCTGTTCTCCCATGCTTCTTTGAGCTCTTCCCATCAAGAAACAGTTAACATTATATCTTAGCACCATTCATAGGTGCATTTAAATTTATATATGAAAAACTAAAGCTTTATTTACACATATGTAAATTATATATGCAAACATACAAATATGTATATATGAAATTTTACCTTTGGACAAATAAAAATATCTGTTTACATAGTGTCTACTATGTGCCTGGCACTATGCTGGGTGCTTTACAATTATTATCACATTTCATCCTCACAACCCTGGGAAAGAGTGAAATTATTATTACATTTAAATTATTTTACCACAAATAGAGGTAAAGTGATTTATCTAGAGTCCAAGGTTACATTTAAACTCAGATCTTCCTGACTTCAGGTCCAGCCTTCTATCTTCTGTGCCATTTAACTGAATAATCTATACCTCCAAGAGTAGCTGAAATCATTGTAAATTGGCTTTTTCCCCTTCCTTAGAGCTTTCTTATCAAGGATCCATTATGGCAGAGTCTTTTATTTAGCCATGACTTACTCAAAAAGTAAGAGCCAGCTATGTAAAAGATGCACTCTCAGAAAGAAACTCATGTCTATCAGTCATAGGAAAAATTCTCAAATGTTGGGAGAATAATGAATAGAGTAATGGGGATAAAAATATGGATCAAGCAAAGAGAAAACAGTAGCCATTTGAGAAGTAAAATGGGCTCTGACCAGGCAAGAACAAAGTATTCTAAAACACATTTTAATAATTTCACCTACTGATTTGCTGCAACAACAGTTGACTTATTATTATAATGAGGGAACCTAGATGAAAAGAAGCTGCAAATTGTGCTGTGGTGCTATTTAAAAAGACTATTGTGTTAACATATTATTAAATCAACTTAGAGGACATTGGGTCTGTCCTCCTTGACAATATTGAATAACAAATTTTACAACTCCTAAATAATCAATCACCTTATCTATCTATTCCCAGAGAATTTTGACCTCTGACTTTGACTGAAGGGAAGCTCAAAAATAAGCAACCAAAATTCCAAATAACTGCATGATTTGCTATTGTATCAATCTATATCACCTTGTTTGGAATCATATGCTTTGTTTTCTACTCAGCAAGAATAATTTTAGCCCAATTCTCACCTAATCACTCTTGTTATGGGGATCAGAGGTGGCAGTAGGGGGGAGTGGAAAGATGTGGGGAAGGAAGAAACTGTGAGCAGCAGAAGCTATTTTTTTTTCCTTTCAATTTATAAGATCATAAGTAGAGTTTAAAAGAACAAAGAGGTCAACTCACTCTATCCCCTCATGTTTTGGATAAGGAAAAAAATAAAAATCAAGACAGGTTATTTGACTTACCTGAAGTCACAGAGATAGCAAATTGAAGCATTTAGATTTTAACCTGGATTTTCTGTCTATAAATATTATACTCATTCTCCTATGCCACTTTATTTTCAATGCGAGACTAGATCTGACCACAGCAAGCATGTTTTATTATTATTATTATTATTATTATTAATGCATGAGATAACCACTGCCAACCTATGGATTATGAACAACTTAGATTCAAAACTTCCCTCAGACATTTATGGCTAAATGCTGTATACATATGAGCTTTTATTAATTAATCTGAGTACAATATTTGTATGTACTCACTGCAAAACCAGACTGACAGACACTGAAAAAATAACTAAATGAAAAGGAAAGCTAAAGGAGAGGAGACTTCTGGAAATATTTATTATTCAGTCATAGTTATGTATGACTCTTTGTGACCCAATTTTGAGGTTTTCTTGGCAAAAATATTGAGTGGTTAGTCATTTCTTTCTCCAGCTCATTTAACAGGTAAGGAAACCGAGGAAAGCAGGGTTAATAAATAGCATGTGAACCCAGATATGAACTCAGGTACTTCTGACGATAGGGCCACTGATCTATTCACTACATTATATAGTTGCCCCTCTGGTAATATACACTAGACCTATTTCTTCCTGCCTTTATTAATACCTCCCCAATCACTCCCCTAACATCACTTGATCTTTTCAAATAAACTAAAGCACTCTCCACTCACCCACCCATCATCATCAAATAATAGTGCATCTCTGCATTCACCAAAATCTCCTTAACCAACTATATTACTATTGCCTTTCCCTTTATTCACCCCAGTAAGAGCTTTCAGCTCATAAAAATCAACCACATAGAATGAGCTGATAACACAACAGTATAGTAGTAAAGGAAATTCTCTAAGGACTCCTACAGGAAACCCCTGTAGTCACACTGGTTCCTAACCTTTACAATACCTATGTTTCCTGAAGTACAAGATTTCTTCATTTTTTTTCTTTGTGATTCCCCCTTTGGATGTTCTTAACCTTTTTTTTTTTTGGTAATCAAGACTTTGACAATATGGTGAAGCCTATGGACCCATTTACATAGCTATGTTTTTAATTCAATAAAACAAAATATATACAATTACAAAGAAAACTAATTATTTTGAAATACATCTTTAAACTGAACAGACTTTTATGAAATTATAGATGTATAGCAATCTAATAATGGTATAGCAGAAGGTAATACTGGAAAATGTGTCCTCCCCAAATATACCCAGAACAATAAGATAAATAATCTCCTCCTGCCCTTACTCATTCCCAAAATTATAGTATGAGAATATTGTGATTTTTTAATGTAGCATAACTGTATACCTTAATCTTTTTAAAATCAAGTTCTCTCTATTCCAAATCCCAGGAAGGCTTATGAGTCTAAAGGACTTACTCACTTGCCCTTTTTATCCATCATTTTACCCATCTTCAGAATGCCAAAAGGCTTCTTCAGGGTTTGATTTCAGGGCAGAAAGAAAAAAACCAGATAACTCAATTTTCAAGACTACCAAAAGTGTGAACCTGAGTATAAAATCAGCAATTCCATTTTTCAAATAGAACAGGTTTTATTTTTTTAAAAAATGACAGTAGGGGCAGCTAGGTGGCACAGTGGTTAGAGCACCAGCCCTGAAGTCAGGAGGACCTGAGTTCAAATCTGTTCTCAGACACTTAACATTCCCTAGCTGTGTGACCCTGGGCAAGTCACTTAACTCCAATTGCCTCAGCAAAAAGCAAAAAAAAAAAAATGACAGTAGAGAATAATATCCCTTTTTAGAGCTTCTTTGTAAAAATACTAATCAAAGAACATAAAATTAATATAACTGCTGATCATAGTGATGAAATAAATTGTATCTCTACACTAAAAATTATAATAGCAAATAAATGTGTTTCATAAAATGAATTTTGTCAATGATAGAAATTAGCTTAAGGGCCAGCATACTCTGGTAGAAAAACCATTGTACTAGGATGAGGGAAACACTACTAAATTGGACAGTAACCTTGGGCAAATTGTTTTCTTTCTGCATACCTCTACTTTATCATATATTAAATGTGTCTTAGCATATGTGATCTATAAAGTACCTTCATCATTTTGTAATTCTCTAATGGTATTACATATTGTTTGAATGATAAAATACTATCTAGAATCAGAAGAACCTCTCCATTGTAGAGGTGAAAAATTGAAATCCACAAAAAATGCCTGAACACCACTGTGAGGCACCAGAGGATATATGTTTAGCTATGATACAATCTTTACCCTTATATTTTAGCACAACTGGAAATATATATATATATATATGTATATATATATGCATAATCATATATATGACTAATTTATAAGAAAGGTGCAAACAAATGACTTGAAATATGAAGAGAAAGAAGAATGCCATATTTGAATTAAATCTTAAAGAATGAGAAAAATTCAGTAAGTAAGGGATGGGGATGGGTACTGCAAATCATCTATTTCGATGTCTTTGCACAGGTCCTCTTTAATACTTAGTATCCTCCATCCAGAAATTATATATCTGTGTATATATAGTTGTAATATATGTAATTTTCTGGATACATGTTTTTCCCCCAATAAAATGCAAGCTCCATAAGAAGGACATTTTATTTTGTTTTGCTTTGTGAACTTTACCAACCCAAGTACACTGGACAGAGTATCAATGTAAGTAGGAATATGAGGTAGCATGTATACAAGAGGAAAAGATTATACAGCACCAAATTAATTTAATTTGTCAAAAAAATTACTAGAGTAGTAGATTAGGATGGACAAGTAAACTTTTGGATTTTGTTCTAGCTGTAAGATTCTATGATTCCAGGGCAGCTAGGTGGTGTAGTGGATAGAGCACCAGCCCTGAAGTCAGGAGGACCTGAGTTCAAATCTGGTCTCAGACACTTAACACGTCCTAGCTGTGTGACCCTGGGCAAGTCACTTAACCCCAATTGCCTCAGCAAAAAAAAAGAAGAAGAAGAAGATTCTATGATTCCAGCTCATCAGTGTAAGGATTTGGGTCAATGGATTCATCATATCTGAGTGATGGTTGGTTAAAGTAACTAGACATGTTTAGTGTGGAGTGGAGAAGGCATGACAGGGACATGAGAATAATCTTCCAGTATTTGAAAAATTCTTGTATGGAAGAAGGATTAGGCTTGTTCTGCTTGTTGGGTTAAAGATAGATAGTGGCAATTTCAGCTTCAAGTTAGATAAAATTTACTAACCATTGGAGCTATTCAACACAAGAATAATCTGCCTTGAGAAGAAGTTTATGTCCTCTTTATAGAGGCCTTTAGGCAAAGTCTGCATGATTACTTGCCATGTTTGTCACAGGTTGGATCTTTATTCAGAGATAGATTAAAACTAAATATCTGCTGAAGGCCCAACTCTCAAAAATGGCCTTTAGCTAGGATAGTTTTTGTTGTTGTTTTGACACTGTCACATGAAGATCTGGGCAGTGTGATGGGATCTGAAGTATGAAGAATATAGGGCCTCTCACTTTCACTATTAAAGCTGTTCTTCATAAGGTCTGTAACCCAAAAGTGTAGCCTTTTCTTCCTCTTTCATTTTCTCCCTTGTTGTCTATGATGGTCTTAATATAGACAGTTCTGTCACTTCCATTATGAATGTAATGAGTATTTTTATCTTAGGGTGATACATTTGGAGCTGGTAGTACCCTTAGAGATAATCTAGTTTGGCTGTCTCATTTTACAGATGAGAAAATTGAGGCCTCTGGTAACTTTTTTCCCCAAGTCACATAGTAAGCACCTCAGCTGAGTTTTGAACCCAAGCTGAAATATAGACTAGAGACTAGATTAGGTGAAGAGAAGAAATTCTCAAGGGACAAGTGATAAAGGTAGTGGAGAGGGCATTCTAAATAGATATGAGGTAGCTAATTATAAATGCAGTTTACATTCTGATAGCTGTTTTCATGTAAATGAAAAATCTAAGATTTTTAAATAGAGAATTTCTGATGTAAAAAGAACATACAAAAAGTTTTTATATAGGTAAAAACTATGAAGATGAATCAACATTCAGTCCACAGAGGACACAATAATGTTGAGATTGAGCAAATAATGGATATGAAAGTATAGAAAGTTAATTTGTCTTGAGTGACTGACATGATAGAAACAGTGAGAATAAAGGTTGAGAAATATACTATAGCACAGAAGGCAAACTTTTGTTACAGAATTAAGGTGAAATCTGTTTGAAATTCATCTAAATTCAAATTAAGTTTAAAATTGTTTTCAGAATCAGTTGAAATGGTTTCAATAATGAAAAAAGGTGCCAAAGTCCAATTTCTACTTCAGACTGCCTCTAAACTCATATTTCTACAAATGAGGAAAGTTAAGAACATCAGTTAGCCTGAGTGCCAGTAATTCATTTGCCTAACAGTTTTAAGGTTGTGATGGTGATACTGATGACATTGCCCAAAATACTAGAAGGGTTATGTTGAATATTTACATCATTTGATCAGTTTTTTTAAAAATCACTTTCTTGTCCAAGTTATATGGCAAGCCTGACTGACCAAAATAAATGGTGATGAAAGTTTAACTGAAGAAGTTCCTTAGGGTTCTTCTTCCTGGTACATTTTTTTAATCTTTTGAATATCCATCTAGGTATTGGTTTTATTTGATATTAATTCAGTTGAGCAAGCTATATAGAGGAGATTTGTGTCTAAATGATTGTCTGAGTGCATTGCTCATCATTACTCTGTGCCTGTTCTCAAATTATAGTATTGTGTCAAGGCTCATTTGATCCAAAACGTATCAGCTTTGGTCTTTGGCCTCTGACTGGCTCTGATGGAAGATATTTTCAGAGTGGAAATGTGGAGGTTTCCTTAATCTTTAATCATTTCATTACATTATTCCTCAGATTTCTCTTTGAGACATGAAGCTAGATTTTTCCTGTTGGTCTTGAAAATGTAATTCACAAGCTGAAAATAGACTAGATTTCTTTTACCTACTTTCTTTCATTTCAGTTTCTTTTTATTTCTATATATAATTTATTAAATGTCATGGGTTTGCTGCTCTTGAGGATCATATTGCTTGGTTTTAAAAACATTATATAGGTCATGTCTTCTTTCTTTTTCTTTCTTTTTTTCTTCTTTTCTTTCTCTTTCTCCTCTTTCTCTCTTTCTCCTTCTTCCTTCCTTTCCTCCTTTCCTTCCTTCTTTTCTCCCTCCATCTCTCCTTCTCCCCCTCCCTTCCCCTCTCCCTTCCCCTCTCCTTTCCCCTCTTCCCCTCTCCCTTTCCCTCTCCCTTCCCCTCTCCTTTACCCTTTCCTTTCCCCCCTTCCTTCCCTTGTCCCTTCCCTCCTCCCTTCCCCTCTCCCTCTCTCACTCTCCCTCTTCTTCTTTTCCTCCTCCCTTCCCCCTCCTTCTCTCCCTCTCCCTCTCCCTTTTCCTGTCCCTTTCCTCTTCTCCCCCTCTCTCTTCCCCTCCCTCTCCCACTCTCTCTCTCCTTCTCCCTCATTTTTTGAAGTAGTTCTTCTATGAAAAATAATGTAATGCTTTAAAAAAAACATGGCTCCCTTTTTCTCCAAACATATTTACTTCCCACAAATTTTTCCTAGGCACTTTCATATTGACAACATTGGAGATGTACTTAATCCTTCCCTCTGCTTCAGCACTTCATATTCAATTGGTTGCCAAATCATATAAATTTTAACTCTAAAAGATTACTTCCATCCATTCTTCTTCTCTGTCACATTGCTTCTACCCAAATTCATGTCCTCATCATCTAGACTATTATGATAGTTTTTTTTTTCCAAATGGAATTCTTATCTCTAAACTCTCCCCTCCAATCTATCCTCCACAGTGATCATGTTGATAGATAGCCAATTCTGTTGTGCTTGGAGCATATCCTTATCAACATTGATATGCATTAGTCTGCATACATATACATATATCAGTTCTAAGAAATCTACCAAAGCAAAAAATACAAAGGTCTAATATATATTTCATAATATATGCTAATTAACCAAAGCAAATGCTTCTTCTATATGCCTTCTTTTTCACAGCATTAGGAACCTGATGAATCTCAAAATTTAGTAATTTTCCCTTATCCATTAATTTTTTGTCAGGGAAGTAGAGAATTGTGCCATTTCTAACAAAACTAATTTCTATCAAAAACAAAACTAGCAGAGTTTGTGATAATTTGCCTTAAGTGAATTTTGAGATAGTTTGTTGGGAGATCCTCAACAGATAAAAACAATGAACAAGAAGATAATAAAATATGGGAATTGAAGGAAATCAAATGAAAACTAGAGACATGTCCAATAAATGGATGATCAGCATCATTTAAGGCTTGCCATACTGAGTTATATAGAAATCAACTAAGTTTTGGGGGCTTTGGGATTTTTTCCCTCCTCTAAATACCAATTGGAGTGATTGTTGGGTGAAAAATTCAGAATTATATTTAGAATGGGTTTCATTATTCACGCTTCAATTCCTCTTTAATTGTGGGTATGATAGAATTGTTGTTGTTGTTGTTTATATTCTTATTAATTTAGATATTTCATTTACAGACAATTCCATTCAATGCCTTACCCCACTGCATGAAAGTATTAATAACTTCTATAACATCTTTAATACATTTTTTTACCTTCTTGTGAAATTCTCTAATTTTGAAGTAGAGTATTCAATTTTTTTTGACATTTTTATTTATTGGGACATTTGTGTTGCTGCAGATTTTGTTGATGTTGTTTTTGTTTTATGTTGATTGGAAATTTGGCTCCTAGTAGCATCTTCCTACTGGGTTTTATTTCAGTCTCTAAGTAAAATAGATTGAATCCTTCTCCCACAATAAAAAAAATTGAGGGCAATATCATGTCTTCTCTCCCTCCCTGCCATCTCTCCAAGTCATCTTCTTTCAAGGTTACATCCCTTCTATTAATATGCATATCTTCATATTGTCTTTCAAATGATTTTTAGATGCATTTTCCCCAAGAATCCTGGTTTCCTTCTTCTGAAAATGTTTAATTGAAAATATATTCCATAACTTGATCATCCAGAACTAGTTAATACTTACATTCACTCAGTCAAGATAAAAAGGAGAAAGGGTGTTTTGAGAAGTTTAATATTTAGCAACTTAGATTGTTCTGATATCTACTCCAAAAGGTATAAAAGTTGGCTTTTTTGCTGATTCTGTAGCAAGTAATTGCATAGCAAGTATCTAATTAGTTATCTTTCAAATTTTGTTGTAGTTCATTTTAAATATCTGAAGTGAAAAAGATGTCATATAAGTGACTTGCTTTATTAGAAACAGAAAGACTTTTTCTAATCTTCAAAAAAACAACAGCTTGCGGGGGTCAATCTTTTAAAGTATATGCTTCAGCGGATGCAATTATTAATCAGTTCCCTTCAGGAAATATATGAAATTAAATATTAAAGTACAGATCTAAACAGTGTTAAGAGCCCAGGGCTATTGAGCACATGGTTCCAATTGCATTTTAATACAAGAGAACTGACCTTCCACACTGCAAATGTAGAAACAGAATGGATGTAAAATGATTTATCCTGCCCCATATTACATTATTTTTTTTCCTTTCTTTACTTTTCAGTACTTTATCCCTTTAAGAATTACCTAGAGACTTAGAAATTACCTTTCTCTAATGGGACAATCAACTCTTGGTTAAGAGATTTATTTTTGAAAAGGAATTTTTCACAGTATGTCAATACAATTGAATTTTGAAAGGCATGAGATTTGGTTTTAAAATAAAAAATATATCATCTTAAGTAAAAATAAACAAGAACTGTCCATGAATTTAGTCTGATATATCTTCAAAATCACAAATAAAAAAGTACAGTAGATGAGGATCTGCAACATTTTCTAATAGACCATCCATTTTTCACTTCACTGAAATAAAAAGTTCACTGCAGAGGGAAGAGGTCCTGGCAGTATGAGAACAGGGGGGCTGACAACATACTTTCGGAAAAGGCTATATAGTCAGTCATATTTAGCCACAACTGTCAGAACTAGGGTACAAGCAGCAACCAAATGGGGCATTCTAGAAAAAAAGCAAGACTCTGGAAATGGACTAATCTCCAGATCCATGTCAAACGTGAAGGAATTCTTGTGGTGCACTGTTGCTGGGCACCCATGAATATGGCTACCAAAGATAGGAAGTGGACCCAAACACTATGGGGATATGGTAGTATGGTGTAGATAAAGTGCTGATCTTGGAGTTAAGAAGACCCAGTTGCCTCAGACATGTTCTAACTCTATGGCCATAGGAAATTCACAGCTTCTTAGGGTGCCTCACTTTCCAGAACTGTAAAATGAAAATAACACCTACCTTCCCCAGTTGTGGTGAAGATCAAATTAGATAATATTTGTAAATAAATAAAAACAATAAATTTTAAAGTGCTATATAAATATTTTTTTATAAAAAAAATAAAAGGTATATAAATACTGCCAAGGAATAGGATCTGGAGTTGTGATTTCACTGGCATAGGGAGCTCCCTGATGAGAAAGCTCTCTTTACTACTATAACAAGTCAGCATCTTCTATGCAATTTATGTATATCAACTTGTAGAGTTGCCTAGAGCACTAAGAGGTTAATTAATTTGTCCAGGGTCTCAAATATGTGTGAGAGGCAGCCCTTTAACCTCTTTGGATTTGAAGTCAACTTTATATACTATGCTGCACAAATGAAAAATCATACCAATTCATAGTTTGCCTTAGGTTTTTTACAAGTCCAACTTCGGAAGTTAGTGTATCTTAATTTGGGACAAAGTAGAATAAAAGAATGACACAAAATCATGACCTTTTTGGATGCCTGCTATGCAGGTGTCCCTCAAAAAGCTTCTTCAAAAAAATTCATCATTTTCAAAGGTTTTGTCCCAAAATGTTTCTTTTTTTAAAAAGACTGCCTATCATTTTTGAATCCATAGAGTTTTATCATAAGGCAAAAAGTGAGATACTGAATAAAAGTTCAGTATTTGTAAAATATATTTATTGTATTTTATTTTTCAAAACTTGATATTTCAAATGGGAGCTTTCTTCTCTATTTCCAAGTTACAAAAAGAACAGAAAACTTGAGATGATATGCCATCAAATGTCAAAATAGAGTCAATTTCATTAAAATGTGTGGTAGTGATACAACCTGCCTACTAATCAAATTTCTACTTCGAATAATTTTTGACTTTTGGAGTTCTTTTATTTACCTCAAAATAGTCAGTGGCTGACTTTAACATTTTATCTTTAAAAACTCTTTATCCTCCCTTCCTTTCTGTGATCTGTGTAAGATTTCTTCAGGACCTTACCTCCTTATTTTCTCTCTCTCTCTCTTTCTCTCTCTCTCTCTCTCTCTCTCTCTCTGAGGTAATCGGGGTTAAGTGACTTGCTCAGGTTCACACAGCTAGGAATTGTCTGAAATCAGATTAGAACTCAGGTCTTCCTGATTTCAGGGCTGGTGCTCTACTGTACCACCTAGCTGCCCCAATCTTATTTAATTTTAGGGAGTACTAGAACATTTCATATTAGATTAAAGCATTGGAATTAGAATGTTTGGGGCTCAAATCTTGATTTTGCCAATTGCTGGTTATTTGATCTTAAGAAACTTGAATAAACACTCTGTGTCTTACTTTTCTTTACCATAAAATTAAAGAATAATCCTATATGATCTCTGGGATCTTTTCCAGCTCTAAATTCTATTGATAGTACAGTGGCTAGAGTGTTGCATCCAGAGTCAGGAAGATCTGAGTTCAGATCTAGTCTCAGACTTTAACTCTGGGCAAGTTATTTAACCTTGTTTACCTAATTTTCAAAATGGGGATGATAGTTGCTATTTTCTAGATTGGGAGGGGGGAATAAAATGTAATAGTAATTATAAAATCAAAAACTACATAAATGATAGCTATTATTATTATTTGTTGACTATTGTAACCACCTCCCAAGGTATCTTCCTGATCCTAGTCTACTTCACTGTCTAAGCCGTTTAGTTCAAGTAATCTTAAATCATTTCTATGGTCCCATTTGGGATCTTTACTTAAAAATTGCATTGACTACCCATCATCTAATAAAGTGCAAACCCCTGCCTCTGGTTTTTCAGATCTTCTAAAATCTGGCTCTGATCTTTGTTCGTACTGTCCCTTTTACATGCCAGAGCTCACCTGCTATTTTTTATTATTCTTTATTCTTGTACTTCCCTTGCCTGTGACTGTGCCTTTTTCTAAGGTTTTTAAAATTTTTCTGCCTTTAGTTCATCCCCAAAAAGATTAAAAAGCCCTAGAAAAAGGCACAATTTGGTAAAGCCATGGACCCTTTCTCAGAGTAATGTCTGTTGCCTACATTTGTAACTGAAGGAAATAGTAAATTTAAAGATCAATTTGGAGTGGGGTAGGAGACGATATGATTTTTCCCTCAATCAAGTTGATGGATTCTCTGAATTTGATCCATAAAGTCTTTTCTTTAATAACAGTTTTTTTTCAAAATATATACAAAGATAATTTTCAACATTCACCCTTGCATAACCTTGTGTTCCAAATTTTTCTTTCTTTCCTCCTACCCCGTCATCAAACAGCAAGTATTCCAAAATATGTTAAAAATGTGCAGTTCTTCTATACATTTTCCCACATTTATCACAATGCACAAGAATCAGTTCAAAAAGGGAAAAAAATGAGAAAGAAAAAAGGCAAGCAAACAAAAACAAAAAAAGTGAAAATACTATATTGTGATCCAAATTAATTCCCACAATCCTCTCTCTGGGTGCAGATTTACCTATAAATTCTTTATGATTCTATAGACCCCAGATTGAGCCCTTGCTCTATTCACACTGTTCCCTCAATGCCTAATAAGGGGGCATGAAAATAGATGATATAGTCATCATCCACATTGGCATGGTTTCTTGTTAAAAGAATACCTATGGATATAAAGGTAAATATTATGATAAAAAGTACTGAGAAGAGACAGTGGGATTAAGGGGCAACCCCTGTTGTGGGCAGGTTACTATCAAAGTATCTTACAAGGATATGATAATTATTATTTTCCTTTTAACTCTATTTTCTTTATTAAATCCATCCTTCCATGAAGTCATATGTTCTTGTACTTTGGAAGGCTTACAGTATGTAATTCAAAAGTTAAAATGCTTCTGGATAAGCCTCTGCAATGTAAAAGGGAGTATGTGTGTTCAAGTCATCTCCTTTTCTTGGTATTCAATATGAGTTTTAGGACTCAAATTTAGACTCTTTCCCTAGCCCTTTCTACTCCAAACCTGTTATATTAAGTCCACTCATTAAAAAATCTTTTTTTGCCTTTACATTTGATTAATAGTAGCTTTCATTTATAAAGTCATATAAGGTTTGCAAGGGCAGCTAGGTAGCACATGGATATGATGCCAGGCACAAAATCAGGAATACCCAGCTTCCCTAGTTCACATCTGACCTCAGACACTAATTAGCTATGTGACCCTGGGCAAGTTACTTAATTCTACCTCAGCTCTTTATCTATACAATGACCTAGAGAAGGAAATGGCAAGCCAATCCATTATTTTTGGGAGAAAATCTTAAATGAGGTTACAAAATGTTAAGCACAACTGAAATGACTGAACAACAATACAAATAAGGTTTGCAAAGTACTTCATGTGCTTTATATCATTTGAATTTAACAATAATTCAGTGTTATTGCCATGTCCATTTTACCAGTGGAGAAGCTAATATTCAGAGAGAGTAAAGTGACCTGCACAGATTGGGATTGAAACACAAATCTTCTACATTACAAATCCAGTACCCTATCCACTAAAGTATACTGTTTCCTTAACTAGTAATCAGCATGATATAAAAACTCCATCAGCATACAGTCCCACTAGTTGTAATCCCAATCAACCCAACATCATCTTTTCTCACATTATATAGAGACAGCTAGTGTTGCCGTGGATAGAACTCTTGGTCTGAATTCAAAAATACCTGTTTAAATTTGGCCTCAGACATTTATTTATTATATCACCCTGGGCAAGTCACTGAAATTATGTTTGCCTCAGTTTCCTTAACTATAAAATGGAGATATTAATAATATAAATAACTTATTAAGGTTGACATGAGGATCAAATGAAACAATGTTTTTAAAAGTGCTCAGCACATTGCCTGGTATATAATAGACACTATGTATAAAGCCTTATTCCAACTCATTCCCCTGCAAACATAAGATTGTAAATATATATCCTTTTCATGATCCTAAGGTAAATCTAGCAAAAAAGAAGAAAATGATGATATAATAACTGTAATCCTAGAGGACCACAGAACATGTTGGTCTTAATGCCTAGGTTATTGGTGCTATTTGTTTCAGCAATGCTGAAATATTAGGAATCAGCTCAGTGGCTTTTGTTGCCACTGAGAATGGGAGATTGAAGTCTTCTCAGGGTCTGAAAGTGTAAGACTCAGCCAAATATTAGTACAGAATTCATATCATTATAATAACAATTTTCTGCTTCCTCAGAGGAAAGGTAAAACTCCTTTTAATAATGGCAACCCAGAACAAGGAAGCCTCCACCTTTGACCATAGTTTTCTTTTAATTTTCTGATTCCCCAAATTCCCCAGCTATTATCAAGAGCTCTTATTTGAAGCCTCTGTTGTTCAAAATGGTTATAGTCTATTGGAATGTTAGAAGACAATTACTTCTGGAAAAACAAGAGTGTTAATAATTACCATACTCCTATATAATGGGATATAGCTCTGAGATCCCCAAGGCAATACTATTCCTTTCTCCCCAACCAATTCAATTCAATGAAATTCCCATGGTTGCATTCATAAATATATATCTACTTCCAAGCAGACTCTAGTTGTCTGTTTTTCTTTGTCATGTCATTAAAATCTGAGATGAATACTCATCCTCCTATTTCCATATGTCTCTCTTTCAAGGAAAGAATAGCTTATGCTTTCTCTTTAAGACCTTCCCAAACCTTACCCCATCACCCACTCTACTCCATACAAACCATTTGAAAATGACTTCTTCCTTATAAACCTTCCTATTGCATTGATTAGTTCTCTCTCCCTTATACTTATCACATTTTCCCTTGTAATCATAATTATTTTTGCATTAATCTCCACCTGAATTATAACTCCTTAAAATAGGATTGGTATCATAGCAATTTTTTATACCTAGAATTTAGCACATAGTTGATTTTAATAATTGTCTATTGAATTGAATTGGTGAACTATAATCAACTCTAAAACTCCATTTGGTCTTTTTCTTGGGTATTTCTATACAGAAATGTTCATAATTAAATAGGAATCTAATGACAGATTTGTCTTCTATTTTACTGAAAAAGTTCTTATTTTCCTTTTCTAATTCCCTTAAAGGGAAAAAGAAACACAGCTAATCTTAGTTTTTTTTTCAAACCAAATCCAGAAATAGAAGGGTCACCATAGATCTTTTAACTCTGTCTTCATAAGGTTTAGTATTTTGGGGCAGGTGCTAAACCCCTGGGGATTCAATTCTTCACTATAAAGTTTTATTTCATATTGAAACCCTTGGCTTCAATTATTCATGGATTTTATCCCTAAAGATCATTGAAATTCACTAGAGCATGACAGCATATGGTATTTTTTCATTGACATGCAGAAGAATCCTATTGGAATGGTCACATTTGTTATCACTATTCCTTTGGGCACTTAAGTATATTCATAGTTTGTCCTTCCAACTCTCAACTGTTATTTGGACTTCAGATATTATTTAACCTGTTTGATTGGAGATTATGTTCTTTTTTGGGAATCTTCTCTTTGTGCGTGCAAGGAGTGGCTGTTCAAAGTACATTGCCTTTGTTCTTCCTAAAACAAAACAACATATATGCACACAAGAGATAATATGGTAATGTTGTGGTTTTTAGCAGTTGAAATTCAGTGGGATAGTTTGAATACCTTCATCTTCCCTCTATATATTTATACAGAATTTAGATCATTTGGATTACATAAACATGAAGAAAGGGAATGTGACACAATTGAAAGAAAAGGTGACAAATTTAGGATTATAGGAACTGATTCATAATCCTAGCTTTGCAACTTTATATGAGAGTGATATTAGGAAACTCACTGACCCTTTGTGGGCCAAAGTTTCCTCATCTATAAAATGATGAAATTGAACTACATGGCCACAAGAGTCATTTCTAGTCCTAAATCAATGACCTCTGGGAGTTGCAAGTAGTGGGCACTGATGGTTTCTTTTGTCCCAGATCACCATTTCCATTGGTGGCCATATTCCTTGTGTGCATGGTATGTTAAATAAGAGTCAAGAATTGTAGTAGAGACATGCAGCCCAAGGGCCTGTTGCTGAGATGAGAGGAATGAGGGGTCATTTTAGATGACTTGCTAGCATTGAAATTGTCTTTAAAAAGACCTCATTATAATGATGCAAAGTATTAGTATTTAATAGAAAAAAAAACAGTTTGGACACTGAGGCTTGGGAAAAGCCTAGATCTTGTCTTCTTAATAATGCTTTTATATATGACATTAAATTACTGGAGGCTATTGGACTCTAGGTAATTTTATTTGTTTTTAGGGAATATGATCTGTTAGGGAGTGGTGTTGGGGATTTTCTTAGTAAGTGGGAATTATTTGATATATGAAGAGTTAAAACAATTTTACTATTGAATTAAACTATATAAAATATAAACTATATATATACATACATACATATATATATATAAACATTATTTTGAGTTTTATCATGCTTGTGGTGACTTAGAATATTCTTTATAAAATTACATTTAAGTTAATTCTAGATATCAAATTTGTATTTGCCAGATGCATAATACATACAGAAATAGTAACAATTAATCATTTTACCTAGCTATTATTTATAAAAGTCATTTACAAAATTGGCTTTGTAAAGGAATTGAAGAAAAGGCTATATTTTGCCCTTCACTAAGGAGAGCACCTCCTAGTATCCATGTAAGAGACATAGTTGCTCTTCAGCTTTGACCATATCTAATATGACAACAGGGACTTGAAGGCTTAGATGACCTGGGTTCAAATCTTCCTTTTGAAGGTTACTCTCTGTGGGACACTTAACTTTCTTTGATCCCAGTTTTCATGGATTCAAAAGTAACAGTTGGAATAAATACCCTCTCATTTCCCTTCTCACTTTAGATCTATACTACAGTTCCAGGAGAATTTATTAAGCACTTTACTATATGTATGACATTGAGTTCAACTTGAAGAATTAAAAAATACAAAATTAAAAACAATCCCTGTGGGGCAGCTAAGTGGCACAGTGGCCAGAGCACCAGTCCTGAAGTCAGGACGACCTGAGTTCAAAAGTGAGCTCAGACACTTAACACTTCCTAGCTGTGTGGCCTTGGGCAAGTCACTTAACCCCAATTGCCTTGGGGGGGGGGGAACAATCCCTGCTCTTATGGAATTTAAATTTTACTATTGAATATATATATATCATAATTTTGGTCATATGGTTTCATTTTCATGATAGTACCAGAAATATTTTCAAGGATCTGTCTTATTGGACCTAGACTGAACAATTAATTTTCTTTTTAAACATAAACTATTTCTAAAGTAGCTAAGGTAAGGATAAGTCATCATTTCATTTAAAAGTGTGAAAAATATTTCAGAATGGATTTATATTGTACACAAGTCCTAGAACTTTTAGTAAAATGTTATATTCCTCTGAATATTTTATATTTGTCTACTGGATAAATTTTAGTTTTCAATTGTACTTAAATTTGTATATTTATTCGTTTAGGCTATACTGTACTTTGGAATTCAGATGATTTTTAATTTTGTAAGTATAAATGCTAGTCTACATAATGTGTATTGCTTATCAAGTCTGATCTTTTTAGATCAAAGAATCATTATTCAAAATTATTTCTCATCAGTTGAAGTGTACCATAACAAAGGAATTAGGTCTTTTCACTAGGGTACAAAAATTCTCTGGTCTATCAAGACTTGATGACTGATCCATCAGAAATCCTAAATTCATGGGAGAATGTATTATTTTTATGTAGATAAAAAATATGGTTTTCAATTACGTTACATAAATTTTCATCACAATATTACAGTTAAAGCTAATGAACTATCACCTGGCGTTTGAAAAGCCAGTTAACATGGTATTTTCCTGAAGAGGCTCAGGCTGATAAGTGAATTAAATGTATTTGCATGGGTATTATAGCTATCCTGAAATTATTTCTCAATGTTATTAAATAATATCCTTACTGCCCTCAAATTAAGGGCTGTATGTCTTATGAAAAGAAATGTATTAATTTAATCAAAGTATAATGTTAGTCTTTAGTATATGTTTTTACATTTATATGAATACATTTACGTAAAATCACACTTAGAATGTAATAGTTATTATGGCAAAACTTAAAAATCTAAAACTGAGTGTCTTTGAATACTGTGGATACTTTCAGAAAATGTTGGTTCTATGATACCTCTTCTAAAATCTCCTCTAAATATTTATCTTACCTGTGAACAAAGCACTCCACCCTCAATACTTACACATCTTTAAACACACAATTGGTTATTATCTAGAATATCATATAAAACATGGAAATAGAATGCTTTATAGATTGCTTCTTCGTACATGTCCTTTCCTTTCCTTTCCTAAAGTTTTATTGAATTTTAAATGAGATAGAGCTAATAAAAATAAATAAATAAATATAAAGGAACATGTCACACAGTGTGCAAAGAATATAATTACTTACAGAATTGGAAATCTAAGTGGATGTTTTTTGAAAAACTCACATTGGGTTTCATTTGCCTTTTTATAAGAATAAATATCAAATAATTACTAATATATTATGTTACAGAAATTCAGTGCCTTCTTATAACTGCTTACTAAATAAAACTGACTTTTACTATTTTCTTGAAAATTTGCTATAGCACATTCCCTAATAATATGTGTGTATATAGTGGGAATGAAGGATTATCAGATCTTTATGTCATATAACTTTATAATGAGCTGAAAAATAATATCATTAGTTGCTTACTGCAATAACTTAAGTTAGAAGAGATTTAATTCTATCTATTATTAAACATGTATTAAGAAACTGCTATATGCAAGGCACTGATAAGACAAGAAGCAAAATATAGTCCCCACCCTCAATGAGCCTACAGTCTAAAGAGAAAGATGGCATACAAATATACACAAAGCAAGCTATGTGCAAAATAAATAAAAAATAATTAGCAATGAAGCCACTAGAATTAAGAAGGGTTGGAGACGGTTTCCAGTCAAAGGAAAGATTTTACTTGGAACTTAATGGAAATTAGGGAGGTCAGGAGTCAGTATGAAGGAGGAAGAGCATTTGCAGCATTTCAGGGAAACGCTCAGAGCCGAGAAATGGAATGTCTTGTTTGTGGAAGAATCCTTGGCACTGGATTGAAGATGGCATGGGAATAATGTATAAAAAGACTGAAAAAGTGGGAGGAGACTGGGTTATAAAGGATTGTTAATGCCAAACAGAGCCATTTGAATTTGCTCCTGTAGGCAAGAGGAAGCCACTGGAATATTTTTGAGTAAAATGTGTGTAACAAGAATGTACCTATACTTTAAAAAAATCTTCTTTAGTGGCAGAATAAGGGATGGATTACAGTGAGGAGAAAATTAAAGAAGGCAGAATCACCAGGAGGTTACTGCAGTAATTTAGGAGTGAAATGGTACCAGAGTGTACCAGTGTTAGAGAAGAGAATGATCAAAAGATATTTCAAAGGTGAAATCAACAAGCCTTGACAATAGATCAGATAGGATTGTAGAGGGGTGGGATGGAGTTAAAGATAGTGATCAAACCAGGATAATTTCTAGTTTGCAAGCTTGAGGGAATGGGATGATGATCTTACCCTCTATGGTAACCAGTTTAGGATACACTGAATTGGAGATGTCTACTGACATATAGGCATCTATAGAACTTTATAGGATATAAAATTATAGAGATCTTTAAATTTCATCTCATTTTCAGATGAGACTATAGCTTAGAGACATGAAGTCATTTGGTCTTGGTCAAGTTCATACAATTCCTTATTGTTTAAGCCAGAACTAAAACCTTGAGCCACAGATAGTAGATTAGTTTCTTAATCAATTTTTAATGGCATAAACTCCTTTGAAAATTTGTTAAAGCCTATAGACCTCTTATCAGAATGTTTTTGATGCATAAATATATGACAAAAAAGGAAACCAGTTATGCTGAAATGTGATTATCAAAGCATTTGTAAAAATAATTTCATGAAACTCAAGTTAACTCTTGTTAGAAGGTTAATATTTTCCCCTACTCCACACTGCATTCAATACAAGAAATTTAAACTCCAAATGGACTTTTTAAATATTTTATCATTCAATGGAGATATGCCATTTGAGATTTTAGTCATTTAAAAATGTACAGCTAAATAGAATGTCTCCTTCAAAAAAGTCAACTGCATTTAAGAAAAGTAGAAAGATGCAGCTATACAAAACTGTTCATTGAAGAATTGACTAGTGTTTCGATCAGCATGCATATTTTTAATGAATCTCATACATTGAAAGTGTTCTAGTGGCTGAAAAGGGTGATAAAATCTTAGTTGTAATATTACTTTTCTCTGGTAGTAAATGACTCATGTCTTCCGCTGTAATCTATGCAGGATATTTATATGCCTGTTTAAGAAAAGAGCTCATTTGTATCTGAAAATACAATAAAGCTGAAATAAATGGCCAGAAAATGTTAAGAGTCATTTAAGGGTATACAGACCTCTCTATAAGCATTTTTTTTTCTTTTTTTTTTTATTTCTTTTTTTTTTATTTTATTTTATTTGCATAACATATGTGTGGGTAATTCTTCAACAATAACCCTTACATAGCTTTCCGTTACAAATTTTTCCCCCCAACTTCCCCACCCCTTCCCTAGATGGCAGGATATCCACTACATGTTAATTATGTTAAAATATTGGCAAATCGAATATATGTATACATATTTCCAAACTTATCATTGTTGTGCAAGAAAAATCTTATCTACACAAACGATATATCAGATAAAGGAAACACAATGTAAGCAAACATCAATCAAGGAGTATGAGAATGTTATGTTGTGGTCCACATTTCTCATCCCTCTCTCTGGGTGTATATGGCTTTCTTCAGTGAACAATTGGAGGTGGTTTGAAACATATCATTGTTGAAGAGAGCCATGTCCATCAGAATTAATTGTCATATAGTACTGTTGTTGCCGTGTATAATGATCTCCTGGTTCTGCTCATTCTGTAAGCATTTTTACAGGAAATATTCAATAATCTTTGCGTTACTAGGTTAACTCTTTCTTAGAGTTTTGATAACTAAAACTCAAGTATATATTACATAATGGATAAGACGACTTTAGTTAACATAGATTCTTTTGAATTGGGGGGGTATTATCAAAGCACTGTAGTCTCCATGTTCAGTTGACTTCCATATCATTTTGAACTACTTGTAAAAATTAAAAATGTTAATATTTATACCATATAGTTTGTTTTTTGCAATTTTCAAAATGCTTTCACATTAGGATAAGAATTGGACCTGCTTTTTTCCTGTTTTTTGTATATATTTTAATTATATTAAATTGTTAATTGGACCTGCTTTTTTCCTGTTTTTTGTATATATTTTAATTATATTAAATTATTTTACCGTAATAATTATTTTAATCTTGTTTCAAGGGAGTTGGAGTCATGAATTATATTGAATATAAAAATGGGGGGATTATTGTAAAAAATTAACTTAAAATAATTTTTAGATTTCAGTATCATCTCAGTTCAAAAAGTTTACACTAATTTTTTTTTTTTTTTTTTTTTTTTTTTTTTGCTGAAGCAAATTGGGATTACGTGACTTGCCCAGGGTCACACATCTAGGGAATGTTAAGTGTCTGAGATCAGATTTGAACTCAGGTCCTCTTTACTTCAGGGCTGGTGCTCTATCCACTGTGCCACCTAGCTGCCCCTCACTAATTTCTTCTTTATGGCATCAATACTTCTACTAATTAAGGGATATGACTGTCTTTGCTTTTATATATTTTCTACTTGTACACATTTTAAGAAAACTTCTTGGGGTACTGAGAGAGCTCTTCTATTGTAGTATTTTGGAGAAACAGCCATGCTTATGCTTTGCAACCAGGGGAAATTGTTTTCAGGTTTATAGAGATTATAATTTTTAAAAGGGAAAAATTAGCCATGAGGGATTTTTACAATTTGCCAAACTTTACCTATCCTTACAAATCACAGAATTAGGAAAAAAACTTTTCAAGTGATCATTTGAGAAAGAAGTATAGAGTTAATGAGGTATAAAATACTGAAAAATATAGGTCATTACAAAGTAAAGCATAAAATTACAGATTATTGGATGTGGAAGGAAACTTAGAGATTGTATACTCCAATTTTGTCATTCTTCAAATGAGGAAAATTACCTTACAAAACATTAAGCAACAGCTTCAAGGTCTTAGAGCTCGTAAATTACAAAGTCATTCAGTTAGGCTTCTCACTCCTTAGTCTTCTGCTCTTTTTATTTTTAAGAGTGCAAAAAGTAATGGCAGACAGATATGTGAGCACTAGCTTTTACTTAATAGCGTACCTCTTTAAAACTATGTGATATGGAGGAGCAGAAGCTGTCTGTGGCAGTCTCTCCCATGGTTTCCAAAATAACCTCAGGCACAGACACTTCAATCACACCAATTCCCCATGGTAACTCCACAGTATGCAATGTTCATTCTAACCTCTATCATGGTTGTCATGCTATTATTTCCATTTGCTGGGAAGCCTTCCCCTGATTTGCACTGTACTTATTCGTATCCTAAATATCCTTCAGGTCCAAATCAAGCCTTACTTCTTAGAGTAAGTCTTCCTTGAACATTTGGGCATCCACTGAATGATATCTCCCTTCCCCAAACCTTTTAGTGATAACTATAGCTTACTGTTCCCTAGTTGTTTTATACATATGAATTTTCTCTCTCCAACTAGATTGTGACTCAGGGGAAGTCCTCATTTTTCTCTGGGTATTGTCCTCAACACCTTATGTACTATTAGACACCCTGTAAGCACTCACTAAATATTTATGGATTGATGGTGATATGTTAGGTAAGCACATGTGTTTTCAGCTGCTGTTATCCAACATCTCAGAGTCATACTCTACTTTTTGAAGACAGAGTTCAGCATAACATATCACTCAGGATTTCTGCTGTTGGCAATCAATCAGTTCAGCTGATTAGTTAATTGTCCATGTATCCAATCTGCACTAGAGAGTTAAACTCAGGAATAAGATATTTCCCAAACTGTAGGCAATGAGGATCAGCAGGGTGGTCCTCAGAGGCAAGTTGACTGACAAGAATTTTCAGAGCAGAGATAATAAATACTATGGACCTACTGGCCTCAAGCCAGCAGAGAGACTTTCTGGCTTGTTATAGATGTAAAATAAAATAAAGTAATATCTTAAAACAGGAAAGGATCTTGAAGATTTTTTCAAAACCCCCCTTTCCCCTCTTATTTTAGAAATAGGGAAACAGTACTGGAGACTTAATTATTTCAAATAGTTTTTAACTCAACCAATCAGGAAACATTTATTAAGTGCCCACCATGGCCCAGATACTGTGGTAAAGATAAAAAATACTCAATAGATGTCATTCTCTTCTTTTTTCCACAGTCATTAAGAGGCACCACTGGCCTAGAAACCCCTTTGCCCTCTAGGAATTGTATTATTTGCTTTCAGTAATACGCTAGGGTTCTTGGACTGGGCAATACATTTTAGTTGTGTCCAGGAAAAAAAAATTCATTGTTGTGCTGTCACTGGAAGAAAAGAAGCTGGCTCAATCTTTGTTTTCCACGCTCATGGTAGAGTATGGACAAATCCAAGGAAAAGGAATGTACTTTAGAGAATTATAAACCATTTCCTTCTTTATAAATAGACCTTTGAAATTATGTAAAAATCCATTTGATTATAATCTGAGTACCTTGAGGACAAGAACTGTATTCATTTTTTATTTTCTGTCTTTAGCTCCTAGAACAGTTCTGGGAACAAAATAATTTCTTCACAAATATACTTGATTGGTATAGTAATATGGATGAGAAGAAAGCATCGGGGTATGAAACCATCCCATAACCTGGCACAAATTATTTTATGTACCAATACATGTAGTAAGTTCATAAATCTACAACTCTTTTTTCAATAAATATTGTAATGTCTTAGTAAAAGAAGTGGTTTCTGATGAAGCCACCTTAACAGATGGTGAGAATTGCATTAGATAACTGATTTATCTTCATAAATAAAGATTAGCAGAAATTGTAGGTAAAATGAATAAAGGAATAAGGGAATAAAATTTTATGAAACAAAGAAAGATCTTATATATTGTTAATATCTGTTATGTAAAACTAATAATTATAAAATAATTTCTACTATTTATAATTTTAGGATATTCTCAGCTTAGAGTTTTGTATCTTTCCACATAGAATAACCTATCTCAAATAAAACTGACTTTCTAGCATATTGAAAAATACCAGTTTTCAGTATGCTCTATGGCACACAGATTAAAAGCAAAAGCAAATGGAAAATTTGATTATGCTTGGAGACAGAACCAAGAGCAACAATGATAATAATAACCCAAACCAAGAATCTATCTGATTTTATTTAGTGAAAAGAAATAAACATGGTTATTGGGGCTATACAATTTCTGTGCTTCACTTTAACAGTTCCAGTTTTATCTAGAATCCAATCAAATTTTTTGTGCTGAACTCATCCTTCTCTTGATGAGTGTGCAGAATTCATTGGAATAAAGGCATGCTACAAACCAACTTATGAGGCAGAATCTATTTCCTATAAAGGAAAGGCTTAGTTTCTGCTTTTATTTAGAATATTATTAAGACATTCCAGAATCTAAGAGGAATCAAATTTCCTTCCACTACTCTCATATAATCTCCACTATCACAAGTGGTTTGAATGAGCAAACCAATCTTACTTAGACTAATAATTAAAAGTGTACATAAAAGCATCAAAATGAAGGACATTTTTAATCTCCTAATGATATCATATCTAAAGTAAACAAAAATAGAAAACTTCTTGTTATGCTGCTGGAAAAACATATACATATTATGAGCATTTATCTTTAAAATTATTTTTAAAATTTAACACAAATTAAATAATAATGCTTAGCTTTAAAAGAATTTTAAGGCTGGCATTAATGACCTGATTATTACTTTTTTAAGTTCTTATTTTTACTTTATCTTATTGATATTTTGTGTTGAAATACAGGGATTTTTTAATCTACTATAAAAATTTTACTTTTTACTCTAGTCTAATATTCAATTTCTTTTCCAAAACTCTAATCATCATTCTATAAGATAAATATTTTCTAGCAAAGACTTATGTTTTGCTATATAAAATTGTTGATGCAAATGATACATTGTTATTATAGTGTAAAACTGTTCACATAGCATTAATATCTTAATGAGAAAATGTGAAATTAGTTTTAATAGTAATTTGTGATTAATACATTATTCCCTTGTAAATTACATTTTAATCCTAGCAAATCATAAAAGTTGTAGATGACTTTCCTTATTTCCCTTTTCTCTTTATCCCTTTCTAATCTCCCTTTCATCCTTCCCCAAACCAAACAAATTTTAGAGAAATATGGGAATCTATTTGTCTTAGAATAAAGATTTTTAGAGCTACATTAGATAGCCAAAGATGTTTTGTGGTAGTTGATGACATGCTTACTAGTATTCTACTGCTCTCCTCATAAACTTTCTTTTTCTCTTTTCTTTCTTTTCTTTTCTTTATCTTTTCTTTTAATTTCTTTCTCCCTCCCTCCCTTCCCATTCTTTCCTTTTCTTATATATATGAATATGGGTTTTAGAATTCAATACCATGTTCTGAGTTCAACTTTCCATATCAGGCCAAAGCCATAGGAAAGTGCATTAATAATGATAATAACAATAATAATAATTTTCTTATCTTTATTATACTTGGTAAGGCCCACTCATAATGATTGGCCTTTTAGGCATGTGCTATGTATTATAAGAATAACCAAATCTTATTTCAAAGATATGTTCTGTCATTTTAAAAATGTTAGGCTCATTTCTCATTTCACTGTGTATCACACATACCTGGCTCCCCTACTCCTTGTTTATCAAAGTGTAGTTTTACCTTGGAAGTCAAGGAGCTCAGCACTGATGTGAGCATCTCAGGATATGGAAATGAACAGGTCCATGCAGACAACCTAACAGCAAGGATTAAATATAGCATTACATTATTCTTCAATAATGAAATATAGTTAGAGTCTCTTCTCAAAAGTCAAGTAAGAAAGAATAAGTACACCTATCTAATTATCATGTCTTTAGAAACTTAGAAATCCTAATGTGAACCTGTCATCTTTTCTTAATCTGCCAAGTCTGATTTTTTTTAAGTTTCCCTTTTCTCTGTTGGTAGTCCCAAAGATATCACTATTTTGTAAGACATCTGATGACATTTTAAATCTTCTTGTTGTATGACCTTTCTTTGTATTTTAATTATCTTCTAAAAATAGCTTTAGGAACTGGGGAAGAATGTAGGGGAGGAGAGTGAGGAACTGAATTTTGATTTTAAAATGGGAGATTGTATGCTTAAAATAACATGTGGTTAGTGCTCACCTTCAAATTTAAGTTAGAATTATAGGATGCTTTTGCTATATAAAGATGACTTATTATAATGCTGAAAGAACCATATTATTAATAACATTTCTCTGAATTTATCACAGATAAAATATTATCTTTTCATCTAAATTTTCACATTATTATTTTATCTTCAAAATGAAATCAAGACAATGATCCAAGAAAGAAAGCTTAAAGCCATCTGTTTTCTTCCTTCCTCCAAAATAATATACAGCCAAAATTTTTATTCCTAATCAAAATTTAGTGACCAAATTCTATCCTGTATCTATGCAGCAAACTGAATAAAGACATTTCCATTGATCTCTTTAGTCCTGATAGTGATATTCCTGTTTTGTTTTTATTTTCATTTTGAAAGCTATTCAGAAAGCAAAATGAAACCCAAACGACATTTGCTTTTCAAAACATCCACTGTCACACACATAACTGGCTCAAAAGAGCAGAACGTTAAGATGAAAACAAATCCTAGGAGAATGGTTTAATCAGTTAGTCAAGATCAATTTTGCAGTCTTGTGAATCTTCAGTTTTTAATACACTGCACCATGTTTTCTGTTTCAGTTTCAAATTTTATTAAACTGTTTTAGTTGGTATTTATAATGAAGATAATTTATTTTTCTTTTCTGAGGGACTGAAAGTTCATCAAGATCATCATACATCAGTTATCATTGTGCAATACTATTTGGGAACTATTAAATGCAATGTATTGGCTAGGCACTAAGGAGTTTATAAAGATGAATGACATGGCATGATCAATTCTTATATGTTAAATGCTTTTTTTAAAGGCTATGATCCTATAACAATCATAACTTTAGCTAACATTCCTATTTTTGCTTGTTACCAAAAAAATATACATATTTGTTTTAAGGAATAAGACAGCAGAGTCTTTAATTACTCCAGATTTTAACTAGAATGAATGTTGTATTTGGACTCAAAGGATCTGAGTCTGAGTTTTGGTTCTGATCCTTACTTCCTATGTAAACTTGGGTACATTATTTCACTTCACTGGGCCTTAGCTTCTTCCTCCGAAATAAATGAATAAGTTAGATTAGGTGATGTAAGTCAGGCAATGAAATTTTATCAGCTCAATTAATTCAAGATATCCTCAATATTTCTCCTTGTTGAATATTCTTTTCTACTTTAGCCAAGTAAAATTATTTGTTCACTGTTGCTTACCTTGTTTGAATGAGTTTGCCACTCATTTTATTCTAATATTAAAGAAAAAGTACTAGGGGACTGACTTGAGTTTGACCCAGCTCCGAATAGGGGCCAAAGAGAAAACGGCTACTAAATAATACTGAATAACCATTGACAAAATTGGACTATATCTCTTTCTTTTGAAAATCTGACCTCCTCTACATAGCACCAAAATTTAGACTTCCTATTTGCCCCAGATTGCTATTTTTTCTTTTGTTTTCGTTTTTTGTTTTTGTTTTGTTTCATTTTGTTATTTTTAATGGTAGAGTTTAATCATTTAATTTCTGCCAGCTTCCTTGCCCATCAGATTTTAATTAAATTGACCATTCCCCTTTATGCAAAAATGATTATTATCACCACTATATGTAGAGAAGGCACTTTAGAGTTTGCTTCTAACTTTGATCTTATTCCTCTTCTTTGAGAACTCTAATAAGGAACTCTCTTGATCCTGCTGTGCTTATGCTATAGGCAAAGTTAGTTCAGGGGGCACTGAGCTGATTATAGCCAACACTTCAAGAACTCAACATTTCTATCATTTCTCATAAGTAGTGCTTCTAGGGGTGCTGGCTTTAGCAAGAAAAATAACAATCTCAGAAAATGTACAAGATGCCATATTAATCCAATGCTATGTAGCAAGCATGTAGACTACTAATAGAGTTTTATTTTGAGAATGACAGGTTTAGAATCAAATTAATATTGTAAAGTATATTGCAAAAATTATACTTATCCAATAATAATGTGAATATAAATTTTTTTTGGCTTTTGTCACTTTTCTCTCCAATGAATTAATTGAATTGTTTCCTGTGATTCCATGCAGAAATGGAGAGTAATGAAAGGTTATGTTTGGCAACTTTATATATTTCTAGTTCATAATTTTTCAGCAGAAAATTCTGTCATTCATTTGCCAATTTTCCTCAGAAAAACAATTTTAAGTACTTGACCCCTGTTTCTTGACTCACAATGGTAATTTTAAAGTAAGTTTTGCATGATATAACATTTTAACTTTCCCTACTCAGTTTCCATCCTCATTAGTAAATTAAACATGTTTGGTAAGACTTGAAGTTTCAGTTTTTATGTTTCTATCCAACTAATTATTCATTCTCCACATATCAACTTATCTTTGTGAACTTAATTTTTTTAATTCATTGCATCATTTTATATGTGATTATGCAAATGTTTGAAGATTTTCCAGATTTATGAATTTCTTTTTTTTCACTCAGCCAACACACCTTTATTAATTACTATATGCCACTTACTGTGCTAAGCAATGGGGATAAAAAGAAATATAAAACATAATTCCTACCTCAAGGAACTTAGATATGAATTGGAAAGGTAGCATGCAAAAATCATGCATATAAGACATATACAATATTTAAAGAAGGTAATCTAGCATATACTAGAATATATAAACACAGGAATATTTTATAAATGCATGTATTTTGTGTATTTTGCATGTGTGCAGAGATGTGTTTTGAGAGGAGGAAGGGTTGTCAAGAGCAATAATTTCTTGAGTGTAAGAAATTCTCATCAGAAAATTCTCTCTCTCCCAATGCAGATCGATGATTGTTTCACTACTTAAGAGTGTTGAGTTCTTTAGAGTGGCAGCCAGGTGTTGCAGTGAATAGAGCACCAACCCTGAAGTCAGGAAGATGTGAACTCAAAATCTGGTCTCAGACACAACACTTCCTAGCTGGGTGACCCTGGCAAGTCACTTAACTACAATTGCCTCAGCAAAAAAAAAAAAAAAAAAAAAAAAAAAAAAAAAAAAAAAAAAAAAAAAGCTTATAAAGAGTTCTTTAGAGCCCTGATAGGTTAAATACTTGCCCAGGATTGGGGCAGGATTTTCAGGGACAGGATTTGAAGAAGTCTTGATTCCAAGGCTCAGTTAAGCTTTTTATCCAAATATACCCTGAAGACACTTGTAGATAGGGGAGCAAGGCTCAAAATTATCATTAGGATATTAGCTAGACTTATGGACTTGGGAATCATTAGTATAGAGATGATCATTGAATTCCTTTTTTAAAATTTATTTATTTTTAATAAACATTGCTTTATGAATCATATTGGGAGAGAAAAATCAGAGCAAAAGGGAAAAACCATGGGAGAGGGAAACAAACAGAAAAAAAGAAGTAAACACAACAAGTGTTTTTTTTACATTCAACTATCATAGTTCTTTTTTCTAGATGTAGATGGCGTTTTCTGTCCAAAATCTGTTGGAATTGCCTTCAATCACTGAACTAAGAAGAACCAAGTCTTTCATAGTTGATCATTGTACATTCTTACTGTTATTGTGTACAATGTATTACTGTTTCTGTTTGTTTCACTCAGCATTAGTTCGCATAAATCTTTCCAAGCCTTTCTAAAATCAATTTGTTCACCATTTTTTATAGAACAATAATATTTCACTATCTTCACACTACAACTTGTTCAGCCAATTGATGGGTATCCAGGCATTTTCCAATTCTTTACTACCACAAAAAGAGTTGCTGTAAATGTTTTTTGCACATGGATCCTTTTCCCATTTTTATGATTTACTCAGTATATAGACACAGTAGTGGCACTTCTAGGTCAAAGGGTATGCACAGTTTTATAGCCCTTTGATTACAGGTCCAAAAAGCTCTCCAGAATAGTTGACTCTTTTCACAACTCCACCAACAATGCATTAGTGTCCCAGTTTTCACAATCCTCTCCAACATTTATCATTGTATTTTCCTGTTATTTTAGTCAATCCAAGAGATATGAGATGCTACCTCAGAGTTGTTTTAATTTGCATTTCTCTGATCAAAAATGATTTAGAGAATTTTTTCATATGACCATAGATGGCTTTAATTTCATCATCTGAAAATTTTCTGTTCATATTCTTTGATCATTTATCAATCAGCAAATGACTTGTATTCTTATTAATTTGACACAGTTCTTTATATATTTTAGAAATGACTCATTTATTAGAAACACTGACTGTAAAAAAATTCTTCCCAACTTTGTACTTCCCTTTTAATCTTGTTTCTGTTGGTTTTGTTTGTGTAAAACCTTTTTAATTTAATGTAATCAAAGTTGTCCATTTTGCCTTTTATAATGTTCTCTAGTTTTAATTTGGTCTTAAATTCCTTTCTTCTCCAAACATCTGATAGGTAAATTATCCCTTGCTCTCCTAATTTGCTTATGGTATAAGCCTTTATACCCAAAACATGTACCCATTTTGACTTTATTTTGTTTGATATGGTGTGAGATGTAGGTCTATGCCATGTTTCAGAAATATTATTTTCCAGTTTTTTTCCAGGAATTTTTGTGAAATAGTGAATTTTTATACCAGAAGCTAGACTATGGGAGATTATCAAATACTAGATTACTATAAGCCTTGATTATGGTGTCATGTCTATCTAATCTATTCTACTGATCTACTACTCTTTTTTTTTTAGCTAGTACTAAATGGTTTTGATGACTGCTGCTTTATAATATAGTTTTAGGTCTAGTACTGCTAAACAGATTTACAAATTTCAAGATGATTGCATCATTTTTGAGCTCAGGTGATGTGCACATTATTTGGTGTGTGGATTTCTCCTGTTGTCCTTTGAAATGTCTACAAAAATTACTAAAAGAGATAAGTCCTACAGCCTTTTTTTTTTCCACCGCCACAATAGTCTGTCTTATTTTTAAAGATTGTGGGGAAGCTAAGTAGTACAGTGGAGAGAGTACCAGCCCTGAAGTAAGAAGAATCTGAGTTCAACTATGAATTCGTATTTAATAGCTATATGATCTTGTACCAATCACTTAATCCTGATTGCATGTCATAAATAAATATTGTGATTTGTGCTTTTAGCCAAGATATATCAAATCATTACAACTTCTTCCAAGAGTCAATATTTTTCAAAAAAAATAGATGTGTATATGTATGTATGTATATATGTATATATATAAATAAATCCTATATGCTATATAGGTTATGTTTTACATATATTCATATGTGTATATGTGTAATATATATGTATATATGTTTATGCATGTATATATGCAGATACATAATTATATTTATGCATTGTTTACTGGTGTTTTAAAATAGTAATGTTAAAGTTATATACTTTTTTTTTACTGAAGCAATTGGGGTTAAAGTGACTTGCCCAGGGTCACACAGCTAGGACATGTTAAGTGTCTGAGACCAGATTTGAACTCAGGTCTTCCTGACTTCAGGGCTGGTGCTCTATCCACTGCACCACCTAGCTGCTCCTATATAATAAATTTTATGAAAATATGGTCATATCTGAAATTGAACAAGAATTGGAGAATTGATTATATAAGAGCATAAATAAGACCTATATTTGATTATTTGATCTGATTCCTTTCTTTACATAGAGAGAAATGATAATATATTCTAAGCTACAAAATCCTCCCAATTTAAAACATCACTGCCATTTCCTCTTCCTATTCTAGCCTTTGATACTTGAATTCTTACCATAATGAAACAAAGGATTCTTGCTGGAATTTTCCAAATATATGCTGCCCAATAATATCAGTATATGTCCATGACTGTTTAGATCATCTTTTCTTAAATAAATGATAAGCTCCTACAGATCAGGCAATGTCCTTTAGTTGTAGTTGCATAATGTATCCAGCACAATACCCTAGTTAGAATAGCACTTAGCAAATATTGAAAATTTTAATTCCAAGGCCAGTATAATTAAAGTTTTATTAATTATAATCATTCCAGTTCTCTGACCGATTTCCATTTAAGTGTTATTGAAAGAATTGATATTAATATTAATGTGGGTTTTCTGGCGCTCCATTTTCTCCATTGTATAAATAAATATAGAAATTTAACCTCAGAGATTTTTGCTTTGCTACAATCCAGAGAAATGAATTGAGCCAAAGTGACCAAACTCACCTCAGGTGACAAAGATTTAGGAGGCACTGTGTGAATTTGTAATACAACAGGATTTTAGGAGTAGGGCAGGTTTTTTAGTGTATAGAGAACTGAACCTGGAGTTAGGAAGGTTTATCTTCCTGAATTCAAATCTGGTCTAAGATTCTTACTTGCTATGTGATCCTAGGCAAGTCACTAACCCCTATTTGCCTCAATTCCTCATCTGTAAAATGAGATGGAGATGGAAGCAGCAAACCACTACAGTGTCTTTCCAAAGAAAACCTCAAATGGGGTTGCAGTTCTGAGAAATAATTGAACAGTTTAGCACATAGCATTTTTTTATTAGACCTGTGATTTAATTGGTTTAGAGCAAAGGTATTAAATTAAATGGCCCACAAAACTCCCCAGTGTGGCCAGAACATTGTTAAAATATTAGTGGGAATTTTTTTATTTGCATAATATGTGGGTAATTCTTCAACATTAACCCTTACATAGCTTTCTGTTACAAATTTTTCCCCCTAACTCCCCACCCCTCCCCTAGATGGCAGGATATCCACTATATGTTAATTATGTTAAACTATTGGCAAATCGAATATATGTATACATATTTCCAAACTTATCATTGTTGTGCAAGAAAAATCTCATCTACTCAAAAGATATATCAGATAAAGGAAACACAATGTAAGCAAACATCAATCAAGGAGTATGAGAATGTTATGTTGTGGTCCACATTTCACATCCCTCTCTCTGGGTATATATGGCTTTCTTCAGTGAACAATTGGAGGTGGTTTGAAACATTTCATTGTTGAAGAGAGCCATGTCCATCAGAATTGATCGTCATATGGTATTGTTGTTGCCGTGTATAATGATCTCCTGGTTCTGCTCATTTCACTCAGCATCAGTTCATGCAAGTCTCTCCAAGCCTCTCTGAAATCGTATTGCTGGTCATTTCTTACAGAACAATAATATTCCATAATATTCATATACCATAATTTATTCAGCCATTCTCCAATTGAAGGGCATCTATTCAATTTCCAGTTTATAGCCACTACAAAAAGGGCTGCCACAAACATTCTTGCACATGTGGGGCCCTTTCCTTCCTTTATGATTTCTTTGGGATATAAGCCCACTAGAAATGCTGCTGGGTCAAAGGGTATGCACAGTTTGATAACTTTTTGAGCATAGCTACAAATTGCTCTCCAGAATGGCTGTATCCATTCACAGCTCCACCAACAATGCATCAGTGTCCCAGCCCTTAGTGGGAATTTTTTAACAAAATAAATAAAAATAAAATACAGCATTGATAATGAGAATTTGTAGTTTCCTGATTCAATATACTGTAGGTGGGGATCCATTTCTATTTGAATTTGCTACTGTTAATTTAGACTAGAGAACTCCTGGGAAGGAGATTCCCTTTATGTATGCAGGCCAGATTCAGTCCTGCAATTCTTGATAAATTTCCTAGGGCACTGAAATAAGATAATTTAGCCAGTCACATAGAGGATATTCCACCATGCTGCCTCTCAAGCACTACATTAATGGGTTAAATTAGTTTTAAAAGGAAGCAACCTGCTGCAATATTTTTCCTATGTTCCATCCCAGTGCTTCTTAGAATGTTTGTCTCAGTACATGTTCAAGCTGACCCTTTCCTCTCTTGGCAGTAGCTTCATGATATCCTTTGTTCTTTCTCCACCATGGCAACTTAGAATAAGAAGTTAAAATTCCTGGCTCCTATAAAAACTAGCTGTGTCTTTTAAAAGTTGATTTGAGAATACTTTGTACTATTCTGCCTCAGGGAATGTTCTATGGTGGTTACCCTAGGAGCCAGAATTGTTAGCTATAGCTCTGTTAAGAGTCACATAGTTCATTATGTTCCTCATCAAACTCCTCATATGTGACTGCTCAGTGTCCCATTGGTGTAGAACATGTAAGTGCAGTTACTCATAACCATAAAAAGGTAGGAAAATTTTATGCCATATTTCAGTGGTTTCCAGGTATTATTCATCACCTTCAATTCAGATGGTAGGCTTTTTGAGACCAGGACAAGTAATGTTGTATTAAGCAATTATTGAAGAGTGAAGGTGATTAAAAAAACATTAAATGCTGCATACTTAAATACATTAAATGATTTTAAATCAATTGTATTTACATTTAAATATTTTAAATATATTTAAGTATATTTCTATTTAAGCATATATGTGTTTATATTATATGTATATATATATACTTATATATATATGTATTCAAACAATTTAATTCATTTGTATGCTGTATTTAAGTAAATGCAAAATGTTGCATTTTATCATGAAACTTTGCTTCTGCATTGATCAGATTAATTTTATAATGACTTCACTTCTCCTCTACCCTTATAGGAAGCCCTTCACAATCACCATGTTCCTTGCTAATAGTTCCATGATTTAGATTCTAATGATCCAAAAATAGGCTATTATCTGCTGGAAATCCACATCTGTGTAGCTACTTATTTGAACTAGAATAGTAACTGAGCTAAAACACATTTTAACTTTGTAACTTTTTTTTGCATACCAGTCCTAATCTATTCTCCAATTAAAAAAAATATATATATATTTAGGATTTGAGAAAGGACAAACTAGAACAGTGGTCTTAATTTAATAAGGTGAACCATAGAAGACATAAACAAAACTAAAATGACTTAAAAAAAACTAAATTCAGGAGGCATTGACCAAACATAATAGCATTTTACACAAAAAGACCTTAGTTGACTGCATTTAACATCTATCTGTTGTATGTCAAAGCTGCCAAAAAATTCAATTTTAAAGTTGTCTCATTTAAACAAGGAAAGTGATATTCACATTGTGCTTTGTATTCTCTGTCCTCATTGGGAATATTATATTTAATACTGGGTGTTATATGTTAAAAAACAAAAAGCACAAACAAATGGCATGTATTCAGTTAGGTCACTGTATTTATCCTATAGAAGAAAAAGTAAGGATGATCACTATTTATTGCTATTTACTATTTATAAGGCATTATACAAATAGATATACAGAGATAAACACAAATAGTCCCTAATTATTAAAGAGATTGCATTCTGCTTGGGGTAAGGGTGAACACAAATAAAATTTGAGTACAAATAAAATCATATGAAGTCATTTTGGGAGGCAATTAGAACTAAGTAGGCCTTAAAGCAATAGAAGAATTAAGGGAGGTGGTGGTCAGGAGAAAAGGTTATGATTTCATCAGTGTAAAATGGGTCCCATCTCTTCAATTTAGAGTCTCAGAGAGCTTCTTAGAATGAATTGTCAGTTAATATAACCAGAATGTATCTGAGAAAACTCTCAGCCCTTTAGTATAGTCCCTATAGGAGACAGAGTATGTTGAAGAGTCATAGGGAAAAAAGAGATGACAACATTTTTTTTTGATGTGGAGGTAGAATAAGGAAAAAAAATGGAAGTTGCATGGAGGCAGATTTTGAACATATTATAAAAGTGTTCTGACAACAACACAATATGAGTTCAAAGTTCAGAGTTCAAATGTCTTTTTATTTGGAGAGTGAAGATAGGAAAGGGTTAAAATACACACATGTAAATTGCTGTATGTTTTCATTGTTCACTTTATCCATTGTTAGTTTACTCCCTCAGACTTTGTGAAACCAAGCTATGCCCATTTAATGCTTTTCAATTTTCCTGAAAATCTTCCTTAGTTGTTCTTGTCATGCTTATCTAAATTCCCTCCAGTTTATCTACATGTTCCTGGAAATGAGGTATTCAAGGCTGTGTTATTGTTTCAGTCTCTGTAGAATAAATAAAGAAGCATTACTATATTAATATATCCTATCTGACCATGATAAAATTCATCTTTGCCTGTGCTTTGTGGGTCACTTTTGATAGTTGTTTATAATAAAAATTCAAGTAAAATTTAGGCTATGTTTATTAAAATTGCTACTCAAATTAGGCAAATTACTCTAAGTAAGCTTTTTAATTCAATCTTTAGACTAATCAGTTAGGCATCATTACAGATTTTTTTTTAACTGCACCTCTGCCTCACAGGATACTAGACAATTGTCACACCTCTTTTATCTATTATAGAAATATTGCCTTCATGTTTTGTGCATTTTCTTTAAAAGATTTTAATGGGATTTTCTTTAGGATATTATTTTGACTTTATTTTAAAAAATAAATGATAAATTATGCAGTTCAACTTAATGAACATTTATTAAGCTCCTAGCAATTGGTAGACTTTCCACCAGAGAACTAAACTGCTTTTTCATCATGATCCTGAGTTCTCAAATGCTGTGCTTGAGAGCTGAAAGCTTTTTTAGGTTTTACAGGGCTAGAAATGTTAATTTTGGACCTGCTCAATAATCAGTCAAGAATTTATTAAACTCTTAATGTTCTAAGAATTGGAAAGAGACAAAGAAACAAAAAGATACCTGTCCTAATGGGGCTCACATTATAAGTGATTCCTGGTAACATTATAAATTATCTGTCATCAAAGAATAAATCTGGTTAAGGTCTGAAAGGTTTGTATATAGAAGATAGATGATCAGGTCAGGATTTCTACATTAATGGAAAGGGCATATCCTAACTGCTAAAATCACAGACCTTTTGGAAAAATACTGAAGAAAGAGTGAGGTGAGGAACTGAGCTAGGTGCTTGAGATTTAAAATGACAACTTGACAGTTACTTCTTGCAAGGATTTCCAGTATTACAGAACTGACAAAGGAACCCAAGATGGTTGATTTAATCAAGTTCTTTAGATTATAACAAAGTTATCTAAAGAAATTGATTTGTCTTGAAAGTTCAAAAAGATTTCACAATCAATCAGTTAGAAATGTGACTTCATTTTTTTTAATAAATGATTTTTAGTAAGAGAAAAATCTTTAAATGTTCTTTGTTGTTGTTTAGTTATTTGAAGTCATTTCTGATTCTTCATGACCTTATTTGGATTTTTCTTGACAAGATTACAGGAGTGGTTAGTTATTTTTTTCTCTGGTTCATTTTACAGATGGGGAATTGAAACAGAGTTAAGTGACTTGCATACGGTCACACAGCTACTAAATGTCTCAGGCTAGATTTGAATATATGAAGATGAGTTACAGTTTCACAGCACTGTAACATGGACAAGATCTACTGAAACACAAACACCAAGATTTCTAAGTCAAAGAGCCTAAGAAATTAAGGTCACATTTTCCACAGAAGCCATAAAATGTTTTCATCACTATTTAGAGAACATTTTGATAAAGTCAAAAAGATGAAGGAAACTAGAATACCACATTATCATAATTTTAATTGTCTCTATTAAGGCAAACACCAATACTTGGAATTGGCTGAAAAATTTATTAAAACAATATGCTACCTTTTATGGGTATTCATAGGATCATTCTTATATATTTTCTGATCATTATATAATTTTGTAAAGTAGTTTTAGGGCAGATGATGATAAACCATATTATCCCCCCATAGGAATGTTATTATAAGAATTTGGGATAGCATTCCTGATCAAAGACTTGTGTATCAAACAATTACTGATATTACTGAAGCTTGGTGTAGAAAGAATCCATAGGAGTCATTCAGTCCTAATTGACCACAATTCTTGTGATGGAGAATTCATTACCTTACAGGCTCTGATCCATTCTAATTTCAATAGCTCTTGTTAAGAAATACTTTATTATACAAGATGAAATTTGCTTTCTTCTAACTGTCATTGAGTGTTCCAGGTAATGTTTGCTGGAACTAGGTAAAAATTCATTTTCCATATGGCTTTCTTGTAAATATTTGAAAACTGTGACTCACCTTATACTCCTATTATAAGCTAAATACTTGCTTGTATTATGAAGATGGGTCAGCTAGGTGGTTCAGTATGCCAGGCCTGAAATCAGGAAAGCTTCAATTCAAATCCAGCCTCAAACATTTATTAGCTGTGTAGTCCTAGGCAAGTCACTTAAGCCCATTGGCCTCAGTTTTACCAACTGTAAAAAGAACTTTCGAAAGAAAGAAATGACAAATCACTCCAGTATCTTTGCCAAGAAAACCCCCAAATGGACTCACAAAGAGATGTTGCAGAAACAACTGAACAATAGCAACTATAAGCAATAGAGTATATAAAGGTTATATAATTTCATTAAGTTTCTCATGTTGAGATTCACTCCCAAAATGCAAATCTCAACCAGTCCTAGAGCTTTCTTAGTAGAACATAAAAATAAAATTACTTGCTAAGGGTGACATAAGTGTCAGAAGCTAAAACTTTTTCAACCTAATTCTGTAACCCACACATTGTCCATCTTATACTACCTTCACAAACAATAGAAATTACTATGAGAAAGAGGAAATGTAGAGGGCATAACTATTTCATAGACATGAATATATACTCCAATGCTTCAGAACTCTAAAAAGCTTCTCTCTAAAAATTAAACAAAAGCCAGAACCATTGTCCTAAAGGAAGGCTTTGTCTCCATTTCAAAAGGAGGATAGTTCATATTAATATCATTATAGTAAATTCAAATGGCCTGGGACTGCAGTAAGGGAAGCAGGAATAATAGGTTCCCTTCAAAATAAAAATTGTCACAACCAGCACATGTTTGTTGGTTGAAGTGGAAATGGTAGGTATTTTTTATATTGTCATAAGCAAGGGAAGCAAGATAGGTGAGCATATATGGATGAATATGTAATCCAGTTCCCTACTGATTAAGAGGGTTTAGGTGAGCACACTTAATTCCCCATATTCATATTGTGCTCCTGGCCTGCATAAGCTGCTGTGCTTCTAAGATCTTCACTGCCTTACTCTATTGTTGTTTTTGTTGTTGTTATTGCTATTGTTGGTTGTTTTTCTTTTCTTTTTCATTTTTTTTTGCCCTTATCCTTTAGCTTTTGCCTCAATTCAAATTATTTTAGAATGAAGACATCATGCACACTACCAATGCAATCTCTAATGATACTAAGTGGTCCCACCCACTTTTGTATAAGCTCCTTCTTACACAAACATCATGTTCAGTTCAATGTTTCTGTTTGTTAGAAAAAAATTTCCCCATATTTATATCATTGTTTAAAAAATATTTAGTTGCTCCTTTATTTAGCTAACCTATTATGAAAGCAAATCGATAGGATTATTTACTTAGGCTCCACATTCTCCTGGAATTTAAAATTTTTAAATTAAGAAAGCTAACAATAATCTTTCATCTTGCCTTACATTTTTTATGCAGCAATTTTATTGTTTGAATTTTAAAGTATATAGTGCTGCTGGAAATCTAAAGTAAATTACAACTTGGAGAAAATTAGCCAGAAATAAGATACAATTCAAAGTTTTTTTTTAATTGTAATGTTTGTGTTTTTCTCTCATTTTCTTGTATTTATATTTCTTCCTCTGCATAATTTTCTTTTGTTTAATTACAAAATAAAAACTAAGGCTGTGTCTATGGAATGCTATCAACTATAGTGTCATGCTCAAAATTATATACATATATATATATTTCTACTATGATATAATAACAACAGAAATAGTTATACCATCTTGACTATCTATACAGTTAGTAGAATATAAATTTCTTATCAACAGAAGAATGTTTCATTTTTCTTTTTGTAGCCACAATTCCTTTCACATAGTAGGTACTTAAATGTTTATTGAGTTTAATAGCAGGTTAAATGGGGGAAAATATTCTCAGTTCTGTCTGGAACATTTAAAAAAACATCATCTTGGGTTTTTTTTTGGGTTTTTTTTAAGTTCCAGTGGTTTTCAAGCTTTATAGAATTTTAATTTACACTTATTTGATCAATCTGTAAAGCAGTGAAGTCTTAGAGTTTCCAAGAATATGCAGTGCTTTTGGCTAATAAATATCCAAAGAAAGGTGCTGTAGAGTAAAATGAATAGTCCAATTGATCATTAGAACATTTTAATGAAATAATTATTGTTAAAATTCTTGGGAAATTTTTTCCCATATTTGATTTAAGAATTTCAACAGATCATAGACTGAAAATTGAAAGTGACTTTAGAGACTATCTACAATAAATCCAATCCCTTCTTTTTTATAAGCTAAGAAACTGAGACCTAGAAAGGCTGGGCATCTTGTTCCAGGTTACAGAGACAGTAAGTGACAGAATCAGGGCTTCTGATTCCAAGTCTAGGTTGCTTTCTATTTTTCCATGGTTCATCTCTACACTAGGCTCCAACCTCAATAAAACCTTCTGGTATGTGCTGCTTCTCAGCAGACAATGGTAATAGCAGCAATGCAGAACCACCCAGCAGAGCTCTAGTAAATCTAGCATTTTTTTTTCCAATTTTTAAATCTCTTTGAATCAAATTGAGATGGATATCATTATTGTTGTTTCCTCCCCCCTTTAATCAAATTTCTGTTATCCATACACATAACGTGTGAATACGTCTTTCCTTTTTACCATCCTCCTTATCTAAATTCTCTTTGGAGGGATCCTTGATTTGTTAGTCACTCTAGCATTTCACACATTCTCTTATCCAACATTTCTGATCCTAAAGACTTTAAAGACTTATTTTCTTGTTTTATGTTCTGTTCAGTTCAAACCCTGCTGCAGTTTCAAATTATATGCTATACAGCCCAATTTTAGCACATCCTCAGAAATAAGGCACAGCTGACTTAAATCTGTAAAAGCCATTATCTAAGGGTGCAATATCCTAAGGGTGTTTTGTGTCCCAACAAAATGAACAAGGTTGTTATAAATGTAAGGAAATAGGAAAAGGAAAATAAAATGGAAAAGATTACATTCAGTTTCAAGGAAAAAATTCAAAAGAGACTATGGGATCATCTAACAGCTCCTTAAGACCAAAGTTAAAATATATTGCTTTTTAACTCATTTATACAATAGTTATACATTTTTGTTTGCTCTGTTTCTTTATTCTTGTTACTATAAATAATTCCTATTAGCAGGTGTTTTTGAATGCCTCATAGAAAAGAAATTGAATTAAGGAAATATCTTTCTTCCTATGCTTCCTATGCCCCTCCAAAAATAAATAAATAAATAAAAACACCAGAGCACTAAAAGCAGACAACCACATAGCATCATAAGTTGTATTCTAAATTTGTACACTACATAACTATCACTCATATTATAAGTGCAATTTCTATATGGTGTAGTGAAAATAAAGGCTGTCTTAAGATGCATGAGATATTAAAGAAAGTAAGAACAAATCAGTTGGAACAGCTGCATTAAATTATTATTAATTACTTTTCGTCAGTGACTATGAAATTAAAATACCATTTTAAGGTTTTTAGTCATATGCTATCATACCTTGGAGTAGGACTTCTTTCCCTCACTCCTTTCTTTCCACCTTCCTTTTTTTCCTTTTCTTCCCTCCCTCCCTTCATTCTTCCTTCCTTCCTTCCTTTCTTCCTTTCCTTCCTTCCTTTCTTCCTTTCTTCCTTTCCTTCCTTCCTTTTTTCCTTCCTGCCTTCCTTCCTTCCTTCTTTGTTCTGCCTTCCATCCTTTTTTCCTGCCTTCCTTCCTCCTTTTCTCCCTTCCTCCCTCTTTCTATCTTTTCTTCTTGATTCAGTGAGACAAGAACTTTTGAACCAAGCCAATAGTCAGGAGTATATTCAAAATATGATTTGAGTTGTAAAATATCCAAATTTTGATAATGATGCACAATATATTGATATTCTTAGTTATTCAGAAAAAGAAAAGGGATAAATATATGTATACATCTGTGTGTATGTGTGTCAATATTTGTGCTTATGTATAATGAATTTTAAAAAAATATACCCCAAAAGGAAGCTTTCCTGAGTATATAGATTCTTAAAAAGTCAACTATAAAAAGTTCAAGAAGAGACATAACAAAGAAGAAATATAAAGAACTTCAGGAACCTGCAAGTATAGGTTTGGGAGTGCTAAAATCCAAAGGACACTTTGCCAAAAATTTTAAAAATTTGAGGATTTTTTAAATTATTTTTGGAATAATAACAAGGGAAGTATTGGTCTACTACTACACTTAAATGAAAAGAAAGAAGGAAAAACAAAACAAAACTCTCTTTAGTTTCCTTCTATATCAAGGAAGAATAGTTTTCAATCAGGAAAAGAAGTTGAAATCCAAAGTAGTTGTCCAAATACTAATCAGCTACTCTATAGGAATTCAACTCCAATATCAAATCTGTAACTGAAAATACTTATAGATGTCACTGCTGAAGTACAGTTAGTGATCTTAAGAAATTATAAGAAATCAGAAAGGTGGCAGAAGACCAGAGTTAGACAAATGTCCTGATTTCCAATAAGGCGTGAATAAGAGAGGCACAGGGATTCCAGCAACCACCTACGAGCTTGATGCAAATTTCTATAGCAAATACTATAAGAATTTTAAAATAGTCAGGTGTATGTATGTGTGGTGTGTGTGTGTGTGTGTGTGTGTGTGTGTGTG
>JAJPUD010002706.1:82288-146901 GCA_023553655.1 Myrmecobius fasciatus | reverse complement strand
AAGAGCTAGAAAAATGTATTCCTTTTCCCAGGTTACACATCAAATCAGTGGTAGAGCCAAGACTTCCATTGTCAAATGATTTCCCACTGCCCTTATGTATTTTTCAATGTTTTAATAAACCACCATACCCATGTGTGTATAAATTAAGAAAACACCATCCTTGTAAAGTAAATGCATTAGAATATTGTCAGAACCACATTTCAGTGTGAAACTATAATTGAGGCACTCATTTATTATGCATATTTTATCCAGATGCTATCACTAGAAATTTCTAATTTTATAAAATAGAAAGAAAAATCAAAGCAAATAAATGTACTTTCCAAAAAATCATACAACTTTGCTCACATCCCTTTAATTCTAATTGAATATTTCTATATTCAGAGCATGGAAAAGACATTGTAGCCACCATGCAAAATTGCAAATGAAAGATTACAGTTTCCAAGCTTGTCTATTAAAATTCATTCACTCTATGTCTGGTAACCTGATTTCAGGCAACTTGCATAAATGATGTTTTATACATTAGGACTGATGACAGGAAGTAGTGCAACTGGGTAAAAACAGGAAATTCTCAATCTTTTTTTTTTTCCTTTATTTTCAGAGATATCATTTCTTCATTTCACTTCCTAACTGAGCAGGGCTTAGAGGCAGCTGGGACAGTACCTTTTTCTATCTGTCATCTAGAAGTGATTCACTTCCAAATTTACTACCCTTGATACAATCAACACGATATAGTAATGAACATTGGAGAGAGTGTAAAGATGGCGACATCTTACCAGCATCTGACAGTAGTTCCACAGATCTCAAAAGTATCTGTTGTTTTTTTTAAGCCCTTAAAGTTTCAATTGGAATACAATTGAGGCTTTGCTTCTCTGAAATTCTAAAAGGAATGATAATCTCTTAACTTAAACTAGAAAAGAGCTCATTAGATGTTCAACATGTTCTGTAACAGTAGCTAACACAAAATCCTAGAAGCACTGTGCTTTGTGGAAAGTCCACTTGCAAATTAAACATTGAAAGAGGAGGAAATGTGACCAGTTGTCTTTGCTGGTAACTCTGAGGACAACAGCATTATGAAAAAAGGGAAGAATATGCCAATCTTGAAGGCAGAACTGTTGGAATCCTAGCAAACTGTATGAGTTTAATCAGGAAAATAAAGGGATCAGAGTGTATCAGTGATGTCAAATTCAAATAGAAAAGGCAGTCAATAAATCTTGCATAAAGATCTCTAAGTCACATATTTACTCAGGTTTAAAATGTAATATAATCTATGTTTTATTATATTTTCATTTATTTTGTTAAATATTTCCAATCATATTTTAATTGGTTTGGGCTGCCCTCAGGAATATTATGAATATTGTATTTTACCCTTTTGGAATAAACGATTATCAGAACTGTACTTGGAGAAGGAGGCTTTGATCAGGTGGTTAATCATGAAAATGGCTATACTTTTTACCCCATGACATCAGTCATCATCATCATCCTGTGTCTTCCATCTGCCCAGGCTACCACATGGTGAATATACTCCCACATCTTTTCCCCCAGGATCCTATCAGCAGTTTGCTTGTCTAAGCCCTATCTTCTCTCCTCATCTATAAGGAGGTGAGGAATACTTAGCCTCCATCTTAAGGAGAATGTACCCTTGTCAGAGTTTTCTCTGGGTTGCTGTCACCATGTCCAGTTCTGTCCCCAAATTAAGTTAACACAAGTGTAATCAGAGGCATAGATGCAATTACTAGTTATGCTTCTAATGATTACAAAGATTCCTATAAACATTACAATTTCATGCTCCCATGCTAAGTATAAGGACTTGCTATTAGTTGTTACTTTTTGTGTAAATTATATAGTCAAGATCTTTGAACTCATAACAGTTATACAGAAAGCATAAATGGAATTGCATTTTAAAATATACCATTTTTATTAATAATAATATTCTACATTACTTCAGATTAATAATAATGATAGTGATGGAGAATACTAACTACACTTTGCATTGATCTACTCCTGGTAGTATTTCAAAGATGATTGGCTCATATAGAAGACCTCCTTTTTATTATATATGTATACAACACTAGATTCTATTTTTTTGTAAAGTCTAATAAAAATGATTCATATTTATCATAGCATTTTGTATTTAAAGGTCAAAGCCAGAAATAAAGACTGCATTAAAGTAAGTCCAGTGCATCATGCACTATTTCAGATTTTGGAATTAACATTGACCATGTGTTACTGGAAGTCAAATTTACAAAGCCTGTCATTTGATGGTATCTAACTTGATGGATCCCAGTTGAGTTTCTAATGCCTCTTCATGACATTTCCTCTGGAGTGAATGATAGTTTGGTAGGTCTAGTTTTACTGAATTGTGTGGGCTGATGGAGATACAGCTAAGCAAAAGTAGTAAAAATTAGTGCAGATTTTAAAAATTGTGTTAAATTATTTTCAAGACTAAAAATACAGTTTCAATTCACTAAAATTAAACAGTGCATACTCATACATGGAACCAGTTCAATTTACTTCAATTAAGCATTAATGTAGCACCTTTTTATGTTCAAGACATTGTGCTAGACACGTAGTATACAAAAGAAAAAAGAAACAGTCCTCTGCCCTCAAAGAATTTGCTTTCTATTGAGACAGCATTCTCTTGGAAGACAATTATTAAGGCTACAAATTATATGCAAGCAATTAAGGAAATACATTTTTAAATTTAAATTAATCACCCATATGTCAAATACAGCAAAATCATAAAAACACAGTTGTAAGGTTATGCTAGCCAAATTTATAACAATAAATGTCATTTTAAAAATCAAAAGCAAGTGAACTGCATAGAACAGTTAAAAATCATCTGATTTCCATCAGGGTCTTACTGAACTACTTGTCATCAGATGGCTAATTTGTCTTTCTAATGGCAGACTCATGACAGATATTAAATGTAGAATGGAACTCGGACTATTCAATACTTTTTCACTGTAACATTTTAGCTCTCAGGAAAGAAACTCCTGGGGAAATACCATATGCTAGTAAGAATATAAATTGCATTGAGCTTTTATTGGTTTCTGTCACGGTATGGTAGATATTGGGTAGTGATGAAAAGAAAGAAAAATTCATTTGTTTATGGGTTTCATTTTTAGGCTATATACTTACTAGTGGATACATTTGTTTCATAAGAGATAGAAAACTTTTGTTTTTAGAATTCAATTCAAATAAAAAATATCCTATTCTTTAAATAATATTTTGGTAACTTGCTATAGGAAACCAAATGAAGTAAGGATAATGAATAATTAAACTCCATTGATACATTCTGGGTTTATTTCTTGGCTACAACAGTATTTCTTACAAATATAATCTTCTTTCATGTGATATAGATGTAAATTATAGCAATATCAGTAATAATAATAATACACTTTTTAAGGTTATATGGAACACTCTCCCTACAACAACCCTGCAATGTTGATAAACAAGTGTTATTATTCTCATTCTAAATGTGAATATGTAAAGCTAAATCTACTCGTTGCAGGAATGGACTCCTACCCTACCCAAATTAATATGATGTATCCAGTAGCTTTTAATGTACTTTGACAAAGATGATGATAAGAATAATAGTTTTAATTTATATACTATTCTATACTTAAGTGGTTCCAAGATTTTATTTGGTATGGGAAATACCTCTATAAGAATTGGCTAGATTGCATGACAGCCAGGCCTTCTCATATTTTGTCTTTCCATAGAGACCTTAGCCAACATATCAGAGACCTTCTTCTTAGTTAAAAAAATTTGTCATAGTTAGGTCAATGTTAGTATTACTACAGTTAAATGTGCAGCACATCAAACTAGTCTGCCAAATTAGAAAGGGCCAGCATGTTAAAATTGAGTTAATGCAGGAATATATAGGAGAAGTGTAGGCAGCAACAGAGAATCATTCACAATTGCAAGTTAAATTTCTGCCAGAAATGTCTTTTGGTTTAATATGAATATCCAGAATGTTGAAATCTGGATATCTCTATATTGATGAAATCATATCCTGATGAAATCTGGATAATGGGGGCAGGGGGAAATCCTGCTGATGCTATATCTCAGAAGAATGTTGTATACTTCAAGAGTAATATAAAGTGGAATGGAAGGACACATGCTATATGTGGATAGCAGTACATTGCCAGTTATGGCTTGCTGATAAGAATTATATAAAATATCAAAAAGGATAACCAGAAAAGGAGGTAGATTCATCATTCATTAAAAGCAATGGGTAAGATATATCAGCCTTTATGCTGTACTGATATCTGTGAAAGGTCATACTTTGTAGTCTACAAAGTACTTTTTACAAGTAGAAACTCTCTAAGTAGATTAATGTAAAAATATTAGAAATTGATGTTAATTGATACATAATGAAAATTTTAGTGAGTCCATATTGTTTAAAATAATCAAGATTTCTATTGAACTGAATATTTACTATGTGCTACATTTTAGTTGTAGAGCAATATTAGTTGTATAGAAGTAAAATAAATGATGCCTACTCTAACTTAATTGTAATCTCATTGTGGAGATAAGAAACAAGTATATGAGACTCAAAGGAAGAGAGTTTGGAATCAGAAAGGCTGAATTCATGTGCCAACTCTGTCAGTACTTCCTTATTGTAGGACATCAAATTAATCCCTTGTTCAGTCATTTTAGATATGTCCAATTCTTTGAAACCCCATTTGGGATTTTCTTGTTCAAGATATCGGAATGGCATTCCATGTCCTTCCCCAATTCATTTTACTAATGAAAAACCGAGGCAAACAGAATTAAGTGAGTTGTCCAGGGTTTCACAGCTAGTAAGTGTCAAAGGCTGGATTTGAACTGAAAAAAAAATGAATCTTCTGTCTTCAGGTCTAGCACTCTATCCCCTGTACCATATATCTAGTTCTATCTTTGGTGTTTTGCACATGTTTACCCTTGATCAGATTGCTTGCTATCTTGGGGGGGAGAGGGAAAAAATTGGATCACAAGATTTTTTAAAGGTAAATGTTGAAAACTTGAGAGACAGAGAGAATGGAAAAGGTATTCTAGGTATTGGGAATGATATGATTAAAAGGGGAAAGCATACAACTTATTTAGAGATAATGAGTAAACTATTATTCACTTAGAGTGGAGGATTCATATAGGGAATTAAAATCCAGGAAAATAATATAACAAATGTTGTCTAGCCCTACATGCTTTATATTTTATCCTGTGTAACAAATAAAAGATTTTGAGGAATGGAGTGATAGAAATGCATTGTTTATTTCCTGATGTTCTATAAACATAAAATAAGAACAAATGTATCTTTATTTGATACTCCTAATCCTCTGGCTGGACAGCCATGTTTGATGTTAATACATTGGACAGTTCCTTGGTCAACTTTTATCCACAAAGAATTGTCCTATGGCTTCCTGTCTGTAAACTGAATTTCTCTGGTTTCTTATGCTCAAGAATAATCTTGACCTCTTGCTATTATACCTATATGTAAATGAGTCTTCCACTTCAACCTGGCACAGATCAATGACTACTATTTATGTATCACTTTGGACACCCCTGTTCCATCTATCTACTCCTATCTTTGGGTTTTGTTTTGTTTTTTTGAAAGCTTTAGAGGTGTTTTTTTTTCTCTCTTTGTAATATAAAACCAATATATAACTGAAAGGTTTATTTACACCAAAAAGAGAACAATTACCAAATTCCTTTTTATTGAGCAAATATTCCAATGGATTGTTATTTATCAACCCATTTATCAACTGTTTTACTGTTATTTTCTTTCCTTAGCAGAAGTTTCTAAGACCAGATATTCCAAATAAAATTTGCTTCTAAGTCATCACCTTACTAAGTTACGTGGACTTCATGGAGACCAATAACTACTACAAAATTTTTTCACTGCCCAGGAGATACAAATGAATACATATAGAAAGATGAATCAGACAATGGTATGTGGGAAAAATTGGTGAGATATAGATTAAGGACAAATAGAGAAGATTATAGACCAAAAATTCAAGCATTTGATGTTTATTATAAATGATAACTTAACTGAAATATGTGTATGTATGTTAAAGGAAAAGGTCACTTTTTAGGATTATATTCTCAGACATAGGAAAGCAACATGATTTATTGGACTAAACTTTGGCTTGATAAATAAAGTATCCCCAAAAGTAGGAGCCATTTTCATGATGTCCAAAGTTTCTTTGATTAATGTGTAGTTTAACTCACTGGCTAACAGACTAATATGTTCTGAGTAAAACAGTTGAACCATTTAACCTCACTGGAAAGCTACATAGACTGTATCAATCCCAGCCCTGCCACTGGCTTGTTTATAGAGCTGTATTCTGTGTTCTAACTCAGTAGTACCCTATTGTAATTCATTATTATTTGGCTTATGATTTCTTCTGGGTCAAAATTTGTCTCAGAAATATTATTATATTTAGGTGGACCTTGGAAACTAAGGTTCCTTCCTGCTTATATAGCATGAAATCTAAATAAGATGGGAAAAGAAGATAAAATGAACTCTGGTCCTAGATTAGGCGAGGCAGTCCAACAGAAAAAGAGGAATATTTAGTCACTGTGTAAAAATTAAAGTTCTCCCTTCCAATCCCTTTTCCTCCTTTGATTGGAAGTGGTTCAATTATCAGGCAAAATATCATCAGATTTTTCTATTTGTTGATGTCAGAACACTCATAGTACAAATTCCACATGCCACATGAGCTGTAATATCAAGGAGCACTGCCTTCTGGAAGTTAGAGAATAAATTTCCCATTCGCAATCTCATCATCTTAAGACATTAAATTGTAATATCCACCCTCCTCAAAGATACCTGCATAAGGACAAAATCTTAAGTTCCTGATATCTATATCAATGGGCATGCATTCATTGAGAAAAGCAATGTGATATATAATGGAGATAGTACTGGACTTGAACAGAGAAAATCCTCTACCTCTGAAATTTGCTAGTTGTGTAATTCTTTTTTTTTTACCTTTTTTTATTAAAGCTTTTTATTTGTATAACATATATATGGGTAGATCCCCAACATTGATCTTTACAAAGCTTTCCATTACAAATTTTACCCCCAGTCCCCTCCCCTCCCCTAGATGGCAGGAAGTCCACTACATGTCAATAATGTTGAAATGCTTGAGAAGTTATGCAAGAAAAATCCTATCTACAAGAAAAAAAAAGAATCAGAGAAAGGCAACACAATGCAAGCAAATGTCAATAGAGATCATGAAAATGTTACGTTGTGGTCCATATTTCATTTCCCTCTCTCTGGGTGTATATGGTTCTCTTCAGTGAACAATTGGAACTGGTTTGAGACAATTCTTTGTTGCAGAGAGCCATGTCCATCAGAATTGATCATCATGTAATGTTGTTGCTGTGTATGATGATCTCCTGGTTCTGCTCGTTTCACTCAGCATCAGTTCATGCAAGTCCTTCCAGGCCTCTCTGAAATCTTCCTGCTGGTCGTTTCTTACAGAGCAATAATATTCCATAACATTCATATACCATAATTTATTCAGCCACTCTCCAATTGATGGGCATCCCTTCAGTTTCCAGTTTCTAGCCACTACAAAAAGGGCTGCCACAAACATTCTTGCACAGGTGGGTCCCTTTCCCTCCTCTAAGATCTCTTTAGGATATAGGCATAGTAGAAACACTGCTGGGTCAAAGGGTATGCACAGTTTGACAACTTTTTGAGCATAGCTCCAAATTGCTCTCCAGAATGGTTGGATCCGTTCACAGTTCCACAAACAATGTATTAGTGTCCCAGTTTTCCCACATCCCCTCCAACATTCATCATTATCTTTTCCTGCCATTTTAGCCAATCTGACAGGTGTGTAGTGGTACCTCAGAGTTGTCTTAATTTGCATTTCTCTGATCAATAGTGATTTGGAGAAACTTTTCATATGACTAGAGATGGTTTTAATTTCATCATCTGAAAATTGTCTGTTCATATCCCTTGACCACTTATCTATTGAAGAGTGGCTTGAATTCTTATATATATGAGACAATTCTCTATATATCTTAGAAATGAGGCCTTTATCAGAACCATTAAATGTAAAGATGATTTCCCAATTTGATGCTTCCCTCCTAATCTTGTCTGCATTTGTTTTGTTTGTACAGAAACTTTTTAACTTAATATAATCAAAATTATCCATCTGGTGTTCAATTAGGAGTTCCAGGTCTTCTTTAGACATAAATTTATTCCATCTCCACAGGTCTGAGAGATAAACTATATTACGTTCCTCTAACTTGTTTACAAAGTCCCTCTTTATATCTAAATCATGAACCCATTTAGATCTTATCTTGGTATGTGGTGTTAGGTATGGGTCAAGCCCTAATTTCTTCCACACTAGTTTCCAATTTTCCCAGCAGTTTTTGCCGAATAGTGAGTATTTATCCCAAAAGCTGGGATCTTTGGGTTTATCGAATACTAGATTGTTAAGGTTATTGACTAGATTGTCCTGATATCCTATCCTGTGCCACTGATCGACTGCTCTATTTCTTAGCCAGTACCAAACGGTTTTGATGACCACTCCTTTATAATATAGTTTTAGATCTGGTACAGCAAGACCACCTTCATCTGCCTTTTTTTTCATTAATCCCCTTGAGATCCTTGACCTTTTGTTCTTCCAAATGAATAGTTGTGTAATTCTTGAAAAAGGTAATCAGACTCTCCACACCTCAGTTTATTGATCTGTGAAATTTGGGTGATACCTTTACTGACTACCTTAGAATCATTCTAATAAATGTGCTTCAAAAAGCACTGGGAAATGTCTTAAAATGGAAATATGTTTTGCATGATTGCACATACATAACATAACAAATTACTTGCTGTCTCAGAAAGGAAGGAGGGGAGAGAGAGAGAATTTGAAATGCAATTGCTTTTTTAAAGAATGCTAAAATTTGTTTTCAAATGAAATTGGAAAAAATAAAATATTATTTTTAAAAAGCATTGGTACATTTGAGAAGGCCATTTTAATCCAAAGGAACTGGTTAAGTAGCAGAGAACTAAACAAAGTCTTAACTCCAGAAGCTTAGGGGTGGCTGTATGATGAGGTACTTAGCATGTTACATGAAGTCAAAAAGTTATGCTTTTGAATCCTAGCTAAAACACCTATATGAGGATCAAGTAAGATTACAAGCAATGTTGTATATCTTAAAGAGCCATGTAAACATTAGTTAGCATCATTATGAACTGTTATAACAGAAGAATTTTAACATTGATCAGAGATGATGGGGTCACAAACTATGATGGATCTCTTCCATGTCTTATGCCCACAAGCATCAGGGAGCAAAGTTGCCAGCTCAGACACGATGCTAAAAACAAAACAAAACAAAACAAAACAAAACCCTTAAATAGCACAATTTTTTATGTACGTGTTCCCATGTTCTCATTCTGTGTGATCCTTACCCATTTTTTTCTTCCTCCCCTCCATAAATCTTTTATGTAGAAGCCACTTCTCATTATAAAGAACCTTTTCTGGTTCTTTCCACTGTACACAGATATTGATAAAAAAAAAAAAAAAAAAAAAAAAAAAACTTAAGCTTGTATAAAAAATGCCTGTGGGGCAGCTAGGTGGCGCAGTGGATAGAGCTCCAGCCCTGAAGTCAGGAGGACCTGAGTTCAAATTTGATCTCAGACACTTAACACTTCCTGGCTGGGTGACCCTGGGAAAGGCACTTAACCCCAATTGCCTCGGGGGAAAAAACAAAAAGAACGAAAGAAATGCCTGCAAAGGAGAAATTTAGGAATTGGAAGACCTTACTTTAAAAGTCATCATGTGGCAAACAGAAAAAAAGTGAAATGGTATGTCAGGAAGAGAGGAGAGTGGCCATGTTTCTGTTTGAAGAAAGAAAGATTAAGACAGAATATTTGAAAATACATTCAAATATAGTACCTTCCTCCACCCCAAATCAGGAATTGTATTATTTCAATTAGCTAGTAATTTGGACAGAATATGAAAAGTACTGTATAAAGAAAATGAACATAAAGTTGGAAGGAAACAAAATTGTCCACTAACAAATCCTTGGCTCCCTTGGAATTTCTTTATATTTGAAATTAATGATAATGTCTTATTGAATAATTAAAGCCATAGTGTCCTTCTTTTATATAGTACTGCTTTCTTAAGCATCTGTTGTTTAATGTACATATGCTTATTCAGCCACAAATGTACAGCAGAATTTAGAGATTAGATTCTCTACAATCTAAAAACAGTCAGTTGGCAAGCACCTACTAAGTAGTATCAGACACTGTGCTAAGCACTGGAGATACAAACAGTCCCTGGCCTCTAGGAGGGAAACAGACCATAAATGATTAGGTACAATCAATCAATCAGTCAGTTTCTTTATAGATAGATAAGTATCTATCTATATATGCATTTGTATATATACATGTATTTGCATATGCCAAATATATATATATATATGTAATGTATATATATATATACATTAGTGTGTATATGTAAATAAGCCACATATATGTTTATATAGACCGTAACACAGAGAATAGCTAGAAGACAATCTGATGGGGAAAGATGGTAGTAGCTAGAGATCAGGAAAGTCCTTCTGAAGAAAGTATGATTTAAACTGAATCTTGAGAAGAGCATTCCAGATGTATAAGAAAGCTAGTACAAAGGCACAGTGACAGGAATAAATTATTGTGTTCAAGGCATAGCAAATAGGTCAGCTACTTGCCTGCCTATAAAATATAAATATAAACAGCAGAGTTTTTATTTGATCCCATAGATAATAGGAAACCACTAGAATTCATTAAGCAAGGGGAGTGATAGGATCAGGCCTATATTTAGGATGTTGTGAAGGCAGGGATGACAAGATTTGTAATATATTAGCTATGGGACTGAATGATGTTGAATAGCTGAGGATGACAATGAGGTTTGGGACCTGGTCACTAAGTTATCAATAAGAAGTATAACATGTGAAAATGTCATAGAAAACAGTTACACAAGGCATCTGTGTAAGCCCAGATTTTTAAAGAATATCTTTTTAAGAGAAAAAGTATGTTTAAAAGTATATAATAATAATATTTCTGTAATGTAGGTAACAATGAACTGGTCAATTTAGAAAAATGTGGAAAACTTATAAAGGAAGATGTTATTCTCCTTCAGAGAAACAGAAGACAAACAAAAAATATATCACAGCCTTACATAGATACATGTGCATGTATATGTGTATATATGTTTATAGATATTCATATATTTATATGTATATATATGCATATATGTAGATATACACATATATTTATGTGTGCGTGTTTCTCTGTGCTTAACTGGAGCCATGGAGGAGGAGAAGAAGCAGAGAAAAATAAAATAAAGGTGCATAGAGGAGAACAAAAGAAAATCTACAAAGAAGCAAAGATGGACAGCTCTGAACACAATGTGTATTACATATTGTATAGACTTTCTTGAAATGAAAATTTGTTATTTTATATTTTGAATCTTTTATATTCTGCTGTGTGTAATTTTTTTTCTTTTTCTATTTTGTATTTAAGTTTAAAATAAAATTTAAAAACATCGAAAGTATATATTATATTATTCTTTACAATTTACATTGTATATGACCAATATATTTAACTATCAATTGTAATTTTGAAGATTTAGGAATCTTTAATAATAATTCTTTAGTATAGTTGGTAAAGATGTTAAATAATGATAAGCATTTTATGGGTAAACAGACACTCAATGCTAAAAGTTAATATTTTATGAAGATGAATATTATTTTACTAGATCATTCTCATATCCTAGGTTATGCAATATGAAACAAAATAGGTTTTTCTGCTTAGTCAGCCCTTTTCATTTATTCTCTATTTTTTATTAGTCTCTCAATAGAACAAAATGTATATTTGATTATTTTTAAGATATGTATATTTTATTACTGCCATAGTGTAACTAGGGAGAGGTAACCAGGTTCTTGCCAAGGATGCTGTAGTTAAAATGACACTAGGAAAAACTGAACTTGGCACCTTCTTATCAAGAAGTAATTACTTAAAATAAGAAACTATTCCCTTCCTTATTGTACCACAGGTGAGCCTTTAATGCAATAATAGTTATCCTAATAGTGCCTGAAAGTTGTTTTAAGGTCCCTCCTTCCACAAAGCCTTATTCCTAAAATCAAAGTCTTCCTCCAACTGAATTTGTGTTCAAGAGTTCATTTAAAAGTATCTTTTGTCCACCTGTCCATTTTATGATGTTTCCTTGGGTTGAAAAAGTACTAGTTACTTCTTTGCTACTCTTAACAGGAGAGTCACAATATTATGAATCTTGTGAGAAACACATATAGGTGTAATCTTTTTCAAGATCCTAACAACTGTGATTTTTAACTTATTCTTCATTTGGATCTAGCCTATTCACATTGACCAGCCTTGGACATGGCCTTCTTCTTTGTTCTCAGAGTAGCAGTCTGATAGGCTCTCATGGAAGACATATCTGGAGTTCTGTGGGAAACTGCATTTCATTCAATAATGAGACTTTTTTTTTTAAATAAGGTTCCTCAATTTGATTAGAAAATAGAAAATCATGTTTTACCATGTCATTTGGCATTTCCTACCTGAATATATGAAATAATGCTTCCTATTTAGATTATTAACACAGGCTGAGTTTAGTTGTTTTTTTCTCTTTAAAGAACTTAGCATCAACGATTCCAGTATGCTTTTTTCTTTTTTTGGCACAACAATATATGGTTCTGTTTTATCTTCAAAGTGATTTATGTTACAAATACTTCCTAAGCAATTTCCTCTCCCTCACCCTCAAATATACACAGCAAGTTAATCTATTAGACCGAAGTCCGTTTTTTTTTCTTCCTTCTGTGTTAAACCTAATGGAAAAGGCTGTAAGTCTCTTCTTCATGCAGAAAGGAAACACCTATTCATAGAAAATCTTTTTGCATTTCATTATTATTTATTACTTGTTGAGACCTGATAGAATTCTTAGTATATTATAAGCCAAGTATAGAGATAAAACTTTAAAAGCTAATTCATATAGAAATGCATTAGCTTTAAAGACAAGAGAATTATAAAAGTATATATAAGCCAAATTATTATCATGGATTACTTTGTCATTTTATCTAGATTTTAAACCAATTTTGTATAACTGCCAAAATGCAACCAGCAAAAAAAAAATTATAATGGCTTAATCATTTATCAACCAGCTTGCTTTCCTTTATTCCCTCATTACAAGTTGTACTAATAACAAAACCAGCTATCTTGTAAATTAATATCTTCATTGCCAAATAGGGATGAGAGACCCAAAACTTCATTTCTTTCAATTCAATTCAATTAATAATTGTATTCAATTCCATTATTAATTCAGGGCAAATTAATCAGCTTTTCTAAAAAACTAAAGAACAAAACAAAAGAAACAAGAAACCTCAAAGCTTATCTCCCCTTTGTTACAAACTGAATATTTAATAAAAACAGTATTTACCTTAGTTCAAATACAACTTCAGACACTTACTAACTGTGTGATATTGGTCAGGTCACTTCTGTTTACTGAAGTTTTCTTAACTATAAAATGAAGATAATAAAAACAGCTACTAATAGGTTTGTTGTAAAGATCAAATGTTATTATAACTATTAACATACTGCCTGGCAAACAGAAGGTACTATATAAATAAAAATTTCTTCTCTTTAACACAATTGTACCTATATAATCTATATCAGATTATTTGCTGCTTTGGAAAGGGAGAGAGAAAAATTTGGAACTCAAAATCTTATAAAAAATGAATGTTGAAAACTATTTTTACACAGAATTGGAAAAAAATAATATTAAGTAGGGGGAAAAGAGTGATTTCTTATTTAAAAAAATGCCTATTCGCTTTCTTCCTACCAAATAAAAAAGCTAACACCATATGATTGATAGAGTGTGGGGCTTAGAGCTAGGAAATCCTATGTCCAAACTTTGTTTCTGGTAATTATTAGCAGTGTGGCCCTGTGCAAGTAATTTAACCTCTTTTAATTTCTTCATCTCTAAAATGAGGATAATAACACTTCAAGTAACAACTTTTAATGTCTCTGAGAGTTAAATGAGATGACTTATGTAAAGTGCTTTATAAACCTTAATGCTCTAGAAAAATGTCAGTTGTTAGTTTTGCATTTGTATTGTGCTATACTCTCTTTTTTTTTTTTCATTTTCTGACTGAAAATCTAGTATAAAATCAGTTGAAAAAAGAGAAATTGTCTCTTTCATAGAGGAAAGAAAAATTGATATGGGAAGTGGTAATCTAAGCAATGACCACTTCATTATAAATCCTTCTCCTCAGCATAAACTTATATTTAGATAAGACGTTAAAGTATGCAGCATATTTTACATACATGAGTCCATTTGAACTTTACATCAATGCTGTAAGGGAGGTGCTACAGAATTATCTATTTTACAAAGGAGAGAGCTGTAGCTTTAGAAGGCATACCACAAATCTCTTTCTGGTGACATGGACAAACTAGTTTTCCAATTTTAACTAATTTGAACCATCAGATCACCTGAAAATGAAATACAGAAGTAACTGCAAATAAATGACTGACTTTAACAAACTTTACCTAAAGAATGAATTTAACAAAAGACCCCAGCTTCTGGTATAAAAATTCTATTACACAAAAATTGATGGGCAACATCTAACACGCTATACTAAGAAAAGGTTGAAATGGATTCATGATTTAGACATAAAGAGTGATACTATGAGCAAATTAGAAGAATAAAGGATAGTCTCTACCTCTCAGATCTGTGGAGGAGGAAGGAATTTGTGACCAAAAAAGAAGTCATACATTATCAAATACAAAATGGATAATTGGGATTATATTAAATTAAAAGGTTTTTGTACAAACAAAATTAATGCAGACAAAATCTGAAGCGAAGAAGAAAATTGGGGGGAAAATTCTGATAAAGGCCTCATTTCTAAAATAAATAGAGAATTGATTCAAATTTTGAAAAATACAAGTTATTCTCCAATTGATAAATGATCAAAGGATATAAACAGACAATTTTCAGCTGAAGAAATTAAACCATTTCTAATCTTGGTCTAAATCCCTATTGATCAGATAAATGCAAATTAAGACAACTCTGACATAACACTACATAGTTCTCAGCTTGGCTAAGATGACAGGAAAGGATAATGATAAATGTTGGAGGGAATGTGGGAAAACTGGGACACTCATGTACTGTTAGTGGATTTGTGAGCTGATACAACTATTCTGGAGAGCAATATGGAACTATGCCCAAATAACTCTCAAAATGTGTCTACTCTTAGATCCATTAATGTTTCTATTGGGCATGATCTCATCCCAAAGAGATCATAAAGGAGGGAAAGGGACCCACATGTGCTAATATATTTATGGCAGCCCTTTTTGTAGTGGCAAGAAATTGGAAACTGAATGGATGCCCATCAGTTGGTGAATGACTAAATAACTTATGCTACATTAATAATATGGAATATTATTGTTCTATAAGAAATGACCAGCAGGATGATTTCAAAGAGGCTTGGAGAGATTTACATGAACTGAAGCTAAGTGAAATGAACAGAATGAAGAAAATATTGTACACAGCAATAAAAAAATTATGCAATAATCAATTCTGATGGACATGGCTCCTTTCAACAGTGAGATGATTCAAGCCTATTCCAATAGACTTGTGATGAAGAAAGCTATCCTCATCGAGAAAGAGGACTGTGGGGTCTGAATGTGGTATTGCAACATAGTATTTTCATCTTTTTTGTTGTTGTTTGCTTGTTTTTTGTTTTCTTTCTCTTTTTTGATCTGAGTTTTCTTGTACAGCAATATAATTGTGGAAATATGTATAGAATTGCATATGTTTAACATATATTGGATTACATGCTATCTAGAGCAAACAGTAGGGGAAAGGAAAGGAGAAAAAAATTGGACCACAACATTTTGCAAGGATGAATGCTGAGAACTATGTTGCATGTATTTTGAAAATAAAAAATCATTATTTAAAAAAAAAAAGAATAAAGTTAGTCAATGAAGCCAAAATATTTCTTACAGGTAAATATATAGAATCTCTATATACTGATTGAAATGAGGTTTAAATAATAATCATGGAAATTCTAATTTAATTATGAGTTATTTATATGAAGATTATGTGAAAAATTCATTAGTAAATGAGGAAGGAAGATATCTAAATAAAGGTTGATTAAAGCCAAAAAATACAAAATTAACTGGAAAACTCGCATTTGCACACACAAAACCATCACAGAGACAAAAGAATGAAATATAATTTTAAATATCATTTGAAGTTGAAAAATAGTGATAATTTTAGTTTTAGAATTTGTTTTTAATTCAGTAATTTTTTTTTAATTTGCATAAGTCGAGTTAAGAATTCCTTTGAATTTGAATGTTTCCCATTTTCTGCTTTGCAGATGCCTTGACTGACGGTTTATTCACTGATTTCTGAACATAGAACTTAATATATGATTCTAAAACAAACCAACTTTTTTCTTGAGTCAATTGGGGTTAAGTGACTTGCCCAGGGTCACATATCTAGGAAGTGTTAAGTATCTGAGGCCAGATATGAACTCAGGTCCTCCTGACTTCAGGGCTGGTGAATAAATTGTTGTGTACTATCAAAATATAATACTTTTCATTTATCTGGGATCTTATCCAGTTTTAATCTTCTAGTTAATGATGGAGATTGCTTATCTTTAAGCTTTGTCACCCTCATCTTGTATTATTCTTATCCAAGCCTTTCTAGAAGTTATCTATAGAGGGCATATATAATACAATGAGAATTTTACTCTTTTTAAAAAAAAATTTATTATGCATGACATTGTAATAACTGGTCTGTCCCTCCATTATATCCTACTTGGTATGTCAAAAGAAATAGTCTCTACTTCTTTTTTATTATTTATTTGTTTGCATGTGTATATTATTTTTTCTTTTTTTTAATTAAAACTTTTTATTTACAAAACATATACACAAGCAATTTTTCAACAATGACCCTTGCAAAACCTTCTGTTCAAAATTTTCCCCTCTTTCCCCCCCCACCCTCTTCCCGAGATAGCAGGTAGTCCAATACATGTCAAATATGTTAAAATATATGTTAAATTCAATATATGTATATATATTTAGTTATCTTGTTGCACAAGAAAAATCAGATCAAGAAGGGAAAAAAAACCTGAGAAAGAAAACAAAATGCAAGCAAACAACAACAGAAAGACTGAAAATGCTATGTTGTGGTTCACAGTCAGATCCCACAGTCCTCTCTGGGTGTAAATGGCTCTCTTCATCACTGAACAATTGGAACTGGTTGAATCATCTCATTGTTGAAGAGAGCCACGTTTATCAGAATTGATCATCATATAGTCTTGTTGTAGTGTATAATGATCTTCTGGTTCTGGTTATTTCACTTAGCATCAGTTCACGCAAGTCTCTCCAGGCCTCTCTGAAATCATCCTGCTGGTAGTTTCTTACAGAACAATAATATTCCATAACATTCATATACCATAAATTTATTCAGCCATTCTCCAATTGATGGGCATCTATTCACTTTCCAGTTTATTTCCACTACAAAAATGGCTGCCATAAACATTTTTGCACATGTGGGTCCCTTTCCCTCCTTTACGATCCCTTTGGGATATAAGCCCAATAGAAACACTGCTGGGTCAAATAGTATGCACAGTTTGATAACTTTTTGAGCATAGCTCCAAATTACCCTCCAGAATGGTTGGATCCATTCACAATTCCACCAACAATGAATCAGTGTCCCAGTTTTCCCACATCCCCTCGGACATTCATCATTATCTTTTCCTTTCATCTCAGCCACTCTGAGAGGTGTGTAGTGGTATCTCAGAGTTGTTTTAATTTGCATTTCTCTGATCAATAATGATTTAGAGCACCTTTTCATATAACTAGAAATAGTTTTAATTTCATCATCTGGAATTTTTCTGTTCATATCCTTTGACCATTTATCAACTGGAGAATGGCTTGATTTCTTATAAATTTGAGTCAATTTTCTATATATTTTAGAAATGAGGCATTTATCAGAACTTTTGAATGTAAAAATGTTTTCCCAATTTATTGCTTCTTTTCTAATCTTGTCTACATTAGTTTTGTTTGTATAAAACCTTTTTAACTTAATATAATCAAAACTACATATTTTTGATCAATAATCATCTCTAATTCTTCTTTGTTCACAGTAGTCTCTACTTCTAATCATAATTGTTCTTGCTGATGTATTTTTATAATGACTTTTCCATAAGGTTTCAAATGGTGGTTGTGGTGATGTTTCTTCAATCATTTTGTTAGCCTTCCTCCTCCTCTTTTTTTTTTCCTGCTCTTTTTCATCTTTCTTTTACTCCTTTTCTTTCTCCTTTTATTCCTCCTCTTTTCTCCTCTTTTTAAATTTTTTTTCTCTTTTGTCTCTTCTTTTGGGGTGTTGATTTCATCAATGTAGAGAGATTGTGGGTAAAGTACCAGATTTGGAATCAGAAGACATTAGCATTAATCCCAGTTCTTTCACTGCTGGGGGATAGAATGAACAAAGTACTTGGTGATAGGAAGTCATAAGCTTAAATCCAGTCTCAGATATTTACTAGCTTTCCGACCATGAATAGTACTTAACTTTTCAATGCCACGATTTTCTCATCCATAGAATGAGAAACATAATAGCACATACCTCACAGAGTTGTTGTAAGGATCAAATGAACTAGCCTATGTAAAATACTTAACAAACCTTAAACTAGTATATAAATGTTAGTTCTTATTAATAGTACTTCTATTTCCCTATTCTCAAGGTTCTTAAATTCTACTGGGATGTAAACATTACACAGAACAATGAATACAGCATGACATGAAGAGAGAGAGAACAGTACAAACTTGAGAGATAAGAAAAAGACTTCCTATAGAACATAACTCTTGAGATGATCCTTCAAGGAAGTATATTATAGTGAAAAGAAAGAACACTACTTTTAAGTGAGAACTCAGTTTAAAGTCTGGCAATGCCTTGTATCAAATGAGATAGAGTATACAAAGTGCTTTGTACTGTATAAATGTGAATGTTAGAAACACGATTTTAAGGAAGTATGCATTCTTTCTGTTTCAATTTCCTTATTTTAAAATAATCATAATAATATTGGCACTCCATATTTCATAGAAATATTGTAGGAATGAAATTACATAAGATATTATATACAAAACATTTTATAAATCATGATTTGAATATGAATTATTATCTATAATAATAATTATTGGGCTTTGGGATATTAAGGCACTATTTAATGCATCATTCAAACAGCTGATGAAGATAATGAATTTCATACTGAAGGTATTGATACAATGGGAAAAGTAGATTCAGGTTAAACTTCAGACATGGATTGATTTAGATTGGTATTTGCAGTTTTTCTAATTCATATTCTGAGATTCTATGAATTGATGAAACTTCTCGATGTCTAAGCTGTGTAGAAATAGAATGGGTGATCTCAGGAAGTAATAAATTTCCTATTGGTGAAGCTCTTTAAAATAATACTGAACATCATCAACAGAGTTTATGGCTTAAGAACAGATTTGACTGCTTGATATATAGGGCATTTTGGCAGAGGGGGTGAAGCAGTGAAAAATATATTGTACTTGGAGTCATTGTACCCTGGGCCAGTCATTTGACCTCTTTGTGCCTCAGTTTCCTCTTATGGAAAAAGAAGCAAATGGACAAGATAGTCTCTAACATTCCTGCCAGATCTAAGTGTATTTTCATATAATTCCTTCCAAATGTAGTAATTCTATGAAATGTCCTTTGATGAAAGAAAGTCCTTGCTTAACCATTTAATTAATGTTGATTTGAGGCAAAATTCCTGATGTATCCTGTAGAAACTGTGCTGGGAACTAATAGGGAATCAGAGGAGAGAAACGTTAAGATAGGGCAGCTGAGCAAACTAAAAGAGATATAAAAACATTTCTGGTAAAATAAATAGTACTTCTCATTCTTATACAATTCTGTGTTCTCACTGAGAATTACTATGCCCCTCAAGCAAGGAAAAATTTAGTCAGTAGAAATGAAATTTTGAAGAGAATTACACAAAATTGCACAATTGCTTTTCTAGGTGGCTGGGATAAATCTGAAGTGATTATGCTTTGCTCTTCCCCCACACTTACCTTTTTTTTTTTCCCTTCTTTTCTCCTTTTTGCAAAAAAGATTTATTGAGACCTTAGGGCTGTTCACTTCCTAATAAAGTTCTCCCTCAGTCATCTTCCTAATTTGGGTGACTGGTCTATTTTTAAAAATTAGCAGTTTTCAGAAGCAGCCTCCAGTATTGTGGCTGTGAAAAATCTGTTGAGAACAAATAAAAGGCTAAAACAAAATCTCATACTGTAAGCAAGGATAAATTTGGAGAAATGATATACATGACTTTGTTGTGCCTGTTCAGCCCCTGAGGCAAGGAAGAAAAGCAATCTGGTTTTCTGAAACATTCAAATTCCTCACCTAAGCCAGGCTAAAAATATATCACTACAGAAGCAGACTGGAAATTTACCATGTCTACATTTTAATTTCCAGGGTTGGAGGGGTGGAGACTAAGCCAGGTTAAGAGTTGAAAGGACCAAAAAAGATCAACCTAGTTATGTGTAAGTAATAGCAAAGTATTCATAATGGATATAAAAATGTTATATGTGTGTCCCCCATGGTCCAATCTGGGGAGGATGGACTAGAAATGCAGAGCTTGCTCTATAGAATTAATATTAGGAACTGTATATTTCTTGGAATTCCCTTTTACAACTTCCAGAAATATTTTAAAGTTTCCACCTCCCACCCCCCTTAAAACCACTTACCCCTATTAAATGTCAAAATCATGCAAATAAGATCTTTAGTTTGTTTGGTAGATGTTTGTGAGTAGTTTATGGTTGGTGATGAAAAACACACATTAAATATAGACATTTATGGATCAGAGTAACTAGACCTAGAGCTGGAAGCAATGTCAGAAACCATATAGTACACCCTCCTTATTTACATATTAGGAAATCAAAGCCCAAAACTTACCCAGAGAGGGTAAGTGACTTGTCCAGTGTTACATAGACAGTAATCATTAGAGTATTAGATTTGTTATTGGTGATGGTGGTGCTGGTGCTGGTAGTGATCATTCATTCAATCACATCCGACTCTTCATATTCCCATAGACCATAGCATACCAGTCCCTTCTATTTTCTATTGTTACCCAAAGCCTGCCCAAGCTCTTTTTGTTTTCTCCATGACACCATCCCTTTCATTCTCTGCTGTCCCCTTTTCCTTTTGTCTTCAATCTTTCTCAACATTAGCATCTTTTCCAATAAATTCTGTCTTCTCATAATGTGACCAAAATATTTAAGCTTCAGCTTATTTGTCCTTCTAATGAATAGTTTCAATTAATATTTTCAAGTTGTTATTGATTTGATCTTCTTGTCCAAGGGACTCTTAAAAGTCTTTCTCAGCACTACAATTCAAAAAAACCGCTTATTTAATATTAATCATTATGGCAAACAATCCTCAACCTCTCTATAGCTGAATTTGAATAAGCCCCTGCTTTATATTTCTTTCCAAAAATGTTGTGTACCTGTGGTCAAATTGGAACAAATGTTGTGCATGTGTGCACAATCACCCCAAGCCATTTTAAAACTTTAATCGCTATTTTTCTTGAAATAAAGAGGAGGTGTAGAGAAAGGGGATGGAGAGTGGGTAGGTAGAGAAAGGGGACTTATTTCATCTGTAGGTTTCAATCACCTTCACACTTGCTATTTATTTCTGGGATTGGCTGCTTCTAGTGAATTTTCTACTGCTCCTTTAACTTTTATGAAATGAAATTTTGAAATTGTAAGAAAGAAAATTTCTTTTTTTTTCTATGAAGTATATTAGTTATTTACAGAAATTAAAAATTCAGTGGCATCTTAATGTTACTTGTCTTATTTCATGAAACTGATTATGTACTTGAATTTCTAATGCTAGGTGCTGCTCTAAAATGGAATTCAATCTTAGGCCATTCTTATAGCCCTCCCACTGAAGTGTAGATATTAAATTACCTTGAAAAAAATCTTGTTATATGATGATTTTATAATGCATTGCAGGAGGGGAAAAGCAAAATTAGAAGAACATAGTATATAGGAATTGCAACTGTAAAAAATTAAAATCAGAACAAATGAATAAAGCATCCTGATGAAGCCTTAGGGGAAGTGAATGAAAAGTTATTACATGTTATGAGATGAATTTCATTTATTTAAATGTAAATAGTTTCAAAGTGAGTTAAAAAGATTTATATTGGTGCTTAATGTTGTTTCTAATAAATAATTTTAATTAAGTATTTTTATCTAAAGATGCCTCCAAACTTAACATCTTCCCTCCCAAACAAGGTTTTCTTTACAATTCCTGTCACCTGTGCCTTAGAACTATTTGTCACCTTTGGCTCTCCTTGCTTGCTCTGCTCCCAACATCCTATCAGTCATGAGCACTTGTCAATTCATCCTTTATACTGTCTCCTACATGGTTCCTTCTTTTTTGTTCCCATCATTACCACCCTACCTTAGACTTCATTACCTCTTATTGGTATACAATAATTCATGCAGTCTCTCACAACTAGAAACTATTCTACACATTTTGGCACATGAATCTTCATAAAGAACAGTTCTCATTGCTTCATTACTCTGTTTTTCAGCCTTCAAGGACTTCCCTGCTATCTAAACTTCCTTGCCTGAAAAGGCAAAGCAAAATCCATGTTCTACCTTAATCTGTCTCTTCTGCTTTCTCTCACTTTGTATCTTACACCCTATTTTATGGATATAAAGACACTAGGACAAACTTTGAGACTTTTGGCAAGTAATTTGGCCTCTATATACCTCAGTTTTCTGAACTGTACAATGCACATAATAATAATATCTACTTCCTAGGGTTCTTGCATAGATTCAAATGAGGAAACAAATGTAAATAGTTTAGCATAGTGCCTGACATATATTAAGGGCTATATTAATGTTAGCTGATACTACTTTTGATCCAAGGAGATCCATATTCCAACAGCATGACTATCCTCTTAACTTGTTCTTACTTTATTTTATAGTGAACAGGAATGTAAATACAATTTAGAGTTTGCCTTTCTGTACCAAATGAATTGCTTCAAAAAAAGGGCTTTATCGGGGTTTATTTTTTTTAACCTTCTGAACATAATTCAAATAGAATATATGTTTTATTTTGTTTTTTTAATTGTATTAACCAAACCAACATCACAACTTCTATGATATCATCAGACAGAAAGGAAGTATGGTTTAATGGATAGTTGAATTAGTCTTAAAGTCAGAATGATCCCACTTTATATTCTGCTTTTGTAATAGCAGATGAACAATCTGAACAAGTCATTGGTCTTTCAGTAAGAGAAGTAACTCTCTAACATCTTAGTAGTTGAAGAGAATTTTCTCCCTCAGGTTTCCCTCAGAGTTGATGAAATCACATAAATAGACACTTCATATCCTGACCATGAAAATGTTCACTATGTCAGTTAGGTAGTGTTTCCCTTTCCCTTGACATTCAAAGTTAATAAAAATATTAGAAGTCCAGACTTTCTTAAAGGTCATGGAAATATGTACACTAAGATTACTTTTTCTTTTAATATAGTGACAGCAGCTAAATGGCAAAGTGGATAGAGTTCTAGGATTCAGAAGTACCTGAGTTCAAATTTGACCTCAAAGTCTTATTGGCTCTGAGTAAATTATTTAAGCCCATTTGCCTCAGTTTCCTCATTTTTAAATGAGCTGAAGAAATGGCAAACTACTCCAATATCTTTGCCAAGAAAACTGCAAATGGCCATGCAAAGTCATTCATGATTAAAACAATTGAGCAACAAGTAGGAAAAGATGCATATCTTCTGTCATAGGAGAATTAGATATGGCAAGATGAGAGGGTAGATCCAATGCATGGCATTTTACTAAAATGGTGGGATTAACATTTACATAGACAGACCACAGTTAAATTGGGCTGATCAGAGAATCTATCTGAAAGCATTTAGATAAGGTTTAACAAATAATAATATTAATTACTAGAATTTACAATACAATTTAAGGTTTTCAAAGCACTTTATTAAGGTTATCTTATTTGCTCCTCACTATAATATCAGTGCTGTTATTTTCTTCCATTTACAGATGAAGAAACTAAGGCAAACAGCATTTAAATTACTTTCCTAGGAATATATATCTAATGGTCAAATAGAAATACAGATCTTCCTGAAACTAAATCTAGTGTTCAGTTCACCATGCCTACCTAGTTGCCTCAGTGGATGAGTTTGTTAATAGATAGCTTTGAAAGGAAAGCTGAATCACTGAAATGCATCATAGTAAATTGTCTGGATTTTTCTTTTGGCTTTTGGACATTATGCTTGGTATTATAGTTATTGTCATATCTCATCCCCACTATTAAAAGTAAAGACTTTTTTTTTTTTTTTTTTTTGCTTTTTTGCTGAGGCAATTGGGGTTAAGTGACTTGCCCAGGGTCACACAGCTAGGAAGTGTCTGAGACCAGATTTGAACTCAGGTCCTCCTGACTTCAGGGCTGGTGCTCTAACCACTGCGCCACCTAGCTGCCCCAAAAGTAAAGACTTTTTGAGATCAGAGACTAGGTTTCATTATATTTTACATTCCTATATATGCTTTGTGTTTAATAAAATTATGTTATTCTATATTCAGTATCTCATAACTCAACTTTTTTAATAGAAATGAACCAAAGCTTCCAAAACTCTTAAAATTTTGAAAATTTGAACAAATTTGAAGAATTATTCTCCTAATTCTGCTCACATCACTCCACATCAGTCTCCCATATTTTTTTTTACCCTCTCTTAGAGGGTTTAATTGCAAATGAATTTTGGAATTTCTGAATGGCAGGATGGACCACAATCTTCCCATAAATGAGTGTTAAAATGTTATTGATTTGCCCCTTGAAGACTTCGGGTCATTTCCTTAAACTTATTTGGAGTAGAGAAAAAAATCTGAAAACAAAAATTCGTCCAAACTTAACTTGTAAGATGACTTTCCTCTAGTTTATTATTTTTATGTTTACATCTCCTTCAGTCTCATTTTACAAATAGAATTCTAGAGTAGTCTGTCAATAATTATTATCATTTGCATAACAATTTAAGGTTTTCAAAGCCTTTTGCTAAGATTATTTCACTTGTTCACAATAGCCCTGTGAGGTCAGTACAGCCATTTTCTTCTGTTTATAGTTGAAGAAACTGAGGCAAGAATCAGTTAAATGGTTTGCCTGTGGTCATACAGCTGGTAATGTCTTTGTAATTTTGAAGAGCAAAAGGAAACCAAAGTTTCCAGAATCCTCTATTGAACTTCTCCTTTCATCTTTACCTCTTTCCCCATCCACCCTTCAAATTTGTTAAATCCAACCCCAGCAACACTGAGACATTAACACATATTTTAGTGTACCAGACTTCTTAATGTCAACCTTTTTTTTTCCAGAGTTCTGACTAAGAAAAACAAACAGGTTGTATCCATTGGTTTATTCCTCTTAAGAAGGTAGACATGTATATATGGGAGTACAGTTAGAACTGAACTCAGAGAGACAGCAAAAGTTTATAAAGAGAAAAATCACAAGGGAGATGATGTAATCTGGTGATCTGATCTGGTTATCAACACAAAAATCACAGGACTAGAGGTGGAGGTAATCTCAAAATGGTCTTATATTAATCCTAGGTTGGATTGTTTTGCAGGTTTTACATGGCCAATCAGGTTTGGTCACTGATCTTGGAGGTCTTAAGCTTGTCTGAGTTCTGTAGCATAGCAAGGCAAGTTCTGGGTTCAGCAAGCGATTACTGCAAGGCATTTCTGAGGTGTCCAGCTTAAGGAATTTTTAGTTTGTTTCCTGCTTGGCTGATTCTAATTCTCAAGTCATTATGATTTACTCTGAATTGTAGGGGAGGTTGAATAAATTGAGGTGGTTAATAAAAATCACTAACTGCCTCAGTTCCACATTGATAAATTCCACTGAGTGAAAAACAACTTAACCTGAGCCTAGGAGTAAAAGACCATTGTTATGCACAAAGCAAAAAACTCAAGACCATTAACATCTACATGGGAGAAAAGGAATCAACTGAGCACAGCACCAGTGCAAGATATGACCAATTTCAAAATATCCATGTGAAATGCATGCAGATATGTATTTATTTCTAGAAACTGAAAACATTTTTTGTATGTGAATCAAGAATAAAAATAATAAGTAAAATTTGTAAAGAAACATACATTACCATCATAATAAAACTTTGTCATTTATTTCGACTAGTGTTTGGATAATATGATTTTTTTCTTTCTTTCTTTCTTTCTTTTTTGAGAGGGTATAATAAAATTTCAAGATTCTATGGCATGTACCATGATGTATTACATGGTGGTTGATCTTGCATGTTGCTGTTGCTGCTCTCTTTTCTAATACTTAAACAGCTGCTAATGGGTGGAGATCACCCTAATCTCCATTCAGCACTGCAGCTGACAAGTGATAGATCTTTCCTCCCCCTCCCACCACCCACTCAACCCCAAACCCTGCTATTTCTGAGAGACCTTCAGTGTGACATCCTTGTAGCAAGATATCCTCCTATACAATCATAAAAATGACTGAGACTTAGACCTGTGCCCTCAGTTTCCACATATGTCAAAGAATTACAATAAAGTGGGGATTTGACCTTCTGAGTAATTAAACGGACATGTTATTGTAGAAAGTACCATGAAAGGAAAATCTTGAGGGTTAGAGAATTTTCATTAAGGATTTTAAGCTAATACATTTTAATTTTAATATTATACAAAGTTGAACAGTACATTTTGGAACAAAAATGGACTTGTCATATTAAACTTGGTATTTTAAAAAGATCTGTGACAGCCTATTTTTTTTTAAAAAATCCATTCTACTCTCCAGGCTCTGTAAAATCAAGTCACCGTGTAACTAATTCATGTAGGTTCATAATATTCTAGCTACATGCTCTGAAATACTAATTAAAATCTTTCCAATTTCTTTGAGCTTTTCTATGTGGAAAGAACAAAAATAGCATGATAATATTCTTTAGATTGTCCTAAAAACAAAACTTTTAATGTCTCACCTGGTTGTAATTATGCTAATAATTATAATACTAAGTAAAGTTAATTCATATTTTTGGTTAGTTGCTATTAGTACTTTGCTCATTTATTTGGAAATAAAGCATCCCTTAATCCATGTCTGTATATATTAGCAAGATTATCATGTCTTTATATGTGCCTTAGAAGATGTGAGCAGAGTTATCTAGCACACAGGTGTGTATGAGGAAGACATTAGAAACAAAAATTTATGCATCTAGATATAATGTATATGTAGAATTCTTTGAAACCTTAAAATACTATAAATATTATCACCTACCACTACTAGGATGATAAAGACTATGACTACTACTACTACTACTACTACTAACTACTACTACTACTACTACTACTATTACTACTACTACATTGTTCAAGATCTATACAAAATGAACGAAGTGTATATTTTGGGAGTGGGAACACTACTAGGCAGAAGTAGATTTGTCTTTGAGGAGACTTTTGAAGGAAAGCAAGAATTCCAAGAGACGGAAATAAGGAGGGAATTTATTTCTTTTTTATTTTTATTTATTTAATTTATTTATTTATTATTTATTTATTTATTATTTAATCATTAATTATTTAATTAATCTATTTAATTCTTTCATTCCAAACCTACCTCACATTCATTCAGGATTCTATTCTACAGGATGTTTACAGGGACATAATTTAGAATCTATTTAAATACTTCCAATGACAATAAGAAGTTTGAATTATTTTGTGATCATGTCCAAATTTCTTTGAATATTCTGAAATTCTTCCAAAAACAAGGGAATTAATTGAATTTAATTCAATTAATATAATTTAATTAAATTAATCTGAAGCTTGCTCAATAGTTTTTAATATATTACCTTCTTTAATCCTTATGGTAAACCTGATAAGTAAATTACCTTTCTTTAAAATTAAAAAAAAAAAGTTGAAATTAAGGGAGATTAAGTTGTATTCCCAGGGTTACATAGCTAGTAAATAATTGAATCAAAATAGTTTTCCTGACTCTAACTCTTCTGGGACATACACTAAACATACTTACAGTCATAATTTCTTCCCTGTATTTCCAAATGAATTGTAGTTTGAGATCCCCTAATTTACTCTTCTACCTTTTGCAAAGTACCAAGAATTTATCAGATTATTTTCTTTAAGGAGGGGAAGATTTCTGATAGATGTCAGGATAATTGACGTCTATCATGCAGTCTTCCTTTTTTTTTTTTTTTTTTTTTTTTTTTTGCTGAGGCAATTGGGGTTAATTGACTTGCCCAGGGTCACACAACTAGGAAGTATTAAGTGTCTGAGTCCAGATTTGAACTCAGATTCTCCTGACTTCAGGACTGGTGCTCTATCCACTGTGCCACCTAGCTGCCACTGTCTTTCCTTTTTTGTTGATTGTATTACATGTAATATGAAAACTTTGTCCATCTGTCTCCTGTATCTTACAAAAATGCTTCATTTTTTTTCTCTCCTTAATATATACCCTCATGTGCAAAACTGTGTTTTTGGATAGCATTTTTAAAATGTGAATATACAGTGTTACTCCATCCTTTATATGTTTCCTAGACACAAGATACATTCTTCTCTTGTGGTATTCTACTCATTAGTTCCCTTCTTTCCCACCAAGGCTTACTTATGACATACTCATGAGATCTAGCTTTCCATTAATGTAGAAATTTTAAATTCATCTTGTTTGTATGGCGTGGTAAACTGGATAAAGCTCTAGACCTACAGTCATAAAGAACTGAGATCAAATCCTCAGAAATGTACTAGATGTGTGATCCTGGGCAAATCATTTAATCTCTGCCTCACTTTCCTCATCCATAAAATAGGAATAATAGTAGTGACTCTATCCCAAGGTTATTGTGGAGTCCAGTGCCTGGCACACAGTCAGTATATAAAAGTTAGCTATTATTTATTATTATTATTGTCACTATTTTTATTGATAATAATGCAATAACATGTATATAGATATACTTTAGTCATTATCCACTTCCCTGCTCCTCATACCTGAAAATTTCATGAAACCTGCCACATTTTGCAGTTTCTATGTCATAATATTGAGCCTCTGAGAGGCACAATAAATATTGAGTTCTACACATTTAGTTAATCATTTTCCCCTTCTTTCTTAATTTTCATTGCAAAGACTTCTTGATCAGTTTGGCAGATTTCCTACCAAATCCATTATCCCCAGTTTTCCTGGGATGCATTCTATTCTTTGCCAAAAGGCTATCATTCTATAAGCCATGATTTGGAAAATTAAATCCAATTCTCCCAAATGACATATATGGTAAGTTTTTCATTTTCTATGATCCTTTTCATCCAGTCAGTGAGAAAAATGAAGACAATACTTCTTTCCCTAAGCCCTTAATATGACTCCCCAGAACTTCAGTGTCCCCTTATGTTTCTTCTGATCATATTATTTATTTCTAATCAACAATTTTAGGAAGTTATTGGAGCTTTAATATGTTCTGGAAAGTTTATTGTCCGATTAGAGACAGCATGGTCTAATAGAAAGAGGACGGGACCTGAAGTCAACAGAACAGAGTTTGAGCCTCAGTTCTAATACTACCACTATGTACTTAAACAATTTACTAGAATTCTAGACCTTAGTCTTCATATCTTTGTAATTGGGATGATGATTTTGTATTACCTCATGACAACTTTTTGAATAAAGATATTTGTAAACTATAACATGTTGTATAACCTTGCCTATTAAAAATCTTATCCTGTACTATCAATGGAAGTATAAAATAGTGTTTTCCACTGTGCTGGAGGTGCTCTAGGATAGAATCAAGCATAAGAGTGATTCCTAATAGATATATTTTTCTGTTTACAAATAACATTATACTGATTGCCTAAAGTCTCTGAGATGCACAATTACTCAAAAGATTTTAGCCTAACAATCCACAAAGGAAAGAATGGGTTAGTGAAATCCAGAAAAATAGGCATGTCTATGCAAGTATATAGAATTCATTCATTTTGTTCATAAGCTCATAAATCTTGGTCGTACAGCACAGTGAACAATGAGCAAGCTTCCAAATTAAGTAGGAGAAAAGAGAGAGTTTTGTATTGTTCTTGGACAACTGTAAAGTACTTCCAACATCAGCCAGCTTCTCTCTGAAATAAAAGCCAATCCTTTAAATACAGGATTCTTCTGGTGATGATTTAAGGCTGTGAACCCTCAAATATCATAGTCTTTATGACCATTGTACACTATATAAAGGACAATTAAATGATTCGTGGTGAGCGTAAATATGTTGCAGCATATTACTGATTATAAATTATATGCAAGTAGCACCACATAACATGTAACCAAAAATTATTGTTTTATAATCTAATCAAGGTAAGAGACAATTGTCAACTCATCCAAATGCTGACTTTATACTCATTTATTGAGTCCTGGAAAAAGAACTCTCTATGGAGTAAGCTCTTTTTATCATGTAAAGAAAAACCCAAATCATTGATTTTTATCAACAAGTATTAAGTACTATCACATCCTAGACATTGTATTATGCAGTGGGGATAAAAATACAAAAGTGAGACTATCTCTGTGCTCAGTGAAAATATGTTTTACAGGTGATATATTTTTTGTAATATCATATTAAATGGAGATTTAGACTCTAGGCAGAATTTTCTCAACACTTTGCTCTGGAAAAAGCAAGAGAAAAAGAAAAAACTATTGGATGGATTTCAGTCTCACTGATTGCCAAAACTGCCAATACAATCTACCACACACCTATCTTCTTCTGGCTTACCAGACTATATGCACATACTTTCATCTTGCTTTTCTCTCTCTGCATTTTCTGACTAAATAATGGACTGAAGGGTAGTTCTCAATGCTTCTGAAACCTTCAAACAAATTGAGCTTTCCTGAATGCTTGTCTACAGTCTAACCCAAGGATTCCCTATCATCTCAGGCATGTCTTCAAAGCATCCTATAGAGGACTTTCAAAGTCTGTGAGAGTAAGAAAATCCTCATCAGAAACTAAAAATTATTTGCTTTTGGAGTTGTCTTGATTCTTCCCTCTTCCTCATCTTTCACATTTAATTAAATACTAATTCCACTTTCATCTAGTGCCCATGCATTGATCAGTTTCTTTTTCCTTTCCTGGCATTCTTGTATAAGCCCTTGTTGGCACTCTTCTTAACTAGGATAAGAATCAAAAGATTTTTAAAAGCTTTCTTGCATCTATTCTGTCTCTCTTCTAAATCATAAATCATATTTATATAGAATTTTTCAGTTTAAAAAGTGCTTTCTCCACAGCAAAACCCTGAGAAATATGGGCAATAGATTTATTGTTTCCATTTTACAAATGAGTCAACTGAGTCTTAAAGAAGTGATTTGCCCAAATTCACTCATTTGTAGAGGAATTTAAAGCTATCTTTAACCTGAAGTTCACTTTTCCTTTTCTCTTTTCATTTGTAAATCACAAGTCTATTTAATAGCAAGGAAAAGTAGAAAATGTGCACAGGAAAAAAATATTAAATTCTCTACTTTACAGAGAATGCATTTACATTAAAAAATATGCTGATTTTTGTACACTTTCTCAAAGAATATTATTACAAAACACAGAGACCTAAATGAAGGAAACTTGTGTTTTGCAATGAAGGATCATAAGGGATCTTCAAAAATATAACAGGTTTTAAGGGCATCTTGTTTGAGTAAAAAGTAGTGCATTCTCAAAGTATTTTCAAGGAATATTTTATCTCTGTTTTGTGGCATATAATCAGCCTAAGGGACTACAAAGCAAGATGTTTCTACCAAATGGTTAGAGAAGGAATAGGCCTGGACTCTCAAAAGATAATCATAATATCTTTTCTTATTTTTACCACATGCTCACACATAATTCATACCCCAGATCTTATTTTTGTCTGTCTCTTACCACTGTCTTGCTTAACTTATTCTTACTTACTTACTACTTTTTGCCTTTAAATACATTTGCCAAGTACATATATAACTGTAAACATTCTTCTTGTCTCTATTGTTGAATTATAACTATACATTACCTCTTAAAATCTGTTACAGAATTGGCTTCTCAGTATTTTAATCAAATATCAAATTAATTCACTTACCAAAATAAGTGGTTTTTAACTATATCCATTAATTATTTCCAATCACAATCTTAATTTTCATATATAAGATTTATATCATTACAAGCAAAACAAACATAAAAATTCAATAAGTTAATTCATTCAATTGTCAATTTTAAAATATCAGCTAATGTCCTGGGAAATTGATCGAAAAAGTTATTTGACTCCATATAAGTAGCCAATTAGTTGATTAGTTAAGCACTACGCATATCAACTTTTTGCTGTGATATCATATAGGCACAACCATAATTTCTCCTTCTATAATAGTTATAAACCATTTATCATCTTTGGTGCTTGTGGAAGTTCTGGGGCATATGCCTAGAAATCAGAGAATGATTATTGCTTAATTCTGGGGAAAAGTAAGAAGGCCAGTTTTGTCAACTATTTCAATATATAGAGTGATCCCCATTTAACTTGGAAGGCAAAGAAAGAATGAAAGCTTTATAGCAATCTATATAATTATGAATGACATATTAGAATAAATGGGCACCCAACAGGCAACTCGATGAGTAGAAAATGGAAAATCCTTTTTAAACAACATATAATTAACCTGTAGAACATTTTGCTTTACATAGTTGGAAAGCAATTAATTGTTGAGTGAGTTTAACAAATGACCAGAGATGAAACTAAAACTAATTAGGGAGAAAAATCATCGTGCTTTAGGGAATAGGCTTATCATCAGTTGTGGTCAGAAAATAATATATGTGCTCAAAATTTATAGCCACCACACCTCTGCTGGTGACTATAAATTTCTTCCTGGCAACTGGCTGTTACAGCAGACCTGCTGTGTACTTTCATAAATATGGCAGCTTTCAAGATAGCGGTTCCTGCTCAGAAACCACTTAGCTGTGAGTTTCCTGACATAGAAACTCTTTTGAGAGCATTACACAAGAGCTCTTTAGCAGATGGAAATTGTTCAGATAGCATAAAGGTCCACCTATGAAACAAAAAACAAAAAAAAAACTATTCTACCATTCTGAAAGAGCTATGGTGCCTATTTGGGAATATGGTGCCTAGTACCTCAGCCATTATGTCAACAAAGGACCTAGTTCCTTTTTCAACTGTCAGAGGTATGTAGTTACAAAGAGTTCTCTAATCAAAAGTATGGATCCATATTTGAGAAGAGTTGATTTTGCCCACTTTTGCATACATAATAGTCAAAATTTCAGGACTATTTATTATTTCTCAGTCCCATTCTTCTCTCTCTTGCTCACTGAAAAACTCTGACCAGAGACTGGCTCCTATTGCCAACATCATCTCTATCTCGGGACATCATCCCCTTTCTTCAAGCAACTCCTCCGGGCTAGGAGTAATGTCTCCCTCTCTAAGTCTTTTAAGATATTCTATTTTATTTTTCCAAAGCTCTTGATCTTTCTATAATTTGTGTTTTGATGGATCTGTGATATCAGCACAAGTACTCTCTTCACTAGGGCAAACCATAAAACTCATTCTGCTATCTCATATTGTATAATTCTTGTTCATGTTTATTTGTTTGTTTTGTTTTCCCCTGTGCATCCTGAAAAGAAAGAGCTGCTCAATGACACTGGAAGTATGACTCTGCTTTTGTTGTTGTATTATTTCAAACTACATTGTACTTATTTGTGCTCATGTACAAAAATAATTACTTTATTATAGTCTCTGAAAAGTCTTGTTTTCCTACCTTTATATCCACTATATCAAGTACTGTACTTTGTACAGAATGGTACATGAGTATTTGTTGAGTTGGATCAAGTAGCTATTTTATAACAATCTACACGTTATTGAATTGAAATATAAGAAAAAAAATCTAAAAGTTAATACAATAAAAATAGGGAGAAGAAAATGTTTTTATGTATCATTACCATATAGAACTTTTTTTCTTAATTTAGTAGAAAGCAATTGATTGCTTAAAGTGTTTGACAAGAGAAAAAAAAAAAAAACCCAGAATCTTCTAGGGCATAGACACATCTGCACAAAATGAACAAGAAAGTCTTCAAGGATACAATATTGTATGCTTAAGTGATGTAACTATAAGTTTTAATTATTAGTAATTCTGTTAGCATCATAGATCAAAATAGCTCAGAAGCTGTCTAGTATAATCCTGTTTTTTTAGAGATGAGGAAACTTAGGCACAGGGTTATTAAGTGATTTGTTGAAAGTCACATGGCTTGTCAGCCTGATTTGACCCTGAGCCTTCTGAATCTAGAATCAATGATCAGCCGCATTTCCAGGGGACCAATGATGATGAATGCGATTCATATCCTGAAAGATAGACAATAGACAAATATGCAGAATGAGACACATAATTTGGACATAACCAATGCAGGAATTTCTTACTTAACTACACATTTGCTATAAGGATCATTTTTCTTTTCTTTTCATTTCTTTTTTTTTTTATGTCAGCTTGAGGAAAGAATGTTGGAAAGAGAGAAAATAAATGCTTATTAACAACAATAAAAAAAACCTAATGATTTTTATAGGATTAGTAGTTTTTCCTGTGTATAATTGAAGAAGATGTCTAGCATACTTTAACATTTATGTTTGTATTTTCACAGCTCTTCTTTACAATAAAGACTTCTTGTATGCTTTTCTTCACTTGGCAATCTTCTAGTCAGTACAGAGACTAGAGATAGCAGGGGAAGAGGTTATTGAGTAAAACTGACTGTCACTATATAATTGTATCTTCTATCTTGAACAAAAAAGGTAGGGTTGTAAGCAGTAATATATCACTAACGCCATTGGATTTACTTTTGTTTGACTTTTATACTGCAAAAATGTGCCTAGGTTGTTATTTAGAAAGATCTATAAAAAGCTGAAGATTTGACTACTGCTTGAGCTGTGCTTTACCACTATTCCTTTCCTGAAACCCTATATTCCCAAATTTTGCAGCTGATAATAACTGGCAAATTCAAGTAAAGTCTAGCTGTACTAGATCAAATTGGGTATTCTTTTCCTCTCCTTTAAGACCCTAGCCAGCAGAAAATATTGGCCAGATAGCAGTTAGTCTTCACATAAATATGTATTTGGGAAGATTGGAAAAGAATCTGCATAGCAAGTTTGTTGGTATTAAGTCTTTCCCTAAAACATCTAACTATTTTTATAGACGATATCTGAGGTTAAGAAATCTATTGTTGGGGCAGGTAGGTGGTGCAGTGGATAGAGGACCAGCCCTGAAGTCAGGAGGACCTAAGTTCAAATCGGGTTTCAGACACTTAATATTCCCTAGCTGTGTGACACTGGGCAAGTCACTTAACCCCATTTGCCTCAGCAAAAAAGGGGGAAAAAAAAGAAATCTATTGTCTGAAGCTCAGAAAAAGAGAGAGAATTTTATAAAAATCACAAACACTGGAACTTTTCAAGGAATGTTATTCTGAAGAAGTCAGAGGAATATTTCATTTGTTTATGTATTGTCACCTTTTCAATCATAAATTCACAATTACAATAAAAGTTAGGTAAGCACTTATTATTATTCTCTTTCTCTAACTTCCCTTCCTGGTACATTTCCATCTACACATACCATAGTATAATCTGCTGCTTCATTACCCAAAGATTCTAGCACCCTAAATTTTGACTCTACCATAAATATAAAGAGGTCAGGAGTTAGCTAATGGTGGTTATAAAAATGGCTTCAGTCAGAGAATCAAATTTTAAAGATTAAGACTATTCCCAAATAGGAACTTGGAGTATTTTGATTGTATTTTTAACATTTTGTATAAAATAAATTTCCCAAAGTCTCAGCAGATAAAATCACACATATATGTGTAATATACACATAGTACATGTACACATGTAATATGTATACATATATATGTGTAATATACAACATTGATATTTTTTACTAAATAAAAGAGACCATTTTCTGCCTCATTTCTTACCTAGCCTTAGTTACGAATTGGGTCTGGCCTCAGTCAAACTGAGATATGTTAAAGACCTTAGCTTAAAAAGCTATAGGTTTTCTACTGCATCCAGGGCCATTTACAATCATTCTGACCTATATCTTCCCACTAGATCCAGATGTCTCTGAAGGAGAAAGAAAAGCTGATGAATTTGCATAGCTCACTCTCACTTAAATTCATTGCACTTGCATGTCATGTCACCTCCTTCCTGATGTCATGGTTAAGAATAAAGGACCAACAACAGCAACAGCATTGCTCTTAGGCTTAAAATAAGCTGATCATTATAATATCAACTATGCAGCATAGTGGAGAAAATGCCAGAATTGGAACCAGGAAGTTCAATTTTCAGTTCAAATCCTGGCTCAGATTTTTGCTACCTGAGTCACTTTAATGTTTTCTAGTCTCAGTTGTCTCATCTGTAAAGTGGGTGTAATAACAGTAACTTATTTTCTATGATTTTTGTGAGGATCAAAAGGTATATGTGAAGCATTCTGTAAACCTTTAAGTGTTATGCACATGCTATCTACAATCATTGTATTTTTACATGTGGAAATTAAGGCTGCAGACTTCTAAGTGACTCATCTAAGATTATAGCTAGTTAGTAGAAGATCCAAGAAAAATCCTCATCTCAAAATTTCCTTTCAATGCTCTTTCTTAGAATCATCATAATTTTTGTAGTGCCTTATTCAATCTTTATATTGTCATATTAAAATAAAATGCCTAGGAAAAGTTTAATATTCTGCAGTTACCAGATGTTAGCAGTAATGTTTCAGTGTATTTGAAGGAAGGATAGTCACACAATTTCTATTAACATCAATGAAAAGCATGTGGCAAAATCCACACATATCTCTCTGGAAGCATGACCCCTACTGTTATTGAACATGTTCCTTTTTCGTGGTGTGTGATTTTCCCCTCTAATTTGAAGCAATTTAATTTTCTGCTTACTTCACAAAGAAATGTCAGGCTGAATTGCTGGAGCATTGATGTTGAAAATCTTTTTTTCACACATTGTATTTACACTAAAATTGACTCTTATATTTGATATAACCAAAGTAAAAGCAGAAACTGCATTATCCTTTACAATATCCTTGCCTTTGAAGAAAATGAACCTGGAAACAAATTATAACCACAGTGGCAAACCTGCTTATTATAAGGATGGGGATTTTGTGGCATTTTAGTAAACAAATATGAGAAGCCATTATTGAAGGCCAATTATGTATTATGGTGTGTATGTTTTGTATCTCAGAACAAAGTATAAGCTAGGCACTAAGGATTATTCCTAATAATTTTAGCATATTTGATTTTAATAAATTGGATAGGTGCCCATATTGAAAATACTAGGTAAGATGTCAGTACATGATATTATGTTTATATTACATAATTTTGAATTTCTGCCTTAAAATTATATTGAATTTGTATATTTGATATTCCTGCTAGGAATAATAGACATTATGACAAATACATTACAGTGTTAAACAGGATATGATTCTATCAAATATTTGCTTCATAGAAATCTTAGTAGAGTTCCAATTCATCAATTATGAATTATCATTCACATTATGTCACAATACTTATTTTATTGATTACTACATATTCTGCTCTCACTCTGTCAAGATTATTTCCTATTAGTCCCCTTGATGAACTTCCTATTTAAATTACTTCATTCCCCCATCCTTAGTATGGTGTAATAGAAAGAGGAATGAATACTGAATCATCAAGAGAGAACTAGTTTTGATTCATGGCTCAGCCATTTATTACTTTGGGACCTTTGGGTTACTTTCTTAGCCACTTTGTACCTCAGGCTCCTCATCTATGAAATGGGCAAAGTAATATCTATGTGAAAATTCAAAGTATATCTAAATGCACATCATACTCTGCCACACTCATTCCTCTCTCCATATCTTTGTTTATACCATTTCTCACATCTGGAATATGAGTTACCTATCTTTTAAACCTCTATAAAGTTAATTTATCTTTCTAGATCCTTGAATCTATCCACCACTAGATTATCCTTCCTAAAAATACCAAATTTATCTGCTCATACCTTAAAATCTTATAGCACTTTCAAAATAATTTTAAATATTTTCAGATACCTTATCTAATTACAGCTTTACCATAACTCTGGGCAATGTTATTTCAGTACCTATTTTATAGTTATATTTAGTAAACATTTATGAAATGTTTATGTTCTAAACATTGCTATAAGCCCTAGTTATAGAGAGAAAAGGAAAAGACAGTCCCTGTACTCAAGGGGCAGCTAGATGCCAAATATTAGGAAACATTTTGGTTTTTAATGAGACACAATTTAACCAATTAAAGTAGGCATTACAAAAAAGTATGATTTTATGTTGTTACTATATAATAATCCACTGTCTTTCTTATTAAAAATCAGCTTGCCCTATCTCTGGAAGAAATGCCCTACAGAAGTCCAAAGTTTCAGTAGTAAACAGGGGTCTCACAAGCCCCATTCTGTCACTTGGCTTTTAATCTAATTTTTCCATGATTTTTTGAGGTACACATTGTTACATTTCCAGCTTTTGCAAGATCTTAAAAATTATGAAAACTGTTTCTTTTTATTTTTCAGTAATTAGAATTCACATCACCATATGAATAAGAAAATATTCCAATTTGTGAATACCTCTTGAAATTTTTTAAGATCCCAATTGTGAAAATGTAACTTATTTTGACATACATGCTCTCTTCCTTTCTCAACATAGAACTATTTTCCCTCATTCAGTTTCTTTATTATTTCTAATTTCAACTGCTGACTATCAGTGCTACCATTATTTCCATAGATGACTACAACTTTGATTCTTGAATCATTAGCTTGGTAAGTGATTGAAAATAATATCATTAAGATACCTTATAAAGAAATTAGCATTTGATTAAGTCAGAATGGAGTCATTTGAATAATTTGGACTTCTCTTGCATTTTTGTAGCAATCTACTTTAGACAAGAAGCTTATTTCAATGCAAAATTAGCATCTTCTTCATCTTGCCACTTGGACTTCATATTGTGACTTCATAATGATAGTTAAGTGAAAACAGATTAAATATCTATGAATGTCATACTTTCTTTGACAAAAAAAAAATGTCAATAAAAGCTTCCCTTTCTTTGACCAAAAAAAAGTCAATAAAAGCTTCCCTCTTTCATTCTAAAGGTGTAACTAACTCTGTTCACCCCACTTTTATAACTCCATCCCTGCTTGAAAAGCTTAAGAAACAAGAACCACAGAAGACCCTACTTTCTTTATAGGAAATAGAACACTATATTCCTAGTTTTGCCAATCATGATTTGTTAAAAAACTATGCATTTTAATGTTAATAAAATCTATCCTAAGCTAATGCCAAAAGGGTATATTCTTTTTGTGATAAGTAGGAATGTACATGTACTTAGCTTTCGTTAGCATTAATAGAAGCAAAATGTGTAAATTCTAAAGCAGTGAATAAGAAAATCCTCCCATAGGGAGAATTTCAATTGACAGAAGCAACAAAGTTCATAGTTAAGCCTGCCACTCACTCTATAATTCACCTGCCGTGCCTAACTACGTGTGATGTCACACTACATAACACAACAGCTTGCTTAACCAATTTAAAATCTGAATCTATAATGACAGCTTATGTGCCAGGTTTCAGTCTTTTGTGAATAAAACAGCTGAGCAAAACCCAGGAAGTTAGAAAACATCACTGCAGTTGCACTCTAAAATCGAGAACTTTGGAAGAATTAAAATCATTAGGAATTCCAAATGTGAAGCATCTCATTAAGTTCGGCAAAGATTTTATTGAAACACTATGCAGTGTATGTCACCAATTCCAATGCATTACAAATCCAATTCTCCATGCTACTGGCTACATAGTAGGCAGTCAATAAATAAGTTTTAAATTGAAATTAATTGCCAGAATAGGTCTGAAGAAGACAAAGGAAGAGAAGGATCTTCAAAGGAGAGAAACTGAAGGGGAGGAAAAAGGCTGTCATAATTTGGGAACCTTTCCTAAGCTTGCATTGGAAAGAAAGACTTTCCCTCTATACATAAAAGCTGATACTCTGCATTCAGCTGTAGAGTGCCAATATGTCTAGCCCTTGGTCTGCAGCCTCATTTGAAATCATGACTGGACATTAAAAGAAGACTACTAGGGTTGGTATAATCAATCCTAGATCCCTAGATCTTGTGGCATACTATTTTGACCATTACTAATAGTATGTTGCTGATGAAAGTATTCTCTAGGATCTTTGGGAGCTGCCTCTTAGAAATCATTGGGTGTGAATGAAGATAATTCTGGTGTCAGATTATGAGGTTAAATATTTTTATTCTTCTGAGTCAGAACTGGACAAATGAGTCCATAAAGTTAAATTCAAAGTTAGCTAAGTTGTAGTTAATCTAACTAGTGAGAAAAAATAATGTACATGTCTAGAGTCAGGAAGATTCATCTTCCTAAATTCAAATCTGATCTGAGATATTTATTAGCTGTGTAATCCCAGGCAAGTTATTTAATGTTTGATGTAGTTTTCTAACCTGTAAGCTGAGCTGGAAAAGTAAATGGCAAACCATTCCAGTATCTTTGCCAAGAAAATCCTATATGGGGTTACACTGAAGTCAGTCACAACTGAAAATGACTAAACAAGTGAAAATAGTACCACACTGGTAAAATGAATAAATTGAATTAGATAATCTTAAAGGTCCTTTGAATATCTAAAATTCAGTGATTCAAAGTGAATTTAGAGACTCAGAGGTAAATAATTTATCCCAGTCTAGGTCTAGACCTTTGATCATTACTATAACCAGAAATCTATAAAACCTCAAGAATTGAGGCAGCTAGGTGATGCAGTGGATAGAGCACCAGCCCTGAAGTCAGGAGGATCTGAGTTCAAATTTGACCTCAGACACATAAAGCTTCCTTGCTGTGTGATCCCGGGCAAGTCATTTAACCCCAACTGCCTCAGCAAAAAATAAAATAAAATACAATAAAAAATTCAAGAATTTATATACATATATCTAAGAAAATATAAAGTTACTAGTTATAATCATATAAATATTTAGTTGGGCAAAATTAAAATAAAACAAATAACCAAATATATATATATAGTATGTGTATGTGTATATATATCTATATATATCTATATATGTACATATACACATGTGTATATATATAATGTATTATACATATATGTGTACATATATACATGTATATGTATATATGTATATAAAGAGAGAGAGTGTCATATAAATATTTAGTTGGGCAAAATTAAAACAAAACAAGTAACCAAAAAATACCCTAGGCACTGTGATGTCCATTTTAAGCATAATGATAGTAGTAGAAAGAGGGATGATCTTGGATCAGGGATGAATAAATGAAAAAGAATTAAATGCTTGCTAGATATAAACAGGAAAGTGAAGACAATCTCTGCTCTCAAGGAAATTACATTCTAATAAAGGAGACAAGACAAAACATATGGAAAAGTTAAACAATCTTTGGGGACTTTAAGAAGATATATCAACTATCTGCTGCAGAGACATCAAAAAGGATCAGGACTGAAGACTTTCAGTTTGGCAGTTAAGAAGTCACTGGTGACTATAGAGAGAATAATTTTAATTAAATGAGGTTAGAAGCCAAATTGAAAAGAGTTGAAAAGAAAATAAAAAGAGAAGTAGAGACAATGAAATGAATAGTAATATACCCTTTTTAATTCTTTTCCACTGGGAAAAAAATGTTTTTCTCTTGTTGAACATTGACAATGCCAAGGGATTTGATATTGAGAACTTTCTTTTAGTAACTGTTATGGCTGAGACTTTAGATCTCCCTAGGAATAGCTTCCTAGAATGAAAGCTGAGAGGGGCTAGACTATAAGATCTCAGGTGAGTGGCTACATTTCCAGAACTCTTTGAGTATTCTAGTCTTAGATAGCAGCAATTGGTTAGTGATTGATGTTAATGATGGCAAGAGAGGTGAGCTCTCTTTTCTGCACATATTGTTGCCCTCTATAAAAGAAATCCCTTAAATGATAAGTATCAGAGCCAATCTGGAAGCAAAAGTCATGATCTGAGGTGTGGTAGAGGTAGTAGTAATAATCACAAGGTTCTTGACTTCCAGGGGTCTTAGACTATCTTCCAAAGTTTCTGAGGAGAGTTAAAGGGTTCACCTCTTCTATTTGACATATACTAGCTTAGTGATCATAGATAAGAAACTTAAACTTTCAAACATCATGAATTAGAGAAGAATCACAGACCTGCATCCTGGGGGTTTTCTATACTGATGAAATCATAGGTCTGCCAATTCTCCTCACCCCCAAATTCAACACTCTCAAGTAATACAGTTTTTTTAATGTCCCCTCCAACTCACAAGTAAAGAAATTCCCTTACTTCCATTTTTAGTTGTTTTAAAGAATGTTTAGATGACAAATAAAATGTTTTGCCCAAGGTATATTTTATATCTGTTATTGTTTTTATTGCTTAAAAATATTTTCTCTCATTTTTGTTTTGGGGCAGATCTGCAACTTCCTTAGCTTAGGGAGCTCATCCAAAGCACATAACAATTATCTACAGCTATAAATTTTTTAATTGAGAGGTTTTTTAATATCACCCTTTATTTATCCCCACTTTCTCAGTAAAACACCTAGAAAAAGCAAATAATATTTGTTGTCCACTTCCTCTCCTTTTGCTTGCTTCTCAACTCTGCAATCTGGTGTCTAACTTCATCATTCAATTGAAACTAGTCTCTCGTATGCCACCAGTGACCTCTCAACTACCAAATTGAAAGCCCTTAGTCCCCATCCTTGTTGATTGCTCTTTAGTTCTGGACTGTTAGCCATGGTAACTTGGAAACTCTCTCCTAATTATTTTCCTGATTGTGCTCCATAAGTGACACAAAGGATGTAGTTTTGAGTTAGCAGTCAGGAAGAACTGAATTGAGAATCGGCATCAAATACTTACTAATTGTGTAACATCTGGAAAATTATTTAACATCTCTAACCCTCAGTTTCTTCATCAGGAAAATGGATCTGATAATAACACCAATTTCCTAGAATACTTGTGAGGATTAAGCAAGATAATATATGGAAAAGTACATTATAAAGATTAAAACACTTTAAATATTATTTTTATTATTATTGGTTTTCCTCATGATTGTGTGACTGAATCTTAGACTTTTATTGATAGATTATCATCTATGCTGTGACCTCTAATTCTGGGTGTATTCCAAGAGTTTGTCTTATGATCTTTTCTCTTCATTCTCTACTCTTGCTCTTGGTAAAATAATCAGTTTTCCAAGGATTTAATTTTCATATTAACTCCCAGATCTTTCCAAATATATATCATCATAATTTTCTGCTTGAGTTTTAATTTACTTCTCTACTTTTCATTCATCTTCTACTATTCCATTCCTTTACTTTTCCATTTTTTATCCATTACTAGATCATTTTGTTAATTATTGCTTTGTAGTATTCTTTGACTTCTGTTTCATACCAAGCCCCTTCCTTCCTACATTTTTGCAGTTGTATATATATTAATATTTCCATTAATTTCTCCCAATTTATTTTAATATTGTTTTGTCTAATTCTATAATGCATTCCTTTTGAATAATTTGGGTAGCATCATTGATGTTACCTTAATAGTACTACCCAGCCATAAACACCGAATATCTCTCCTATTTTTGAAGTCTTTTCCATTTCTATAAAATTTGTTTTATATTTATATTCATTTAAGTTCTATTTATTTCTTGATCATTTAATATTCTGATATTCAGTGCTTTTTGTTGTTATCTTAAATAGATTTTTCCTAATTTTTTCTGGAATCTTGTTAGCAATGTAAAGAAAGGTTAAATGGCTTTTTGAATTTTTTTGTCTCTTGCTATTTTATGGAAATTATTGCCTTGTTTTTTTATTGCTTCTCTGCAGTTCTCCAAGTAAACCACAATATTGTGTACAAATAGAAATAATTAGACTCTTTTTTGCCTGTGTATTCTCTCTAATTCTTTTTCTTGCCTTATTGCTTTAGCTAACATTTCTAATACTGTATGAAATAAAAAGTACAGTTTATATAATGTAGGACATATATTCTTTAAATATTTGCTCAAATTCAAATTGCTTTTTCCCTAGTACCACCACCATAACCACTTTAAAAGTTCATAATTTCATTAATTGGTTAATCAGTTTATCTTTGTGAGATGGGGATGCTTGGATATTGTTTAAGCAATATTTTTACATCTTTAAAAATTTGTTCATTTTATTTACATTTCTAGTTTTATTAGCAAATAATTGGACGTGGTTGTTTCTAATAATTTTCTTGATTTCTTCTCAACCAATCATAAATTCTCATCGTTATTTCTTTTATTTCTTTTGGTAAGTTGATTTTTGTTTTTCTCTCTTTCTTTTAATAAAATATGCAAATGGTCTATTTTATTTGCTCAGTAGACTATTTTCAATTTTTAAAATCTTTCTGATTGGGGCAGCTAGGTGGCACAGTGGATAGAACACCATCCCTGAAGTCAGGAGGACCTGAGTTCAAATTTGGCCACAGACACTAAGCACTTCCTGGTTGTGTGACCCTGTGCAAGTCACTTAAGCCCAGTTGCCTCAGCAAAAAATAAAATCTTTCTGATCTGTTTAATTTACTGTTTTAAAGAAGTGTTGATTGTATAGTTTCTATTTAGTTGTATGTGATATGCATTCTCTTTCTAATTCTGCTAATATGTATCGAGAGATACATTTTTGTTGAATGATTGCTTTAGATGCATCCCACAGATTTTATTATATTATCCTGTTATAATTTCATTTAACATAATTTGTGAAAGACAGTCTATAAGGAAAAGTATTTGTTGGGTAGGCAAAACTGTATGGTGCAAGTTAAATTACACTGAATAGATTGGCCTCTATTCTGTTTCCTGTAGGACCAATCTTGCAAAATAGCATATTATTGAAATTTTTTGTTTATTTCATGATATATAAGATTAATTCAGTTCCTAAATTCCTGCACTGTGTTTCTCTATGTGTGCAAGCATATATATATTCAAAGCATTAGGCACTAAAACACATAATTTTTTTTATTTTAATTTAGTTTTTGTTTTGTTTTGTTTTTTTAATTTGTATTCCTACAGCATGGCTTAAATGAATAGAGACTTGGCCTTGAATCTCCAGGAGACCTGTGTTCAAGGCCTGTCAAGAACACATACTAGCTAGCTGTGTGACCCAGGGCAAGTCACTTAACCCTAATTGCCTCAAGGGGAAAAAAAAAAATCACATACTAGATTTTGAGACTGGGAGAGTCACTTAACCTATCAGTGCTCCAAGCAATTTTCTAAGATTTTGTAAATTGCCCAGGTGACTGCCTACACCAATAAGTATGTTCCTAACCTACCAGTGTCCCCCCGCCATGCAAATGAAATTGCAAATCCAAAACATTTTCTATTCCTAAAACAAAAACAAATGTAAATAATATAAGTGGGATTTTCAAAATCATGCCAAGTTAATACCAGAGAGTATTGTCATGTGGCAAGTTGGATTACCTAGAGCAAGTAGGATCCCAAGTAAAATTGTCTCCACTTTTGCCTTGGGACAGATTGGGAAATATCATTCTTCTGGGTTAAAGGTATGGAAAGAAGGAATAATCAGGGAGTAGAGAATGACAGGAAATATAGTTTCAAACTATATCTACATACTTACATCTGGAATGCTTTGTTATAAAGTATATTGAGACTTATTATGACCACAGAGTTCACTTACTTTTCTCATAGATCCCATCTAATAAACCAAGGGAAATGTATGTATGATGCTATGTTATATGCCTATTAGCAGGTAGTTCTCAATCTTATTGGAAAAAATGTTAAATGAATATACAAAATGGAAAAATATTGAATGAATTCTTCAAAAATAAGGATATCCTCTCAGCAACCCTCTTTCCAAGGTCTACAGAGGGATTCAGTCACTTAGGGTAATAATGAGACCAGATTTCCATTCTCCCATAATTCCATTAGAGTCTATTTTCTCTCTCACATTTTCCTTTAGAGCCTCCCAAACACTGAGTTAGCTCTGACAGTGCATGTGTCAACCTTATCAATTATGCAAATGTTCCTGGAAAATACACTGCCAAAGTATGTGATCTTTTCCACAGCATTCAATATTTCTCCTTTTGCTGTAGGGGATGTTTCTACTGGCTGGTTGAAAACATGTGTTTTCTTTGTATTAGGCCAAAATTAATACAAACTGCATTGAATCTCTCATACTTTATTGCATCTCTTCTTCAGAGGTTGCATGGAGTGCACAATCATCTGCAAACAAAAAATCATGCACCAACACACCCTCCACTTTAGTTTTGGCTTATAACCTTTTCAAATTAAAAAATTTAATATCATAATTTTACAGTAGGAAGAACTCTAGCTTTGTAGACAGAAGACCTAGCTCTAATGCTCACTATGTAATGAGAAAGCTATTTAATTTCCTTGGGCCTCATTTATATTACCAGTAGAATGAGGGAATTGGACAAGGTGGCCTCTGAGGTCCCTTCTAGCTGTAGCTCCCTGAACTTAAGACTCTCAACTACCAATGTCAGGTTCAGTGTAGTAAATACAAATACCAATGGCTTTTTTCCTTCACATAAAACTTCTCATCCAAGTAGTCATTGACCCTTTGTTGAGGAGGTGACAAAGCTCCTCACTTTTTACATGAAGATGTATTGTTTGTTCAGTGTGGGAAAATCTTTCCAACTAACAAATCATACTGGATCCATATCTTTGCTGAATAATCATAGGGAATTTCTTAAGGTACATAGGGATTCAGTGACTTGTTCAAAGCTACACTCTTAAAAAATTTCAGAAACAAGATTTAAATTAAATTCTTCCTGATTCTAAGCCTAATTGATTTTTTTTTTCTTTTTAAGAGAAGAGTTAAAATGAACTTTGGGAGAACCTCTAACTTTTTGTAAATATCAGGAACTCATGTTAACAGGGAGAACTATTAAAAGGAATCTATGTCATCAAAAGCTATCTACAAGGGTAGGGGAAGGAAGGGGTTCAGCTAGACCAACTAGATAGTACAGTAGATAGAGCCTGGAGTCAGGAGGACCTGAGTTCAAATGTGGCCTTAAACACTTAACACTTCCTAGATATATGACCCTAGGTAAATCATTTAATCCCAATTGCCTCCAATATATCTAGCAGGTTAAAGGGGATTAAAACAGTTTGCTGAACAAACTAAAGGAGAGATTGGATTTACATTATGCCAATTACTGTTTAAATTCAGTGTATAGTGAATTTTTATCAGCCAATTGTTAGCTGTTTCTTAGCTTTCCCTTTTCCTTCTCTTCTCCCTCTCTGCCGGGGCAGCTAGGTGGCATAGTAGATAGAGCACCAGCCCTGAAGTCAGGAGGACCTGAGTTCAAATCTGGTCTCAGACACTTAATATTCCCTAGCTGTGTGACCCTGGGCAAGTCACTTAACCTCAATTGCCTCAGCAAAAAAAAAAAAAAAAAAATCCCTCATCTTCTCCCTCTCTGCCCAAGGATCAAGATGATTGTCCAAATTTAGGAATGTTCCTTTATCAGACCCTAAATAATAATTACTGTCCTCTACTGAGGAAAATTTGAAGAATATCTTAAAGAAAAAAGAGGATTTTTTTTCCCTTAGATGTGATTATTTTATTTAATGGACAACTTTTTATTCTGCTCTCAACCAGTATTTTCAATACCTCTAGAAGCCAGAAATTTATATTAAAATAGTATGCTATACCAAAAGGTTGCCTTTAATACCTGATTGCTACAGGCACTGACAAGGTACAGAAGTTCCTTAGGCTACATTAGCACATACAGTGATATGTATCTGTTGACAGAAAAGCAGCTAATTAGCCCTCCTGACTTGTCAGTGTCCACTAAGGTCACTTTACCTCTGTATCCTTTGACAGAATGATCCAGCAGTGTTGTGTTTTCTCAATAGGGTTCTTAGAACATATTCTAAGGATTGCCTTTAGCTTTGTAAAAGAAAATGCTTCCTACTTTACTGTTATGTCTTCAAGTATCCAAATGCAATATGGGTTCCGATTATCTTGCCCCCTATTGTATTTTTTAAAATGTATTGCATCTTGCCCAAATCCCCCATTTTAGTTCTCCATCTCACTTTCTGATTTTGTCTTTTCTTTCTTTATTCATGTTATTATATCCTCCCTGCCTAGAGTTTTGAATATTTGGAAAGACAGTTAAATATTTGAGGTACAGTTTAGGATGATATAAATGACACTAACATACATTGACTGTCAGTGCTTTACATGATGTGCTAGATATATTTTTAAAGAAGTCTATAAATATATGTAGGCAAATTCATGGAAATTACATAATTTTTGTATTAGTATTGTTTTTATAACCAAATAAATCTTTTTTTTTTCCCAATTGGGTTTGCTTCTTTCTATAGTTCTTTCTATAATCATAGCGAGCCCACACTTGTACTTCTAGCTTCCCATATATAGATCATTTGTGAATCTCTGAGCAAATTTAGTAAATTCAAGAAATTGTCAAGTAATTTTGAAATTCATTCTAGAAAAACAGTATGGCATAATGAATCGAGGGTTGGTTACAGAGCCATACTTCAAATCCTATATATGCTCCATACCAGCTATGTGTACACTGACAAATCCCATAATCTCCCAACTGTTAAATTACAGTCAGTTCCTGATCTCTCTCCATTGATAAAGGCAGTTTCTATGCTGGGAGTTTCCTATATCAATAGAAATACAAATCTATATATTGCCTCCCACTGGCTTACTACTATTTACTTTTTCTTTATAAACATTTTTATTATAAAATATTTGGTTACTCAGGCCATATACTAATGCTTACCTTTGAGAAATATTTGAGTTTTTAAACTTCCAGATACATCCTTTTACAGCCATAGAGAAATGTAAATCTATGTGTACTGAGAGATTTTTGATACCTATAACTTTCCTAAATTAATTGTCTTTGTTTCCTTGGGACTCATTTAGGTTTTTCTGTCCCCAGGAGTCTCAAGAAGAAAAAAAAAAAATCTAAGTTTGGTATCTGACAGTCAAAAGTGTTAAGACTATCAATTTCTATTTATAACTTGGCATCTGAAATATAGACCTACAAAGTGACATTGATTTTCCTTGTCCTAAGATTTTATAAGAATGCAGCTAGCTAAACCTGAGACAGTAACTGTGCTACAGGAGCAAGAATATCAGATTTAGATTAAGAGGTTATAAATTCAAATTCAGGCAGTGACACTGATTTATATTGCCTTTGGGAAAGCCAGTTAACGTATCTGGGACTCAGTTTCTTTATGAGAGTTTAAGATTAGTTGAAACTTAAACTCCCTTCCAGGTCTAAATAAGATAATATTTTGTAGGGCTATATAAAACTTTGAAACATTATACAAATACTAATTATTAGTATTATATTTATGTTCTTCTGATCATGTGATTAAAGCTCAAGTTGCTAAACCTTAAAAGAGCAGTGCAGCCCCATTTGAATATTCACTGAACTGTTTTCCACACAGGTTGTAGAAAGGAGCCTGAAATTTATCAATTGGCAGTACCTAACAATCAGGTTGCCTTGGGAGGGTTGTTGCAGTGTCTGTAATCCTTAGGTAGCTTGTAGGATAAAAAGGATGAGTGTAATGGGTATCCATCCAGAAATGAATCTATCCCCCACAGAATAACTTTAATGGCATGTTACTTGCCATCTTCTAAGCACCTAATATGTTTTTGAAAGAGTATCATTATGGGGAAAGGACAAAACACATGCCCTCTGCTCAGAGCCTCCCTCTTGTTAACTGGAATCATTGTCTACCTTGCAAGTTCATCAAGAAATAAGTAAAAGCAATTCCTATTTTCACACATAACCTGAAGCTGTATTACAGAAAAAGCAATAAACTAAGATTATGACTGCTACAAAAAGCACTAGACAAGAAAGAAAACCCTTAATAAGTAAAAACAGACAAAATCACTTACAAATAATTGATCATCAAATTTTAATGGTTTTTCAAACACTAGAAATTCAAAGCAAAACCAAATTGAGTCTCCTCTTTCTTTTTCTTTCTCCTTTCCACTTCCATTTTTTTCTCTATTCTTCCCTACAGTTCCCTTTTACAATGACTTTAATGCTTTCTTACCCTACATTTTGCCTTTAATCTATTCTATTTACTTCTCTATCAACCTCCATCTTATCATTTTGGTATTCTACTGAGTCAGGAAAAGATCTGAGAACAGACTAACAGAATGAATGTTCATAAGAGAATTACCAATTAACTTTTCCTCTATTTACTTTACTTATATGCCTTTTATAATAGCAACCACTCACTCCTTTCATCCTCATCACACACATACTTATCTCAAGCTTCTTAACCTGATAAACTAATTCTGATTCTTAAGATGCTGTTAGTATATTTTAAAAAAATGAGTATATTTCTAGGAAATACAAAAGTTGTCTATGGAATTGCAACTACTAATTCTAAATAACTAATTCTAAAACTTGACCTGGAATCCTTAAATGTAAATTAAGAAATTATTTTGCTTTTTAATAATATATTCCATTAAAAAAAATCAAGTAGCTTTGGGAAAATGTGGTTTTCATTTTTTTTTTTGCTAAAAAATGTTCTTTAAAATTAATAAACTAATTTACATCATAGTTAGGGACTTTTAAACTTCTATACATTGATGTATAATTTAATAATCACCAACTCATAATAAAAACTGCTAATTGGATAATACTTTGCATACATGAGCATATTTGCTTATTATAATGAACAAGCATTTCTTTGTATTCCCAGTACTCAGCATAGTGCTTGGCACATAATAGGTTACTCACTAAATGCTTACTGACTGATTATTAATCCTGTGAGATAATTGCTATAGTTATTATTGTATCCATTTTACAGATTAGGAAATCAAGTCAAGAAATGATATAATGATTCATTCAGGATCACTCACTAAATATCTAAATCTAAGGTAGGAGACTCAAGTCTTCCACTATCCCCTTCTTTTCTTTTGTTGACTACACTGTTATGTTTTTTTCTTCTAGCTTGTTCTTCTCAAAGTAGTCTTGAAAATATCACTGAATCTCATAGATCTCTGATGCAGGTATTCTACCCTCCAAATTTTATGCATAATCATTGAAATCAGAAATAGGCTAAAAGAGAAAAGTTCTTCTTCTTAGATATTCTATTTAAAATGTGCTCAGTTCATCATATATTCAACCTGATTTGTTAACAAATGCTTGATATTAATTGACTCAGAAACCTATCTCTTTGATAGGCAAATAGATGGTTGAATAACATGTGAAATAATAGCTAATATGAAATAATAAAGATATGTCTTTCTTCTGTATGTACTCTGAGATTATAAATTAAAAAGTAAATTTTAACAATCATAAAACATTTGATATGGAAAATCCAATAGAGGAAATCTATTTGAAGGATTTATATTTTATAATTTATCTCTTTGATTTAAAAGTTATGGGTGATGCTGATGATGATATTACTCCCCCACACAACAACTTACTAGTCACACATTAGCCTTTTCAATAATGTCCTTTGTTTCTTTTACCACAAAACATTAATGCCACATCAAAATTTAAAAGGCAACATTAAGAGAATAATTTTAAAGAAACACAATTAACGGAGAGAGCACTGAACCCATAATCCTAAAACTTGAGTTTGAATTGTTGTACTAACTTTTACTAGGGTATGTAGGCATGAAAATTCTTGGAATATATTTGAACTTCAGTTCTTCCATCTATAGAATAATAATTGTAGTCTCATTTCCCATCTTTCCATGATCAAGCATTTTAGAGCATAATAGGGAGTTAGAATTGTAAGCAACCTTGGAAATCAGGTAATCTAAGCTCTTTATTTTAAAAGTGAAGAAATTGTGGTTAAGATAGGAAAAGTAATCAATCCAAAGACATCTATATAACATTAGAACCAAAAAATAACAACCAGAGCCTCATTCCAAATCCTATATTTGTTCCACTACATCATGGAGCCCTTATCACCAGGTTATGGTAGGGAAAGTGCTTTGCAAAATTTGATATTCTACATAAATATACTACAGTAATAATGAGAAACATCTTGTTTTGGGTGGGCATCTAGGTGGCACAGTGGATAAAGTTCTATACCTGGAATCAGGAAGAGTCATCTCTGAGTTCAAATCCCAAATCAGGCACTTACTAGCTCTGTGACCCTGGGCAAGTCACTTAATCCTGTTTGCCTCAGTTTCCTCATCTGTAAAATAAGCTAGAAAAGGAAATGGCAAACCACTCTAGTGTCTTTGCCAAGAAAAAAGTTTTGGTCCTAAAGATTAACACAACTGAAAAGAACCAAACTACAACAATCATAGTTTAGTAGATAGAGTGTTAGCCTTGAAGGTAAAAAGGCCCAAGTTCAAATCACGTGTCTAATATATACTGATCGTGGAATCTTTGGCTAGTCACAATCTCTTAATGATTTAATAAATTCTTAAAAGCAACAAACTACACATATTTGTACATACCTCCATACCTCCACTGTGACACCCTACAAAAATAAGGCAGTGGTTCCTGAATACAATAGTAAGCATAATAATATTCACAAATAATAATTAGAGAAACAAATATTCTTTCATACTGACTAATTATATATCTTGATGGTCATGTTTAGATTCTATATATATCCATTTATGCATTCAATTATTTCTGTTTTAATCCTCTTAAACATATATTATCTCTCATTGCCGCATTGTAATCAGGTTTAATTCTGTTACCCTCTAATTGACAATTAAATAATTTTTAAATTGATCTTTTTGTAGGTTCTGCTTCTAGATAAGTCTATGGTCATGATCTGATGTGAATAACTCATTCAGCTGGTCAAAGCCATTAAAATTTTTTTAAATTAAAAAAGAAAAGAAAAGAAATTATGCTAGCAATCATACTTGGATTCTAATTTACCTCAGACGCTTACTGCCTATATTTCACTTTACTCCCGATTTTTTCATCTATAAAATTAAAAGGCTGAACCCAATAACTTCTGATATCTCTTCTCAATCTAAATATCTGAACTGAGGATCAAACACATTGTCAATCTCATTTATATGCTATACTAAATTTGGTCTCAAAAGGATCTGAGTTTGAATACTCCCCCCCCCAACCCCCCAAGGCAATCAGGATTAAGTGACTTGCCAAGAATCACACAGCTAGGAAGTGTTAAGTGTCTGAGACCAAATTTGAACTCAGGTCCTCTCCTCACTTCAGGGTTGGTACTCTATCCACTGCACCACCTAGCTGCCCCTCTTCCATATAATTTCTATGTAATCTTGATAAGTCATTTCTTTCTGAGCTTCAGTTTCCTCATTTATAAAATGAAAGTTTTGGGCCAGGTAACCTTTGAAATTTCCTTCATCTCTAAAGGTGCACTAATATGATCATTCAAATGAATGAGATACAACTCATTTTTATGAAATGTCTATCAACTCCCAAATTTATATGTTTAATAGAAGTAGAATCACAACTAATTCATGGATCTGAGATTTGAGCAAAAAAAGTACAAAAAAGTTCTGAAAATTATAAACTGTTAAGTGGCAAGGACTATTATATTTTCTGTTCTTTTTATTGATTAGCATAAAATTTCCCATTTCAAAACTTCTCATTTCAACCTTTCAGAAAACTCAGCTCAAGGATTAACTTCTGCATGAGGCCTTTTCTGATGCTCCAGATGCTAGTGCCTTTTTTCTATCCCCAAAATTAGTTCATATTTATTTTCTGTGTACTTATATGTATACATGTTGATCCTGCATTGATTAATTTATCAAATAACTTCTTAGCCCATGGCTAAGTAGAGTATTTTATGGCTCAACTTGTTCATAAATTTCTTACTTAAATATTGGTTTTGATCATCTCTTCAATTAATAAAGTTAGTATTTCAGTGGACTGTCATTGTATCTTTGTAAATGTATTAGGAAATGATTACAATAAGTGCCTGAACTAAGTTAAAGTTATTAAAAATAGAAAAGAGAGGGATGACTTTAAGGGAGATTTTGATGAAAAGATCACTGAGATAGGTCATGGGAATGAAATATTTAGAGATACCTTAAAGGAAATTATAATGACTAAAAATAAAGAAGTTGTCATAGAGCGATTCACCTAATCTGGACCTAACATCACTATTGTAACTGATATTTTTATAGTAATTTTAAGTTTCAGTATGTGTTATCTTCTCTATTAGAAAAAAGCATTTTGAAAGTAAGGATAATTTTAGAATTTGCTTATAGAAGCACAGTGTTTTAGCATTCATTTTTTTCCTTTACTTGAAGGGTTGTCATGGGTAAAAACACATGGACACACACACACACATACACATGTGTGTGTGTGTGTGTGTGTGTGTGTAATTATCACTAGGTAAGTATTTGGAAAACATTAGGTATATGTAAATACAGATTCATAAGAAAATAAAGGTCCAGATCATGAACAAGTCTACCTTCACAAAGAATTTGGAATGTCTATCTACTTGGAATATGTAACATATATAAACATGTACATATTTTATATATGTATTCACATGTGTATATACATACATATATAAATAAATATATGTTTATAGATGTGTGTGTATCTCCTTCAAGAAAATAATGAATTAAGTCATAATTATGTTAACTAGAGTCTGAAATAGAAAAAAAAACTTGTTTATTTTGATTTTGTGGGGGATATTGATATTATTTGGGAATGGAATTCTATTTTGACATTAATTATTCACATAATTGCTGTCATTTGGTTGTTTTTTAGCCTTGTCTGGATTTCTGTTATCACATTTGGGGATTTCTTGGCAATGATATAGAATGGTTTGCCATTTCCTTCCATACTTTACAGATCAGAAAATTGAGAAAAAGTGATTTATCCATGGCCATATAATGTGTTCTATAGTCTGAGGCCAGATTTCAACCCACAAAGATGAATCTTCCTGACACCAGGCCCAGACATGAACATAAGAATAATTAGGCTCCTTTTTCACTATTGCACACCTAAGATCAAAACCATACTACATATTAAAACACACATAATACACTTGCCTAAGCAGAAAAAGCAATGAAGTAAATGAATATAATCAAAAGCTGAATTTGATCCCTACTATATGCAAATGTATCAAGGAACTATTAGATAATAAAAACTAGTTCCCATATGGCACTACCATCTGGAATATATGTTTAGCTTTTTTGCAATGGAAAAAGGTCTGGATCTTAATAAGAATTTTTTAATGGTCACTTACCCAAAGTTCACAATTATTAGTGATGCTAATAAATGCTATTAAAGAAGAAAAATGTGGAAGAAGGTATCCAGAGACATACAGATCAATGATACTCTGCTTAGTTATGCCTTTGTATAAATGAAAGGTGAAGAATCATAAACGAATTGCTGTCTCAGGCAGTATGTGATGCTGTGTTGATAACTCAGACCAGAAAGTTAATGATTCAGAATTACCAACATGTTCTCCAGCTCAGGAGTCTGAAAAATACAAATGAAAAAATTTTCTAAGTATCCTTTTAAATTATCATTTAGTAAATTGAATAACTAAGAAATACACACCTGATAACTTATTTATTTATACTTATAAAGGAAATGATATCCTGAAACTTCACATATTATTACTTAATATAGAGTTTTGATATCAGGCTTTCATTCTGTTAAAATAGTTTTTACATTTTAGTAAAGAGAACAAGGTAAGAGATAAGAATAGAGACGCAACAATATTTGGCTTAGTTGTACCCCTATGAAAAGGAAATTTATCCTGAAATACCAACGCACCACTCTATGTAGGGAACTTCCAGGCATGGAAACTCTCTTCATCTCCCAAAAGGTATATAACTAAAAAAAATTAATTAATTTACTTTGTTAAATAATTGTCTGGGGCAATGAGAGATTAAATGTTTTCCATGGATAGAAGAAAAATTTTAACTCGGATCTTCCTGACTCTCCCTCATACCAGGTTGTCTCTCATAATTCACAGTAGATTACTCTACATGAATTAATCATTTCGACCAGGCAACATTCAGACAAAACAATTTTTGGATGTTAGTTTTGGTAGAATAGCATGTTTTCTTGTAAGCAATACAAACAAAAATCCCCGAATAACTCTAGGACTACCTGGGGTTTCATAGAAATTTTGTTATCAAATTAGTTTTACTACCGCTGATTTCTATGCAAAGAAAGTTGAACTTCAGGATTAAATCTCCAATGAGAACTGTGAAATACATAATAAATAGTGAATAGATTGATTTCTTAGAAATCTATCATAATGAGATTGCACAGTTAGTAACCGCCACTTCTGGCAAATTCAGGATTGATCCCTACCAAAAAGTGAGGAGATTTCAAAGCTAGAAAGTTATAATCTCTCCTTAAATAGAAGCAGGGGAAAAGCCTTTCAGAAAGATGGTGAGCAGGCATTTTTGTCAGATTTTATTAAGCTCCCTACACAGGTTACCTTGATGATTAGATATTACCTCCCTGTTTCCTTTCCTGTATTTGCAAATTGAACTAAAGATTTACTAGGTTTTAATCTGTTATACATTTTAGTTGGTAAATTCTTTAGATGTCAAGCATGAGTGAATCACAAAACCTAGATGAATTGGATCCTCGCATTTGAGAACCTAAACACTTCATCTTTGTCATGCCTCTGTAATTCAATAGGTCTAGTTATTAATCTGGATAGAATTTGTAATGGTGTGTATTTCCAATTAATATTTTTTACACATAACAATATAATCAGATTTGTAGTTTTGCCAATAAGAGTATTTAAATTCACAGCAAAGCTTTTCACTTTGATATTTTAATATTATTTTTAGTGCCTGAAAATAGCAACAATAATGTCCTGCCCAAGTATTTTTAATATGTATTTGTATGTTTATACAAAATACTCTTTAGCTGTGAACTTCAAGGAGTCCTGAGTTTTATTTTTATTTTTGTTAACATTCACCTATGCTTTACCATTAATAAAATTTTCCTGCTTGAAGGTACAGTAGGACATGAGGAACAGCAAAGTATATATGAGAGAAGAACTCTTGTAGATCTGATGTATGGTAGTAGATAGAAAGAACATCTGATGAAATTAACCAACCTTTAGAAAGCATCTTATAAACTTTATGGTACTATGTTAATGTGAATTTTATTATTTGTTACTATCCCAAAAATATTATATTATCAATTACTAATACTTTTCTAAAAAATTATAAACAAACACAAAATAAAATAGAAAATTTTATATACATAGTAGAATAGAAAGGAAGAAGATAGAAGGGCAGTTTATGTGGATCTCTATTGCCTAGCAATACATTTAATAATCCTCAGAGGAAAATAATTGCAAATATGAACAAGGATTACTTAATGAAAGCCTACTAGGTTACATTAATGTTATTAGGCTTGTTTTACTGAAAATAAAAAAAAAAAACAGAGATAGACATTATCTATCTTTCTATATATGAACCCATAGCTATAGATACTTAATCACCAAAAAAATGTTGGTATATACATATATACATGTTCAAGTGTCAGCAAAAACAGTCTAATCCTATTTTTTCCATCTACCCAGTGTTTCTATTAAGTAATTTAACTGTTCAATATTTTTACATTACCATGATACATTCATTAAATACTACGACTTTTGTCCAAGGTTAAGGAAGCTTTTTTTTTCCAAATTAAAATGTCCATTGTATCCCCCAAAGGCTTTTGAGATTCCTTTTATCTAATCTATAGTGGCATATAATCTGTAGTGATGTGTGTATATATGTTTACATACATATATGTGTTAGCATATATATGCATATGTATTTACATATTTGTAATTTACACATTACATATTTACATATTTGTAATATATATGTTTATATTTAGGGTATACATATATGCAATAATCTGTAATTTATGTATCTGTAATATATATGTAATCTGTAATGCCATGTGTGTGTATGTTTACATACATACATGTTAGAATAACACTACTAGAAATCAAAAATAGGATTATACAAAATGACTAATCTCAGTTCCTGAGAAATAGTGCTAAAACATATGTGTCCCTTCTCTCAAAAGAAAGGTGGAGAAATGCAGGTGAGGAATTGTTTCATGTGCCATCAGACAGTATTGATATCAGTTTGTTTTGTTTACTAGTTTTCCTCTTTTGGTAGAGATGGTTTTGTAATTAGGATGAAAAGAGGGTAATTATTGGAATGTGACATGATAGAGACATAAAAAATTTCAATAAAACAAAAAAGGAAAAAATCATTAGATATCATAAACAGTTAAAAGATAATGAAGGTTATGTTAAGCCCTTATTGGCCGTAAACAAAGCCAAAGATGTCATTCTAGCATCTTATACTAAGGAAATTGTTACTCTGTCATCAACCTGTTAAAGATCTATAGTTGCTATATGATCTTAAGAGAGAGGAATCTATTGATCACCCATTTATCTATGCATTTATTCCTTCGTTCTGTTTTTATATCCCCCTTAATGCAAAACAATGTTAAACAATTTTTATTTTTCATTTTAAATTCAGATTTCTTGCTAGAGAGACTCCATCACAAGAATGAAATTATTATTGTTGCTTTTTTTCTGTCCTTATCTATGATTTAATTAATAGGGGGAATTCCCCAAATAAAATTTTCCTTCTCTGATGCATATAAATGACTTAATTCTAAATAGTTCTTGAAGCACTGAGAGGTTAAGTGATTTGCCTATGATAATTCATTTAGTGTGTGTTAGAGGCCAAGCCTGTTTGATTTCCAAGCTTTCTCTTTACACACTCTAACATACTGCCTTTCAAATATTTAAATAAATAAATAAATAAGAAAAAAAACCACTCCTCACAAAAATCATTAACTTAAAAAAAATTACACACATACACACAATCTTTAATGTTTTTTCTTTTATTTTTATTTCAATTAAACACATGGTGTTACTAGTCCTTGAGAAATATAAAAAGTAGTAATAGTAATCTGAAACACAGCTAATAATATAGTCATGTTATTTGATATTTAAGTAATATCTATGCACAACTTGACTTTGCTACTTACTATGTCCTTTTGGCTAAATAACATCATCTCTGGGTGCCAAATTTTCTCAAATTAAAAATGAAAATCTTGGACTAGATGACCATTCAAGATTCACCCAGTTTTGTCTGATTTTATATCCCATCTACCCAGTTTCTATATTAAATAACATGACCACATCATTACCTATTTTTCAGATTCCCATTACTACTCTTGTCTAAGGTAAAGGAAGCCATTTTTTTCCAGATTTGCACTGATTAAAAATATGAAAATTTCCCTTTGCCTTCCCAAAGCTTTTATATTTCTTTTGTCTATCAGTCTATGCTGGCTTATCGCTAACAGCAAAACAGAAAGCAAAGAGAAAAGTTGAAAGGAAAACTATTATACCAACAAAGGGGGCAGTAGGAGAACACAGGAGAGAAGAGAAGGAACAAATACCGTAAGTTTTTCTCCCCTTTCATTCATTTATTGTGATATTAGTAGATCCATAACAGTCATATCCTTCATCATTCACATGGTCTAAATAAATTTCACATGATCTCAGAGCAGATAGTATGTGAGCTAGAAATAGCTCTTCCCTCCCAAACTGCTGTTTTCATTAAAACATGACACCACTTCCCTTTAGCTTAAGTCAGGGAAGGGGAAAGCTGTAGGGAAAATTGAAATAAGTGTAGTTCAACTAACTGAACAAAGTTTGGCTGAAGAAACTAAGAAGAAACTGAAGAAACTTGCATGTTTTGCCTCCCCATAGCAAGCCCATCCCATTTAAGTATTATATAGAATGTAAATGAGAGAAAATGGCACTTTTTTTTTAAAGTAATTTAAATGCTACTTAAGGAAATCTATTTTTGAAATACTTTGCAGTGTTCTTACTTCTTAGTGAAGGCTGAATTTGCTTTTTCTAATTAATACCACTTAAAGATCAATAAACAACTTTAATTCATTATCTTTGGCATCTCTACCTGTTCTCACACTAAAGACATCATTAGTTTCCCTTTAGATGTTAATCCATGACAAAATAAAGGTAATTCATTGTGGCAGTTGTACAAATAACAGTAGGTCCTAGTCCACTTGACTGGAATATGAATTATTCTTCTATTCAAAAGAATAGGTTCTAAACCTTGATATGGAAAAGCACAAAGGGGACTTCATTTAAATTTGATATTGTTCTCTTTTGACTTAGCATTGCTACTGTATGCCCAATAATTTGCATGTTCTTCTGTAACTGTCTTCTTTGACTTTGGCTAGATTATTTGAATTCTCTGGGACTTTAATTCACTAGAAATGCATCTGTCTTCAGGGTCAAAAACAAAGGGTCGCCTAATAAGAGGAGATAGCTTTATGATGAAGTCTTTTTATTCATTCATTAACTATTGCCTCTCTTGAATGGGACATTGAATACAATCTAACTTTTATTGAATTCCACCTTAATAAAAATACAGAGTTTCTAGTTTTTATAGCTCACAAGATCATTACAGGAAAAACTATAAAGTGGCCTTTGCAAAGTATTTTAATATTTTTGGGATAAGGCGTTATGGAAGACAAAACATCATTCTCTATTCCAGTATTTTTCTAATTGTGATACTTTCCATATTTATAATGTGACAAGGAAATAGTCAAAAAACAGAACAACACATGAAATAGTTTGTTCATTAATAAATATTGTAGTGATATGGTCAATAAATATTTATTTGCTCATACTCTAAACACAAATACAAAAAAAGCTGTCAAAATAGTTAAGCAGTGTTTTCCTTCTCAACAACCAAGACAAAAAAAATCAGTTAATAAATTTGCTATTCAAAAGAACAAACAGATTGAGGGAAGGGAAATTAAAGAGAGAAAATTAAATGAAATTCTAACTCTAATCTGTCTTGCATCACGTCCTGAAGATTGATGAGATATGACTCTGCAAAGCTGGCAAATGTGGCAGCTTTCAAAGTTGAGGATTCATCATTATTAATACTAACCATGAGAAGAGGATGTATCTCAATTCTGATGATAAAACATAAGACAGGCTTTTAGATAACAAGGTCCCAGATCATTCAAGCTCTTTAAAAATAGCATTACAACCTTCAGTTGATCTTGCAAATAGCTGGCAGACATCATAACCAGAGCACCAAATGAAGAGCTAACCCTAGCTATGGCAATTTTTCATGAGCTCTCAGAATTCATATTTTGCAGTGAATTTTTTATTACCAAAAAAAAATTATTTGGTTGTGTTTTAAGGACAGGATGCTCTTCTTTTTTCTTACTCTATCCTTTTCTAATCCTATTGCCAGGTTCAATAGTAAATAGTAAGGAGATGGTCCCAAGGATTATAATGGAGCCAAGAGATCACCAATCTGTACCCAATTAAGAATCCCCTTTACCTACTACCTCCCAAACCAGTCTATTATACTTTTATACAGTTCTAATTGTTATGAAACTATTCCTTATATTAAGCTAAAATCTACCTCTTTTTAACTTTAACCTTTTTTTACAAGTCTGCCCTCCAGAGTTAAATAAAATAAGTCTAATTCTACTTCCATATTTTGTAGTCATTTCAGTCATGTCTAACTCTTCATGAACCCATTTGGGGTTTCGTAGCAAAGATTTAAAAATAAATAGTTTGCTATTTCCTTTTCCAGCTCTTTTCACAGATAAGGAAACAAAAATTAAGGAACTTGACTAGGGTCACACAGCTAGTAAGTATCTAGGTCAGATGTGATTTTTTTTTTTAAATGAGTCTTCCTGAATCCAGGTCTAGCCTCCATACACTGTGCCATCTAACTGCCCATATAGCAAAACTTAAAATACCCAACAGTTGCTATCATACACCCACCCCTGAAGTCTTCTTTTCTCCAGTTTAATACTCCCTATTCTAACTGAATAAGGAGTTCACTCATTTCTTGATATTCCTGCACATCAGGAGCAAAGGGATGATGGCTAGATTTGGAGGCATACTTCAAATTTTGGCCCTGCTTAATAACTTAATTACCTGTGTAATTTCTTCCAATTTGCTTCACTTCTCTGGACTTCAGTGTCTTCAATTATAAAATGAAACTGCCTATGAGGTCTCTTATTTCCCTTCTAAATGTAAGTCTATGAGCTTATGCCCTTCTTCATGCAAGACAACCAGAATTCATCATAAAATGAGTGGAAGAATGGGATAGTGGAAATAGAACTAGATTTAGAGCTAGGAGAACTAGATTTAAATTCTGACTCACCCATTTTTTTCTATATGACTTTGATCAAATAAGCAAGTCAAAAGGCATTCATAAAGTAATGACTATATTAAAACCAAACCAACTGAAATATGAACCAAGTAAATATGTTTATAGCTACAAATTACTTTTTTTATACAATTTTGCCTAGATATTACATATTTGTGATAGTGGAAGAGGGAATAATGTTCTGTATGCACATACATAAACACAAACATGAATGTATATACATGCATGTACTTATATATACTTCTGTACACATACATACACACACTTACACTATATTCACATGTGTACAAAATGTACAAATGTACATAATGTAATATAAGCATGTACCTATAAATACACATGCATGTACATACCCATATATACCTACATGTATATGTATATGTACACATGTACATTATATACCTAATGTGCATAATATATGCAAGCAAATATATACATATAAATAATGCATATATATATACATATAGGTGCTTGAAACAATCCCAATATGCTATCTCCCCAGACCAATGACTCTTAAATTAACAGTAAACCTGAATTCAAACTTTGGATCTTCTATCTGTTTAATCTTGGCTAAGTCACCTATATCTCTGTCTCAGTTCCCACATTTGTAAAATGAAGACAGATGGACCATTTGATCACTATATTTTTGTTGCTTGGACATTTTTCAGTCATGTCCAACTTTTCATAATCCCATTTGGTGTTTTCTTGGCAAAGATATTGGAATAGTTTCCCATTTTCTTCTCAAGCTCATTTTACAGAAGAAAAAACTGAGGCAGAGTTAGTTACTTGACCAAGGTCACACAGTTAAAAAATATCTGAGAACAGATTTGAACTCAGGAAGATGAGTCTTCCTGACTCTAGTTCTTATGTTCTATTGACTGTATCACTTAGTTATCCTTGATTGCAATATATTCTTCTACTTCTAAATCCTCTCATTTTTTTCACTTACATAGTATTTGACAATTTTGAAGCATGTTCATATGATGAACATTTTGTTTAACTTTTTTCATTGGTTCTTGATGACACTGTTGCATGCAAAAGAAATATTATCCCCATCTTTTTGTAGTAAATTCTAATATACATTGCTTTATGAATCATGTTAGGAGAGAAAAATTAGAGCAAAAGAGAAGAACCATTGGAGAGAGAAAAAGAAAAAAAGAAAAAAGAAGTAAACCTAGCATGTGTTGATTTACATTCGGTCTCTTTAGATCTTTTTCTAAATGCTGATGGCATTTTTCTTTCCAAAGTCTATTGGGATTGCTTTGGATCACTGAATCACTGAGAATCAAGCCTTTCATAGTTGAGTATTGCACATTCTTGCTGTTATTGTGTAAAATGTATTCCTGATTCTGCTTGTTTCACTCAGCATCAGTTCATGTAAATCTTTCCAGGACTTTCTATAATGAGCTTGTTCATCATTTTTTATTGAACAATAACATTTCATTATCTTCATATACTATGGCTTGTTCAGCTATTCTCCAATTAACAGACATCCACTCCTTTTTCAATTCTTTGCTAACACTAAAATAGTGTTACAAACATTTTTGCACTTGTGGGTCCTTTTCCTTTCCTTTTGATTTCCTTGGGATACAAACCCAGTAATGTCACTGCTGAGTCAAAGAGTATGCACAGTTTTATAGTCCTTTGGGCCTAGTTCCAGATTGCTTTCCAAAATGTTTACATCATTTCACAACTCCACCAACAATGCATTAGTGTCCCAGGTTTCCCACATCCCCTCCAACATTTATCATTATCTTTTCCTGTCATCTTAGGCAGTCTGAGAGGTGTGAGGTGTGAAGTCAGAATTGTTTTAATTTGCATTTCTCTAATCAATAGTGATTTAGAGCATTTTTTCATATAACTATAAATGGCTTTAATTTCATCATCTGAAAATTGTCTCTTCGTGTTCTTTGACCATTTATCATTTGGGGAATGACTTGTAAATTTGAGACCTTTATGAGAAATACTGGCTGTAAAGATTTTTCTCAGCTTTGTACTTGTCTTTTAATCTTGTTTCTGTTTGTTTTGTTTATGCAAAACCATTTTAATTTAATATAACCAGAGTTGTCCATTTTGCCTTTCATAATGTTCTCTAGTTTCTTGCTATCCTCATCTGCAAGATGAGGAAACTAAGGCATAAATTAAATAGGGGATCAAAAAGTTATGGGGTGTGACAGAATTATTTTCCTATATATGCCCAGTGTTCTTTCCAATACAAAAATCCCTTGTTGGTAGCGTAAGACTGTCAGTGGATATACAGCTAAAAATTCATTCATCCAACATTCATTATTCATTCATTCATTCTCTACTACATTTGGGAGCATATGTGTATGTTAAGCAAGCTATATTTAACAAAAAATATATATATATATATATATACACATATATATACACATATATATATG